>WAAE01019077.1:52879-73011 GCA_013400495.1 Nicator chloris
CCACGGCACCGCGCCGGCAGCTCCACTGCACCAGCCGCGCGGGTCCGGGCCGCAGCCTCGGCCGGCGCAGTCCGGGCCACGCGGGCCCAGCGCGTCCCAGCTCCCGCTGCACCCCCAGCTCCGGCTGAGAGCTGCAAGGGGGAATGCCGGGGCCGGTGGCCAGCACCTCCGGCGGCAATGCCGGGCTCGGCTCTGTGGGCTAAGCACGGAGCAGGGTCCAGGGTCAGACCGCTACTGCCTCCCACCCCTGGCGGCTCCCGCACAGCAGCTGGGCTACGCGCCCGCCATTTACCCCGCCAGGGCCACGGGGGAGCCGAGGGAACGGGGCACAGGCACCGCGGGAGCGCGCTCCAGGCATGGGGCTCCCCACGCCCCCAGCCTGGAAACGTATCCGAGTCCATTTATTACACTCCTTATTGACATTTTTCATTTGAAACACACTACTATCACATCTATTTGCTTGGAAACATTTTGGACACCAAACAGTGGGAGAAGGAAATAGAGTTGCACAACAGATAATTTTAAGATTAGATTAGGACAGAACATGCAATAAGGAAACCCTCTAAAGCAGGAGTATAACTATGCAAGTTCTGACCCTTATCCCATTTCCATCAGAGACTAGGACAATTTTGCTGCTAGTTTTCTAGGCAACAGCAGTAGGGTCTCAGCAACGAAATGAGATGTCTCTTCCCCTTCAGCCTTTCACATGTTCTGACTTTCTTATCTTTACTACTGGGAAGTGAAGACTTGCTCACTGCTGAGAGCCTTAAGGCTAAAAATAATGCCAGGCCAAAAAACTCATGATGGAGATGATGAAAAATTCCTTTTGCTTTATGTGCCCAGAAGCTGTGCTACAACATGCCTGGGAGGGATGCAATTACGCAGTTAGAGAACTACCAGCTCAGAGGTGAAAAGTTGCTAATTTTCTACAACTCAACCAACTCAACAGCTTCTCCTGACACATCTCCAGCCCTTCTCCACATGGGAAGTGGCACCACCTGCGCACGGAGATTTTAAGCACCTAAAAAGTGTGTTGATGGCACATAAGCCTCACAGGGCTCCTGCTTGCCTCTGCCTAGACATATTAAAATAAGAAAGTTTGACTACTAATGAGTGAAGAACAGAAAGGTTGAAGTGGCGGGTGCATTTTTAGTTGGCTCGTCTTCATGGATGAGCAACTTACAAGTGTTGAAAGGACTCAGATAAATCTCTCAAATTAGCAGACTCGTTCATGTACTTACTGTTTGCACTCTGCTTTTTCTCTGTCCCACTCTTTACTCAGTTGTTGCACTACAGTTTTTGAAGTGTCATCTTCCTTCAGTGACCACAAATCTTTGTCTTCGAGAGGCCTTTTGTACCCATGGATTGCCATGCTGCACATGGAGAAAAACAGTCCAATTCAGTTTGCAAAACAGTACTTAAAGCATTGCCAGTAACTCTAGGACTATTAAGCTAACAAAAGCAAGAAAATACTCCACAGGAAGGGAGATGGGGGAATAATTATCACCCTTTGTTCCTTTTATTGATGTTTGCAATTAAGGAAAGGACATAATGTACTTCTAATTACATGCATTTTATTGAAAACACGACTTCCGGGGGGGAAAAAAAAAAAAGGACAATAAAAACCAACTACCAGAAGCATTAGTATGAAATTGTGGTGTTAAATGGAAACAGTGAAGCTTTAGAAGTGAAAATAATAAAGTCGATCTGGAATAACTGGCAGAGGTGAACAAAATGCAAAAGTGGAGCTCACTGGAGTTAAAGGAAAATCAGATTTTTCTGAAAACTACAGTTCCTCAGCTGTAAAGGGAATTTTGTCAAGGGATACAAACATCCTAGTTGCCAAGAATTTCACTGGGGAAGCCGAACATTCTGGAAGTTTAGAAAGTTCTTATCCTCTCACTAAAAAAAACTTTACAGGGCTGTTACCAGGACAATAAAGTTACATGGGTGGAATAATGAAGATCTCAATCACTGCCGAAAAACTGGGTCTTAACAAGTCCTTTGACAGCTGTTCCACCTCTTTATCATGGAGTAGCAGGCCCAATCTCAAATCTGCACCTTTGATACACATACCTTTTGTCTGGGGCCTCAGTTGGTGACTATCATTTATATACATAACCCAGTTTACCTTCCCTTTTGCACAGAAAATGTTCTTATAAAAAAGCATTCACCCATGAACCCCAACAGGAAACAAAATGCACGCTCAGCTGGGTGAAAGGCTGCCACAATTTATCTTGTGGAGCACAGAACTACATCTTGGTTTAGGTGATATTCCAGCAAGTGTTGAGCACAGCCAGGCTGCACATCCTATTTGTCATGACACTGTTTCTGCCATACTCTGCAGAGAAAAAGTTTGGGCCCTGTGTTTCTAAAAAGGAAAATGGTCAAAGTGCTGACACCATTGTGGATGAAAGAGCCTCTAACATCAACTATTCACAAAAGGAAAATCTCTATACTGCTCACTCTGTGCAACACAGATCACAAGCAGGTTTTGGGTTTCTCAGCTGTCCAACAGCTTGAAGAGAAAACTCACCTTGTAAACCACCAAAATGTCAATCTTGACAGGAAGCCTGAATTTAACTCTGGACATGGATTCTATAATGAATTTATGGGGGGGAAAAAAACAAAAAGAAATAAAGCAAGACAGTTACCATTACTTTAATACAACAACAGCCTATTTTGATAACTTTTGGCATATTATATTATATTGTATATTACATGTATGTATCTATGTCCTAATGGGACATAAAATGGATTTCTTTAATTTCCCGTGTCACAGTGAACTCCTTTTACATCTAAAAATTGCTTCATATACTGTCTTTAAATCACACCTATAAAGTGAAATGTTATTCTGCAGTTTCTGCGGTGTTCATTTTAGGACATGAGCTCAATTTCTCTCTCAGTTTGGTTCAAATATAAATCCAATTATAGAGACTATTTTTGAATTGGAGAAGAAATTTAACCTGTGACACTACTAATATCTTCTGTTATTAATGTTTTCCCATATCTGTTCTCAACACATATAGAACTCATTTATTAAGACAAACCTCATAGACTTTTGCTAACTTGAGATGAATGTTAAGCAAGTAGAGCACCATATCCTCAAAAAACCCTCTTGAAATACTTATTATTACACTTCAATGCTCATAAATGTAATTTACACTTCTGTGAAGCAGCAAGCAGGAGAGCTGGTTTCACTACATAGCTTCAAGTCATTTCTGATGACATAGATAATGGAGAAAGTCTCCAAACCCCAATATTACTCTCCATACCCAGTGCTTTGTAAGAAGGTCACTAAGTACTGCCATCTCTATGACAATCCAAAGCTGTTTTCAGTGACAAGTATTCTCAGTGGAACTCTCAAAACACCATATAGTCTGTAAAATCCAAATAAAGCAAAGTGAAAAATACTTACAGCATCTATATTAACAGGGGAAAAAAATGGAGGCTTCTCTTTAAAACATGAAAGTATCAACTCAATGATTATCAAAGCAAAGTAGATGTAAAATGTGGTAAACCTGAACCTTTCATTTACATGGCCCTAGAGGGAAAAGAAACACTGTAAATGATTGTTTTACTGTACTTCCAAGCTCCCCATACTCTCTCTCCTTTTTCACTGCTTCTTTTGGAAATTCCTTTCTTCCTCTAAAGTTGAATACTGCAAACCAGTTCCTAGCAGGAATTATCTCACAAAGTATGCTCATACTCTGACAAGCGCCTAAGAACATGCTTATCTCCAAGCTTTTCATTAAATCATGTCAAGTTCAAAGTGCTTATACATCTTCACTGCATGCAGACACCCTCTGGAATCAGGTCTACATAACATCCTTTGAAATTACCTCTGGGGGTTCTTGCACGTTCATGTCTTAAGCACAGGAGTTGTCAACCCAGACCAGAGAACGTCCTTTTACTTTAATATATTGTCACTGACAAGCAGTGAGTGTTAAATACTTTCAGAAGAAGCTGCAGAAAAACCACTGCATTGCATAATAGGAGTTCCATCTAGAGATATTTCCTTTCCTAATCATGAGTCTGCAGTTCACCTAAAACTTCTTGCTGTGAGAGTATGTCCTTTATAGAGCTCTTTCATGCCCTAATGCTGTTCTGAATGTTCTCATTCTGAAGGTTCTCATTGTCCACTTAAAATGTTTAAACCTTAAGTGCAAGAGAAGGAATATTTGGTTCTGGGCAGTCACAGGAGGAGAAATGTCACCCAGATTTGTTCTAAGGCTCTGCACCCACAATTTCAAGATGATTACAGATTCAAACATTGATAGTCCAATATTTTCACTTATTAAATCTGCCTCTAAGTGGTGTTTGAAACAGTCTCACCAGATTGCAGCTATTACCCGACAAAGTTCTGCCCAGGCTCTCAGTTAAGGTTTAATCCAATCTCTGCTGGAATATTTACAACAGCCTACTACAGGAATATCCTTGCTAACAGGATAATGCAGCTAATATTACAAAGAAGCAAGAATAAAAACAAGAAATCACCAAACAGAATTTCACTGAGGAGAAGCAATCATCTTAATGTTTTCCAAGCTTTCTTTTCCTCTCCCAGGCTTTGATGATCTAATCACTGCAGCAATGTGCCTTGCCCTACTTAGTGAAATTTGTTTCTGTGAAAAACTCAACAAGTTTCTTCCAGTGGGAGAACCTGCTGTTTTCAACAGGAATTATAACAGCCCAGGTTTCTTTTGTCTCCCTCCAACTTTCTATTTCCAGTCCCAGTGGAGTCAAAATGCTGTCCTCAGCACATCAGGCATTGACACAAGGAAGCCCATGGAGCTGCCTAATGTTGCCAAGCGGCCTAAGTAAAAAAGGAACTTTACATATTAAAATGTGTCCTCCCTGATTACTACCCATCCCCATTTAAGCAAAACGCTGAAAAAGGGAAAGAGACAAAGAAAGACAGGAGTCTGTTCACATATACACAGTGTTGGTATTGCTCTCTTATGTCTATCAGGTTAGCAGTATAGCCCTAGGAAAAGCAAAATCTGCTTTTTGACATTGCCTGAGACATGCAGTCCTCTTCTAGGTACACACGTCTCAGTCAAGACAACAGAACCAAACTCCTCTCTCTCTGGCAAAACCTGGGCTCAGATCTGACTCCAAACTTGGGCGATTCATTCTTTTCACATAGATGTGGATGCTACATTTCCTATTCTCCAAGTGCTAACCAGGATGGCTCGTTACCTGTGCTGTTGTAGTCATGATCTTTGACCGGAAGGGCCCCACGGCACAAAGCACAGACAAAAACCAGAAGATAATGAGCACTCCAGAGGACTGAATTCCTCTCAGCCTTTCGTACTGGATAAGCAGTGTGGCTAAGAGCTGTAAAAGTAAACACAGGAACATATGAACAAAACCCCATCCCAGTGCTCTCCCTCTTTGCACTTCAGTTGGCAGTTCTTAGAGCCACCATTGACTGGAAGGACAACAGAACAGCAGGACCTCTCCGAAATGAGCCCCATCATGACTTCACAGAAGTCAATGGCAAAACCTCCATCATCTAAGGAGAGCAGCAAATAACTGCAAAATAATTCACTTTGGTGTTTGCAGAGCCTCAACTTCAGAATTCATTTTTTAAACTTTTGCACATAGGGCTGGGAACAATTAAATATTAGCTACAAACATTTTAAACAAATGTAGGAGCTGCCATTTCTCCAATCTAGATGGACCATCATGACTTGTCTAGAAAATGAGATTAAAAAAAAAATAGCCAAAGGAATTTAAAAATTTAATGGGCAAATTTTATTGCTTTATTTTTCATACAACAGCCACAAGCCTGTTTGTCATCCTAGCCAAAGCCAACTTGTTTTGTTTAATGGAGGAACAACCATCAGATAACAGACACAGCTTTACAAAGTCCAATACTATACTGAACAATGCACAAGCCATGCTCTGTTCTCTCTATTTAGGCAAAGTCGTATTCCAGTTCTCTCCAGACCTGCATCATAGGCCTGGAGAAATGGGTGAAAGCAGGTTGGAAGGCAGAACAATCTCTCCATTATAAATATTTTAATTTACAAAGCTGAATCTACTTGAGAGATTTGTGACTCCAGCCTTTTTTGGTAGCAGAATTTGCTTCAGTAATACAAACACTAATAATTCAGTTAAAAGAAGTCTGGATAAGGCAATGAAGGCAAAGGGGCTCTTCATCCTTCATCTATCTAAGAAAAAGTTATTCATACTGGTCATAGTGAACAGAAACAGCTACGAACCACAGTGATGCCAATGATCAGAGGAGTTACAAAATAGACTGGTGGAGGGGTTCTGTTTTGCAGGAGCTCGTGGAAGGAGTAGAAGAGATCTGCCCAGCTCACACACCACAGCAGGACACCAAACAGCTGAGAGGAGGAAAACAGAAACAGCGTTTGGTAAACTACTCTCCAGGGGTGGTCAGAGAGCTAAAAAAAAGCCATTCTGATTTACAGATTCCCAGCAAAACAAAGCTGTGTAAACACAATCACAGCACTGATCAGCTGCAGTCTGATGAACTTTCTCACTGCATTCAAACCAAGGATCTCATCTCAACTGCTTTCTGAGGGATTTGCAATCACAACCAGTAGAAAGACTAATGTATTTGCCTGGATTTTCCCCCCTATTTAGTTTTGATTGGAAACACAGGCAGCATCCAGCGTAAAAGCAGACATGCCCCGAAGCAGAAGCCTGGTATTTTTCTCCAGGAATAACCCAAGTTATTTAATGGCCTATGGAAAGCTCCTTTCTTGCTTTTTTTAGACCAAATCACTCACAGACCTGAGGGGCTGCTGACACCAGGAACCTTTTAAGCACAAGGCGAAGATGAAATCACCTTGCTATTGTGTGGGGAGAGTGGCTTGAAAAAACCCTTCTCATGCTTACTTTGAAAAAGAGATACAATTTCCACGACACCTACCTTAACATTTTTGTTTTGCAGCTTTCAGTGGTTTAAACATTAATTAAGGGTGAAGCAGCACAGTTTTGGCTCACAAAGGGGGATTGCTCAAAGCAGCACAATCAGTTCTTCCCTCTGCCCAGAAAGGTGGGCTTCTAGGACAGATTTCCTTCCTCAGAGATCTGTATGTACACTGTTTGCTCCTATGAGCAAGCTCTTTAGCATGATGAATGAGAGGGAAATTAGTTTAAACCCCACTGCAGTACTTCTTTGGATGCTGAACTAATAAAAATGAAGTCTACATGGCATGTGGGGCACTGCAAAGAGCTCTCACCGTCTTGAACCTGCTCAGCACAGACAGCACGATGTATCCTTGTTTGTTGCGCTTCAGGTAGAGAACGTAAAAGGGTAAAGCACTCCACAGGTAAATGCTGGGGATCCACGCCAGGATGGTGTTTTGGAAACATGGTGTTAGGTCTGGGTTATCTGTGTGTACTGTAAGGTTTGAATCCTGGAAGAAGGATGAGACACATTTATTAACAGAGGCAGAAGTGCTGCCAGCTGGAATATCTGCTTGAATGAAGTTGTATTCAGATCCTGATGGAGTTAGCACATGGCCTTAGTAAGAGCCCTCCCAAAATACTTACCCCATGCACTTGTGGTTAATCTGCTCTAGTGAAAGGACTAAGTACAGCTATAAATAGGACAAAACCAAAAAGAGAAGGATTTCTGCCCTACTGTATTTCAGAGCTGGACATATATTTTGCAGCAGACAATCCCCTTTTGTTTCTGTCTTTGCTGAGGCTTAGTTACAGGTGCTGATAACACCACGTTCCTCAGGCATTCCCAGCTTGGAGTGCTTCTGCTAAACAAAGCTTTTGAGGTAAAATCTTCTACCTGAGAACTCATCCAGCAATAATGTCCAGCACTGGACAAAATGATCAGATTTAGACCAACCTTATGCTGACCTGGGAAAATCCCCTCCATTTATGACTAACACTTTGCCCTTCTTACTCATATGCTTCCAACTTTAATTACTTTCCTATTCTAAACAAAGGCAAAAAGAATGAACTGAACATGCAGGTAGGAATCAGGTTTTCTTGGAAACATTTCAAGTAATGCTTTGCAGCTGTGATCCTGGACACCACAAGCCACATATGGATTTGTACCTACAGATCTGAATGCACCGCATGCAAACAGTTACAAAAGTTCAGACTAAAACAGAACTTTAAGTACGGTGAAGGGGAACTTGGTTTTAATCAAACCTCCTGGAAATTCACAACTTGGATTTTGTCATCTGATGTGTGATATTACACACGGTAGATAAATTCCTACTTGCATGGAATGTAAAATGACTTTGTAGTACTGTCATTAACAAGATGATAATAAAACTAAGATAACCCTGGTTCAAATATACCTTATCTCTAAACTACAACAACTTACTTAATTATTTTTGCGTGTGAGCTCTCTGCAGAAGTGTTTGTTTCACTGAGCGAATTCTCATCCCTTGTGACAGACTGCTCTGAAAATCAATTCCTCAAAGTATTTCCAATCCTTCTTTTGTTTACCAACACGAACAAGATCGAATGCCGAAAGCAGTGCTTGATTTTAGGAGAACTGAAGAGCCACAATCTGCAGAGAAACTTCCAGTTTCATTGATGATCTATCTGTCAGAAGGCATGGGAATCTCTGAACCCGTCCACAAACACATGAATGAGCTTGTTAAGTGTAATGAAACTACAAAGCCTTGGCTGGGAGCAGGACAATTTGGCTGAACTGTGACACATTTGTCATTCAGTGCTTCAGCTTTGGCAGCGGTGAAGGTTGGCACAAATCCATCAGCTCCACATCTGAACTGTGCCCTTTGCACAGCTGCTGCCTTTCCAGCCAAGAAATGGTTTGTTTTTTTTTCGGAGGCATTCAGGCACCTAGCATGGGCCAGCAGAATAAAAACAGCCCCAATTACCTCAATAGGTTTGTTCAGACCTCGGGCAACCTTCAGCCACAAATCAACAACACTGGGGCAATTACGCAGCAATTCAAACACAAGATCAAAACAAAACAAAACTCCAGCCCCACATTCAAACTATTTCTGTGTTTTCCTCCAGTGAGCAGGTCTATCGCACCAGAATGGGTGATAACATTTAAAGAGCACCCATTTTTTGGCTCATCATCAAAACATTTCAGCATGTCTTACCATAATAAGCTCCTCTAGCAGCTACCCTGCCTGAGGAAGGACATGCCCTGTAGAAGTTTGGAGCTCTTTAGTTCCCAAGTAGGAGCTTATCTACGCTCGTTTATTCAACAAAATACTAATTTCCCCTTGAAATTACACGTGGTTTAGCAATGTCTTGAGCATGTTTGCAATTATGTTCCTTTTGCTTATTGGAAAAAATCCTGGAAAAGGAAAGCAAAGAATAGCAATAACTGAAGCCCAGAATAAAACAACTACTCTGTTTAAGGGAAAAGATATTGAGAGGAAACTCCCCCCGCCCCTTTTAATTTAAACCTTTCCTATAAGACCAAAATATCCACAAATAGCTTCCTGTCTGACAGCAACCTAGAAACAGCCCCAGATGCCCATTAACTTCTGAACTGAACACAAGCTGCCTATTGTATCCAAGACACAGACTGCAGGGCTGCCAAGCCATTGGAGGGTTGGCATTTACTCTTATTTAAACAAGGCAAAGGGTTTGCACTTCTGAATGTAAAAATGCAGCTGGCCAGAAAACAAAAATTCTGTCCTAAAAAACAACAACAAAAAAGATTTTGAGATTCAGTAGAATTATCCCTGAGAATAAAACTGGAACCTTTCCAAAACTATGTGAAACTACAGGGAGCAGTACCCACATGATGGCCAACAAGAACCTACTACTTCCATTGCACATGGGAACAGGGATGTGGGCTGAAAGAGAGACCTATGGCCAAGGTAACAGGACTGACTACTGGCTTCTTGGTGATGTTTTTCCAGGTCTAATTCCATTCTCGATCAGATAAATAAGCTTTCCTGGAAAAGATCTGTTTCTGTAAGGATCTGCTTCTGCTCTGAGTGCAGACTGTTCCCATCCTGAATAGGAGATGGGTCCCTGTTAGAAGACCCAGTGCCCAAAACACTTAAGTAGTTGAATTCTATGCAAATAACTTGGTCTCCCTGAGACCAGACTGGAGTGGATTAATGTTGCGCTATGTGTCCTGGGATAGAGTCCTTAAGTATTTTTTTTTTAAATATACTTTCATTTATTTTCTCCCTAGTAGCTGATATATTGCTGTATCTCTTTTTTGTTGTCTCTCTTTGTATTACAATTATGTTATTATAATTATATTTTATTTCAATTATTAAACTGTTCTTGTCTCAACCCATGGGATTTACCTTTATTCCAAGTCTTCTCCCATCCCAGCAGGGAAGTGGCAGGGATTAGTGAGAAGCTGCTGGCTGGGGTTCAACCACGTATGATAATATGTTTCATGTAGCAGGGACTCTGCAATGAATTATTATTATTACTTTTAAATCAGGGAGTCTTCAAGTTGTGTTTTTAACAAGCAGGATCGGTCTTCACGGAGCTGGAAGCTCTACTTTACAGCTTTATAAATCACCACACTGACAGTGTGTATTCCAACATCTACTCCAACCCTAAACAACTCATATTGAGTCAGAATATGACACAAAGGCTCAATACAATCTCTCCTGACCAAGCAGAAATTGTTACATATTGCTAAATACCCTTCAATGCAGCAGTAAAGTTACAGAATTCCACCCTGCAGAACAAACACAAGAAGCAATGGTTGGAGGGACACACCAGCTCTTGGCCTCTTGTCTTCAAGGCTCCTGCTTTAATCTGGCTTTGCCTTTCTGAATTCTGTCCTGGGAAACAGAGGAAGTCGAAATGTTTCTTGTGTCCTGTTCTGGTTGAGGGTGAAAATATCCACCTTGGACTGTCTGAGTGTAAGGGTTTTCTTCGGAGTTACTGCTGAAAGACGTCTAACATGATGTTGGGGAGCACCCCTGTTCCTTGGCTCGTGGCTCTGTGCTCTCCTGGGAGCTGCTCACCTTTCCCTGGACGTCATAGCTCTGCCCTTCAGTGACAGCCCACTGAAAACACTCTGTAGGCAGCTCTGTGACTCGGGGTTGTGGTGACCCAGCAACAGGCACTTCCTCCTCACAAGGGGAAGTACTTAGTAGCAAATGTTGGGAAACACAATTTTCTGCACAAAACTCATCCCAGAGAAACCACAAGAGGCAGCACGTCCATCCCAGCCAGCATTGCTGTCATCCCACTTACCAATAAGCAAGTGTTGAGGACTATAACCTATGACCTATTAGTAATCTAGACTCACCGTGCTCTGTGGCTTACCCTGACTGCCAAAAGCAGCAGCACTCCCTTGGATGCTGGAGGCTCTGCTGGTGAGATACAGTACTGCAAAAATCACAAGACCACTATACTGAACTCCCTGGGCACATGATTTACTTAATCCTCTAGTACTAAAATACAATGCAAACACCTATGGGAAAAGATTAGAGATGCTTGTTACAGCTTCACAGCAGAAATGGGGTCTGTTGGAGTCTAAAACTTACAAATTAGTGGGGCTTTCTCCTGATCAGTTAAGGGTATCATTGACAGGGGCTCTTGCCATAGCTTTCACTCACACCCATCACTCCAGTCTGTCTTTGGATAAACACAGTTCTTGTATTGAGGGCCATCTGGGCAGCAGGACTTGCATTTAAATGATTAGCTTTAAATACATGACCTTCAATTAAGGGAAGGTATTCAACAGGGGAAGTTCTGAGCAGCATTAAATCTGCTCTAATACTTAGTACTTTCTATTACATTCTCCCTTCTGGAAAAGAACATTGCTATTGAAAAAGCCACCCTTGAAACTGATAATGCCTTTAAATGAAATAAAAGTACAGTCCCACGTATCTTGGGCTTCCTGCACATCATCCATTACAGCATTTAAAGAACAAACAGAAAGCCTAAAACTTGGCTGTAAAACAGAGACAGGGAAATTCCTGTCTGTCCCTTCCCCAAAATCCCCAGATGATGTTAAAGAAGCCTGCTGAGAAAGACCAGCTGGAGTTTTGGTCTTGAGTTTAAGTCTGAATCAACTCCTACTCCACTACAGAAGCTTAAAATAAAGCTGCCTCACACTAGCTTTGCCTAGCAATAAAAATAATTGCTAATGATACCTTGGAATGGCTACCTATAACAGAGGCTAGACAGAGTTAGGAGAATAAAGTAGGTATTTATTAAAGGCCTTCAATAGATACACCTTGGGCAGTGCAAAAGTGTCGCACAGGCTACAGCCAAGATTGACAATGGTCACAAGTTTTTCAGGCAGACAGAAGTTTGGTCTATTTGCATATCAGAGGTTGTCCAATTACAGCTTCAGGTAATGAAGTCATATTCCCCCAGCTGGTTCCCCCCCAGTTCACTTTCTTTATACAGGCCTGAGGCTGTAGAGTGTCCTTGGTTCTCAGGCCTGGAAGGATTGTTTTGTCTGACCAAAATGTGAAGACAGTAACTTAACACTCTACATGGAGTTCAGAGTTATTCACTAATGCAGTACAGGATCTGAAAAGTACAAAAGCTAAAATCTTGAGGCATCACTGATGCTGCAATAATGTTCCTCTAACAGCAATAGAGAGCATCCAAACCCTAGGGAAAACTTACAGCATCTCTGCAGTGTCAAGTAGTTCTCTCCTTTAAATGGACACATTAATACATGCTTCTCTCTAAATTTCTACAGCTCCAAAAGAATGGTGAAAAGCACTGGAAACACAAACCCAACCTTTACCTGCTGGAAGGTGAAGGCATTTAGGCTGTCATTCACACCCTGCCCAAGGTTCACAGAAACCGTATCAGTGATTCCATGTCAGCTATCACTGGTTTGCATGTTATGGAAGATTAACAATCAAACTGGAAAGCTGGCCAGGAAGGTACACATCCAGTATGGAAGACAGGGAAATGAGTAACTGAAGGTAACAATGCCTCCCCGTGGTACATTAACATGGGAATAGTTTCTGTGTAGAAGAAATCGTTAGTGGGAACAAAAATGCAAAGCAGACTCTTCCTGCCCTTCTTTTGCCCTTAGGTCTGGTCAATACCTAAAGTCCCTGCTAGGGACTTTCACTTGCACAGTCTGGGAAAAAAATAAATAAAAGGAAAAACAATCAAAAATAAAGGAAAGAAATAAAAAGGATGTCTTTTGCTTGGCTCTACCACATTGCCTCCTGCCAGGAATGAGAGTGGATCTGAACTGCAACACTAAAAACTACCAGGACTGAGTCTTAGCTACAGTACAAGCTTCATCTCAGCCTCTCCATGTCTCACCTCCCACTTCTACCTGTTGTCCATCTCCTCTGCTTGCTCCCCATTAATAAATTCTTTGGGACCAACTCTAACGTCATTTTAGAGCATGAATTCCAGCAAGTAGAGCTCCAAGCCTTCAGAAGAGTGCCAGTTTCAAATGGGCTTTTCAGAGCACCATCACCCATTTACATTTCCAAAGGAACAGTGTCACCCTTACAGAAGGAGTTGGATGCTTCATTAATCCTGAGTGGCTGCTGCACAACTCAATTCTTTCTCATGATTACAAAACAGCTTTTCCCCCACCTGGTAAGGGCAAGAGGTAACAACATTCTTCAGTGCAGCAACACTGCTCAGAAAGCAAGCAGGGTGCAGTGACATAACCATTTACAGTTCTGCAAGAACCACACTGTTAATAACCAGAAATGGTATTTTTCTGTTTTACAAAGCACACTGCACCAGTTCTCTACATAAGTGAAGGACACAGGGCAGGATGCTGAACTTTCTTTTCTAGCAGTAAAAGGATCTTTAGTGGCTTATTTTAAGGCATCAAATAGGCCTGGCACAAGGTCAGAGCCTATAGGAGTTTGTTTATGATTGTGGAGTAACTTGTCACAGGTTTTTGATCAAGCTGAAGTTTCATGGTACAAATGCTACTAACCATGCCATGTACTTGAGGATTAGACATCAGTACTAGACAGTAATTTCCTTTTCTGTTCTCTTTTCAGTTTTTGAGTTTTAAGATTAGAACTGTGGACCCTCTTTGCTGTCAGGTTCAAAAATAAGACAGGATGAAAAAAAAGGCAGGTTCATATTCCCCACAGCCACAGGAGCCCAGGTAATAGGCTTTTTTTCCAGAAAAGCGCCTGTAGCCTCAGGGAGATAGTGAAGGAGACCACGCTATATATATGGATCAAAGACAACATACACCTAAAGTAAAATCCATCAACTTCAGCTGTTTCAGTAACACTCAGTCCTCTTGCTTGGACAGAGAGATATTTTTCACTTGTGGAGGGGAGGGCATGGTACAACAATACAAGTAAAAATGCTCAATAATCAAAAGCACGATTGAGAAGAAAATGAAACAGGATTGTTCCTACACAAGTTCCCAACTGTCTTTTAAAACTGACCAAAGCTATGTACTGTTGGGGAGAAAACTTCCTGTTACTGGCATCACTGATGGCATTTCCTATGGCCTTGTGCAAGCACCAATAAAGGAGTGGGGTGCCCTGTTGAAGACCAGTGTGATAATGGCTGGGGGTGGGGGGGAAATATTCTTGATTTAAGCCCATCTCCTTTCAGTTAAAGGAATTGGGTTAATTTAAGGATCATCATAGATGTAGCTCAATTGAAAAGACAGGAACAGCTCATAGAGCTGTGAACGACACAGTTCCACTGTAATGCCATTTTAAGCCAGCCCATCCAGTTGGGCTGATGTAT
Source organism: Nicator chloris (assembly GCA_013400495.1). Lineage (NCBI taxonomy): Eukaryota > Metazoa > Chordata > Aves > Passeriformes > Pycnonotidae > Nicator > Nicator chloris. Next base: position 67,508 of record WAAE01019077.1, read on the forward strand.
ACTAGTAATAAAAAGGATTGTCACAGAAAAATTGCCATCAGTGCTGCTCTGAGAGCAGTTGGAAGATATTCTAGAATAAAAATCATTCAACTAGGGTGAAGAGAATTTTTCTTTTAATTGCACAGATATCAAACGCATTTGCAGTTTCAGAGAGAAAAAATAAATTATTATTTCTGAAACTAATTGACTTTTGACTTTTGAAACAATTCCCATGAAACAGTTTCTCTTCTCTATCTCCTTCATTCTTCATTCTGTTCTAATTCAGGGCTTTATGACACTGGCACGTGACATTACTGTAAATTATCTAAATTTTATTGCATTGACTTCACCTCTCATGCTGCCATGAGATTAGCACAGGGACAAGATGCCAGCTCACATAGGCCCAGCATGGAATCAGGGCTGTTGGTTGTTCAAAAGCCTGGGGACATTCCTGGGAAGTTGTCTGGCTTACAGCCACTCTGCTCTCCACAAGCTCAGCCAAGGAACTTGCAGGTGGATAATGGCCCATCACTGTCAAGGGGGGATCAGGAGACAAATCGAGCATGAGCTTACAGGGAAAAATCAAAGACCTCATTTAATATGTTTTTCAAAAGATTTTTTTTAATTTAAAAAAAAATTAAACACTAGTAGTCTTCTTATTTTGATACACTATGAATTTGGACATGTTGAAAGGAAAGGATTATCTCTCCCATGACACAGCAATTTGTCTACCAGGTTGGTGAGGCCCATCTCAAAATGCTTTCTATTCCTAAGCACGACGGTTTAAAACATTGCTAAATTTTAGCTACGTTTCAAGGAGCTCCTCATGCAACTCGGATTTTGTTCCAGTATCATCTCTTTTCAGGAGGCAAACTTTACAGTGTTCCGAAGTCCTAGACACCACAGCTACCAGCTGTGTCACATAAGCTAAAACGGCCCAGGAAGGAACAGTTGTGTTGAACGCTGAAGAGTTTCATTAACTGACAAAGTCACCAAAGGACTTGCTTGATACTGGCAGCTTTCTGTGATATCAAGCTTTGCCCGCAGCTCTTAGATCCATACTTTGTCTTTCCCTAAGAGTGTCAAATCCAGGCGATTTGACTATACAGTCTTGCCATTTACACACAGATGAACGGTATCAGGTCCTGGCTAATACTCCAAATCCAATGCTAAATGCTTATATTTACACTGCTCCTGACATTGAAATTCTCTGGCCCCAATCAATTAGCAACAACTTCCATTCAACTCATGTCAAAAATCTGAAAATCTTGGAGACTTTGAGCTTGAGTACTTAATTGATTTTAAGTTCAGGATGTTGCCAGCTACCCGTTTGAGAGAGCATAACTTCACAGATTTGATGTCTGAAGGGACTATTAAAATCACCTAGTTTGATCTCCCACTTTACATGAGAAAGAACACAGGTACCTCATGCAGTTATTTGTGAAGATATTTATTGGAGTGGGATTCAGCTGAAACTGGATGCTGTTAACAAAGACTATATAGACATCTGTATCATGTTTAAATATCTATAAACACTGAACATTCTGTGTTTAGCACAGGGTGGCAGAAGGGGAAGCTAAAATACAAACAACAGCCAGTCTGGACCATACCGCCTGACTACAGGATCCTTCCTTGGCAGTGATATCCTATCACCTTCTGCTTCACTCATCCTCTCCTGGATCTGATTTAGCTGAAAATATAATGGAATTGTTAAAATTAAATGTTTTAGTATTAATTTAGGGCCAAACCACATAAGTTGTGGGAGGGGTTTAAACAGACTTGTACACATGCTACAAGCGTATGATATTCGCCATCTTCCTTGAAAGAAATATTTCTGCCTTACTACAGCTATCCTGAGTCATCTTCAACTACAAAAACATTAAACATGATGGAGCAAAAGAGTTATGCAGAAGGGAAACTTTTGGCACTTTGGAAATGCATTTTCCTGGTTTAGAGAGCAGTATGATTTCTGGTGGTTCAGAGGGCAGGATAACTTTTAGCCCAAGTCTACCAAAATTTGACAGAATGACTCAAGGTGAAGGAATATCCACGAACCTGAAGGTTAAAGGGGTGCTCTGATGGGACTATCACAAAGCCAAGACTAAGGTATTGTTTACTCTTGAGAGTTGCTTCAATTTCCTGCTGGATTACTCAAGAGCCTCTGGATGAAGAAGGAGCCAGCACTCCCATGGGGTGGGGAAAAATAAGACATCTGTCAGGATACCAAGACACAGAGAGAGCAAGGAAACTAAGCTGTCAGCTGAGCAGCATCAAAAGGAACTGAGAAATTGTGGTCTTCCCTTTGAAATGTTCTATCACTTGTTCTCTTATTTCCCATTTACCCTGTTAAAAAACCCATACCACCCAAAACACAAGCTGCTGGTTAAAGGCCAGGCACTTTGCTTGTCTGCAGACTAAGGTGTTTATTTGCCTCTCATCCCAACATCACGCAACAGTAGCGCTGAGCACCCAGTCTTTTAATCTCACAGCAGGCACTGTGCCATTTCATGCTCAGAGAGGCTGAGCTGTAGAAAGAGAAGGTTTCTCTTCACCAGAACAGAACTCGGTTTTTTCCAAGTTTGTGATCTTTAACCACTACGCCAAAACACTTGTGTAGCAAACACTTCCCAGGAGTTCACTTTGCTCTCCACCCAAAAAAGCCACTCATGTTTTACTACAGTGGAAGACACAAGTAACAAAGAAGTGGTAATTCACTGCTATCTGCTTCTCAAAACAGAGATTGTGGGTCACGTTAATTGGCACACCTATTTAGCACTCTTACAATCACACAGCAAATAAGTGACACAATAAGTAGGAAGTAACTGTGGGTACTAGTGAAGAACACACCTAAGGCCAGCCTTGTGTAGGTATGTCCTATCACATTCATTTCCTCCCCAAAGGCATTATCATGGGAACACTTGGTAGATATTAACAACTGAAGTAGACAGTATGATTCCAAGTGTTCAGATGAAGAGATTTTTCATAACGCAGTATGAAAACACAATATTCCAGTTGTTCCTCTTTTATATATAAATAACCTACATTTCTATTAGCAATTGGCTGATTCCATATTCAATAGGTAAAGTAGCTGGAAGCCAAAAGCTTTTATAGACTTCTAATGTGATCCACAGTGTTCCCTTTCAATTCTTATTTCTGAAATGGGTTGAACAGGAAATTATTTTGCTTTTGCAAAAAAAACACAATAAGTGCAACCAGTAAAATTTCCAGCAAAATTCCCCATCCTGAATCAGGGTGAGCAGTTGAAACCTTAAAACTTCCAATAAGCCAAAAAAATCCAACATAAATCAATCATCTGTTAAGGCTGATGTATTTCAAGATAAAGATTTTCATGAGCTAATTCTGAACTATTTTGGATCCTCTTTTAACAGAAAAGTATTGTAGTTGATTTAAACTCCAGAATAAAGAACTGTTTAAATTGGAACAGCATGTTTCCTTTCACTCTAAACCGTTTTAAAACTGACACCAATATGACATTCAGCTTCCAAAAATATCTAGATTTGCTTTGACAAAAAAAAAATGGGGAGTCTAAGAAAAACTGAACATTAATTCTGGTTCACATTTGATCAAGTTCTTGTTTTGAACTGCAAAGCTGGACACCATTCATTAGTTTGGTGCGCAGGCTGGGAACCGCTTTCACCTTGTTCTCCCTTCTTCAAATGCAGCAAGAGAAACCCCAACTTTTGTGGGCAGATTTCAGATAGAAGCCTCTACCTACATTTTCTTATGGAACAACATATTTGCACAGAAAATTATTTCAAGGTGTATGTCACCTACCTGATCATCACTTAAAATATCCTATAAAATCAGTGCACTGTGTATACTCCTGCTAACAGAAAATACTGCCAAAAATAGGGTGATCACTGAGTTCAACCTGCTGGTCACGGTCATGGAGTCACAGTGCTACATTTCTCCAAGTTGTTGAGTTCCACTTTTAAAAAAATTAAGCAGATGGAAAATTGTTTGGACCCCAAGGAACTGTGGAAGAAGAAAAGAACGGGTCCACAGAGAGCACAGATAATCCAGGGAGCCGCACAGAGGGCACCATGCTGGTACTGGAGTGTTACACTACAGCATAAAGTACAGAATGATACATTTACGTCATACTTCAAACCAGGAAATCTGTCTGGATATTTACATTAACATATCAGTAAACTGCTACAGGAGTTGTTGAACTACCAGCCTTCCTTGAGAAGCTAAGACCTGCTTCTGGAGGCAGCCAATAGATCAGGGAGCAAGGTTGATCTGTTTGCACTTGTTCCTGTTCTGTAAGTGTTGATGGTAGAAATAATACATGAAAATACTTGTTTGAGCAAGCTTATCTGCCAGCTGTTGTGGCAGAGGGAGTGCAGAGCACTTGGAAATGAAATACAAACAAAGAAATGTAACCAAGGGGCTTAGCAGCCAAACTCCTCTTTTAAATAGTAATATTGGGGCAGATATTGAAAGGTAATTAGTTATCTGAGAATGGAATTCATCATAAAGTGCTCAGAGCCAACTGCTTGTCCTGTCCTGTAGTAGCTTTCCAGCAGTGATGCAACTTCAGACATTCCTTTTCATTCCAGCTCCTCATTTGAAAAAAAAAAAATCTCCCTTGAGCTAAAGGAGTGTAAAAAAAAGGGACACACAAAAACTGATTCATTGGGTGGCAGTTCCAGATTGTGCTTACCTGCTCAAATCCCCATGGCTTCTCGTGGTCTGAGTGTCTGCCTACACAGAAGAGAGGCAAACACCAGGATGTACCTTGGGGAAACCCAGTAACAGCACTTACTCTCACCATCAGAGCAGACCATGCCATTGATTTCCAAACTTTTGTGCTTACAAACCCAATGCTGGCTGCAGTCAGCCTTTCCAAAGGGCTGAGAGCTCCGAGTACTGACAGAAGTCACCGTAATCCTCCGGGGCTGGTGACCACCCTCGGCTGCCATGAACCCACCCCTCTTCCTGCAGTAACAAAGCACTGAACAGGGAGCACTTTGCCAGCCATGGAAATGACTCCGAAGAGCAGAACGCGCTAAAACACAAAGGAAGAGCCCCGGGGTTCATCAGCGTGAGGTCCAGAGGCGGACTATGCTAGGAAAACTGCATCTCCCATGGGATGCTCTGGGGTTGGGGGTGGGGGGGGCTTGGCTCTGCTGTGGAGATGCTGAAGGACGAACAGAAAGAACGGTGCGGCCCTTCTGCTGCTCCTGCCCGAGCGGAGACACCGCACCGCCGGCTCTGGGACAGCCCCGCCCAGCCCCTCAGCAGCCGCAGGACCGGGCTGCCCGCGCCCGCTCCAGCCCGGCCCCGGGGACACACGGCAAGCTCCGAGCGGAGCGGGCGCGGCGCTGCGCCGGCCCCTCCGCAAGGCAGGAAGGGGAGGAGGAAGAAGCTTACCCAAAAGCGAGACCCGCAGAAAGCCTCCATGGCCGCGTAAGGGGCGCAGAGCTGCTGGCGCATGCCACGCACCAGGCGGGGGTAGGAGCCGGTTCCTTCCCTGCTGGGCGGGCCGGGGGCGGGGGCGG
>WAAE01019078.1:0-47345 GCA_013400495.1 Nicator chloris
TGGAAGTATTTTTACAATAACATTTTTATTTTTCGCCCCTCTATGAAAAACAGAAGAAAGGAAAAATGAAGACAAGACAGCAGAAACAAATGAAGGAATACCATCAGGGAAGTCCAAAAGGAGATTTCCAGATTTTGGGTAAGATTTTACATGTGTTCCTTTGGAAATAAGTGTTGTTCTGTGTTATTTTTGAGAATGTTACGTTCTCTAACAAAACAATGTTGAGGAGTCCAGTAATGCTACTTCATAACACCTTTGAAGACAGGGATAAAGCTTGTTGAAGCTAGCTAACATTAAAGACTTAGACTGCTACTGCAGTAAGTGGATCATAATGTATAACGTAAAAATCAGCTGATTTCACACACTGACGGTGTAGTTAATGACTTTGCTCAAGTTGCTGTGCATTGCTTAGGAGCATTAATGTAGCATAAAACTGTGGGTTTCCTCCTGGTTGTATCCACTATATGCCAGGCTTCTTTAGGCATTTTCTATATTTATTTTGGTTATTTGTGGCTTTTGAAAAGGTACTGTCATGGTTCTTAAATAGAATATGAATGCTAGAACTTTTTTAATTGTATGCATAATTGCAAAATTATGCTTTGTGTAACAATTTAAATGTGGCTTTTTGTAACTGAGGAAGTCAATGTAAAAACTAACTTGCTTATTTAAAGAAATGTTGCACCAGGTAAATGTAAGTGGTTTTATGAAATTTGTGTTTTTTCACTTCAGTGGATTGCGGAAATCTGGGGGCAAGGGTAAGAAGCAAGAAAAAGAAAATCTAAGAGGTTCTCTGGATAGCAGGTAGTTCTTTTGTTAGTTTATACATACATGCTGCATTCCTAAAATGTGTAACCTAAGAATTTCTTTATAACTGTCAGTAATGTTTGATCTTAAAGTACATTCTTGTGTAACAGTGGCAAAATTTTGTGAAGATGTAATGGTTCAGAGATGAGCTTCTAATCTCACAGAAGAGAGTAGAGGAGACAACATTAAAACTGTATTTTGCTTAGGAAGGTGAATATTGAGTAAATTAAGTTAGCAATTACTTGAAGTTGTTAAATTGTGTGAAACACTGCAAAAGTTCTTAAATTTGTGGTGTTAACTCATTATTTTGCATGGCTATTTAAAGGCAAGTATCAGTTTTCATTTCAAGTATCAGTTGTACTGTGAAACTGGTAGACGTAAGTGGTGTGTTTTGAGTTTGTTCTTGTTTTTAAGGGGATGGTTGTGTGTTTGAGGGGCGAGATGGGGTTTTTTGCTGTTGTTACTTAAACAGAATTTAATCTGCTTATCTCAGAGGTTCCCGAGAACTTTTGGATGACTCCGGCAACAATCTGTCTGCATCAGATTCAGATTCCCCTGTTCCTACTTGCATGCCTTTCTCTTGGTTTGGAGACAGCCACAAAGAGCCTCAGCTTTCAAGTAGCAGTCTGCAGGTTACTCAGAGTGGGCAGGATGGTTGTGAGCATGGTCAAGAGAAGAACAGAAGCAAGGTAAAGATGACTAATTTGTGCTTTGAATATTTAGGTGTTCCATCTTTATAAAGTAAAAATATCAGTGGTTAGTATGTGGAAGCCTAATGACTTATTCCTTGACCACATCACCTCTTACAAACATTGCTGGAGAAGTTTGAGATACTACAGCTGTTACGAGCAGGAATTGTGTGAGTGTTCCTGTTGCCTCCTCTTCAGCTGAAGCATCAGTAGAGGCTATTCAGGCAGAAGTAGCATCTAAGGAAGAATCACAGGGTGTGCTTTTTCACTGATTGGTAATGCTAAAAGTAATGCTAGTTTCAGCATAGCTGTAAAGGTCAAATCTGTTTTCCAGACTAGTTTGTGGAGGAATTGTGCATAGAGGTCAGCTGTCCAAGCAGTTGGCCAGCCAGTTCTTACCATACTGGAATGTAGGGTTGGAGCACCAGACAGGTGGAGGAAGATAGCATCCTAGTTTTCATTAACAAATACAGTATTAAAAGCCAAGAAACACATCTATGGAGCACTTTCTTCCAGGCTTCTGAGTAACTAATAATCTAGTAATTTAGAACCTTTTAACCAGATCTTGAGAGTGAGGCTACACAGTTATAGTCTATAACCATAGTTACCATCTTTACAGTTTAGACTATTTGAAAGGAACAGCTTTAGAAACTAAAAGGTGTAATGTGTGTGCTGTCAGAGTATTTGGTAAAACCTTTCTCAGTTTAAGACTGTTCTCAGCAATTTTACTGACTTCATTCTCGTTTCCTTTGGATTTTGACAAATTGAAAATTACAGGTAATTGAGTAAGGTCATAAGCTGGGTTTATTCTTGAATTTCATACTTTTTCTTCACTTTGGATGGCTAAAATACCCTTTCATGTTTTGATTTTGTTCTGTGTTGTTAGAAAGAAATGAGTTTTATATCTGGAAGAGAAACTTGCCAGATTGTAGTCCACGAAGTCACTGATATTTTGCAGAGGTTGCAGATAACAAGTTTGCTTTCCATGTTTTCAGATGGTGATTGCACTAAAATGCTGTTGTAATACCTTTTTTGGAAATACTTTGTTTCCCTAGTGTAAATCTACAGTCCCTGTGATAGTAGTAAATTGTCTGCATACATAGTTTTTAAAAATTACAGGAAGTGGTTTTAGAACCATACAATCCTTTTTATAACACAGAAACTTAATAAGAGTAGGAATTTTTTAATCTCTGAAGTAGAACAGTACTTCACAAAATACTGCCCCGTGTGCGTCAGTCTTGTGTATTTTTAGCTGCTGCATTGGTCGCTTCTGTTGAAGCATGTAGTGGCCAAAGATGTTTCTGTAAATCACCCAAGGATTTGGAAGGTATATACATGTACTTGGATACAATTTTTGATTAAATAGGAATGCATGGTTGGTCTGAGTAGATTGGTCTCTTGATAGGCTGTAGTTGGTCTCCTAATAGGCTGTGGCAAAGTTATCAGGAGGTGTTCCCTGTATAGATAAGCTATCAGTGGGTTTATCTTTCAAAGTCATTGATTCAGAAGAACCCATTGGTCCCCTCTTCATTGCTCCTTTCTGTCTGATTCGAATAATTTTTGTAAGCATAGTAAAAGTCCCACTGCTGCATTTCTACTATAAGCACCCATAATGTGCTCTTAAAGTTTTCATATACCTACCATATACACCTGCTTTTGGCAATCAGAAAGTGACAGACCTTACCACATTGAATGCTGTCTTCCTTGCCACATTGTTCTGAAGTAATAGCCTTTTCTTCTTATTGGACTATACTTACCCAAGATGATTACCACTTCAACCTTCCAGCTGGTTTCTTGCCTACTGGTTTGGGGTTTTTTGTTTCCTTCTCATGCTCCAGTATGTAATTGTTGTTGCTCTTTTCCTTAGTGCCAGTTGCAAACTAGCAGCTGGAAGATTATGCAGGTCTCCAGCTATATTTCTGCTTTGTAAAATGGTAGAAAGCCAATCCCATTGAAGAACAGATTCTCATACATTCATTAATCATAAAATCAGTGTTTTCGTCTCCAAAGTCAGGCTGTTTTCACTTTGCAGTGTTTGGGGCCTTTTGTAAACATGGTAATGTGACAGTGGTTGCTTCTTCAAATGAATGTCTAATTGTTGTAGATCTGAACTTATGGTTGATAGTTACATTTGCACAGTAACAAGGCTTTGGCTTGTTTTGCTATGTAAAGACACTAAAACTGACAAACAAATGTGTTTGACTACTCAGAAGTGAGTCTTGTTGCTAAAACAATATAAAAGCAAAGGACAAAGTAATCTTGCCAGAATTCAAGGAAAGAATATTCCTTTTTGTTGATACTAACTCAAAATGTATAAATAAAGCAATATATAATAAATATAGCAATAGCATTTATTCCTTTTATGTGTGTAGTATCCCATATGATCATGTGACAACATTTTGTAAACAGGAGGTAAAAGTAGAAAGCCTAAAATAAGAACTTTGTAAAAAATCTCTGTGGCACCGAGTCCTTTGCACTGTCTATAATTTTTGTAGTTGAGTTTTAGTATTGATGATGCAAGGAATATAATTACATTCCTTATTACCTGATTTCTGGTTTTGCAAAATTTGCCTATGAAAGTTACTGCACTTGAGAGGTTTTTATTTTCTTAAAATGGTTCTGAAGTTAGTTTTAAACTTACAGTTTGACAAAGTAGTGAGTCAGCTTCTTGATCCTTGTGAAAACAAGAAACACGGGAAGGAAAATCCTTTGTGCTTGCAGACAGATCTTAAATTAGTCCCTTGTCATAAATCTGTCCCATTCTCTGACACAGTATACACACATACATAGTCTTTATACTCCTTGTTTTTCCAGAATACTGCTTAGCTTCTGTAAGCGTGTGTGCAGTCTCATTTTCAGTGCAGGGAAGAGCAGTGTGGTGTGCACTGTATCCTGGTACCTTAAATGATAGGAAGCATACCTATAAAACCTCTTCTGTCCAAATTCTATGCTATTCAAGAGTCAAAAATCTTTGCAACTGGCTCTAAAAGCTTAAAAAGAAATTACTCCTATTAACTGATGAGGAGCAAGGGGAGGAGAAAACATTACAACTGGTGCTCAGATGCTTTACTTTTGGCTATGTTTTTATTATTGTATCTTTTTAGTTTTGTTGTCTGAATTTTTCTTGATTTTCTCTGTAAAGGTAGAAAGAGTGAACTGAGGGTGGCTAAAAGAAAAGCTCTTAAATAGATTCTCAGTTTGGGTTGAAGTTAATTTGAGAATAGGTTGATGGAGAAAGTATTCTGTTGTTTCTGGTAACAATTTTTACATCTAAAAGACTGAAGAAGACCCTAAAATTTAATGTAAATAATAAAATAATCTATGTGGTAAATAGAACACCATTTCTCAATCAAGTAATGTACTACGCAGAGGTATCAGGAAAACTCAAGTTGTGGTTTGGGGGTTTTATGTTTGTTGTGTTGTGGTGGTGATGGCTTTTTTTCTTGAGCTTTGCCATGTTTTTAAGGCTGAAAATGTGTATCAATAACTTAGAGTATAAGGGAGTGTACGTACAAAACAAAAATAGAATAATCCAGAAAGCTGGGAGTTCAGGTGAAATTGAAATCAGAACACAAATATAGAAGTGCTAAATGAAGATAACTGCAAAAATGTAGTTCTCTTATACAAGTATAACTAACTGAAGAAAAGTATCTTAAAGATCTGCTTAATTTAAGATCTCAGGTTATTTATGCACATAGGGATGTGGTATGGCATCCTTACAAAGTGTAATTAGTTGATTAGAGACTTAGAGAACATTAGAGAAAATACTGGTAAATAATTGCTTACTGTTTGTAGGCAGCAAAGAGTAGTGCTGAGACATAAATTTTGGAAAAACAAAAGTAGGAGATGTTTTTGGCAGGATTATTTTTCACTCACTAAAGAAACATATTTCAAGGTCACAAACTGAGTTGGAAATCAGGGGAATCAACAGAACACTATCTTCTGGAACACATTAATAGTGTTTGTGCAGGTTTCAGTTTAACATAAAGTTCATAATGAATAATGAATTTTAAATTGCTTCTCCCACAGTGTGGTATGCCTGCTGAACAATTAACTGATGCACTTCCGTGTGTATTTTAACACTATTTCAGATTATGACCGATTCTCTGCACAAGTTGCTCTTATTGGGGATATTGCTTTAAATTTGTTACTGTGTTTCTGAATTTAGAAGTTTAACAAAAACAAATCAGATGCTTGATGTAATTAGCACATTTCATGTGTTCTAAAGGTAACTGAGTCATACTATTTTTTTTAAACAAAGATCAGAATTACTAGAATGTCACCTAATGACCTGCTTTTCCAGGAAGTGAGTTAATAAAACATTATTTCCACTTGTTTGCAGAGTAGAATTGTCATAGATGATACATACCATAGCAAGCCAAGTTGTGAACTTTCAGGGTTAGTGACAGAACCAAATCTGTCAGGTCGTTCACACACTTTAACCTTCTCTTCAAATGAGGTGAGTTTCAAAGTGTGTATATGTGTGTTGTTGATGTTGTTGTGCACACTACAGCATGTTTAATAGAAACAGATGTGTGTAATGTGAAGCTTGATGGCTGTTCCATATTTGAATGTTGAAGAGCACTGTAAAAAAGCTGTTAATGAACTAAAGACATGCACTAGTGGATGACACATCAGCCTATGTGTTCTGATCCTTGTTATATCACAAAAATTGGAATGAACTCACTGATCAAATCCAAGTGTTTAATTTTAAGTATAACACTGTTCTGTTCCACTAATTTAAAGCAACTTGCTGGGTGAATGAAAACTGCAATATTTTTGACCTTGCCTTCACATATGTGCAGGTTTGTTTTATGATAAAATTTCATCTCAATAAAAACAAAAGAAAAAAAGGATAAAAGTCAGAACATGATGGTTTTGATATATAGGTAGAAATTAGATACCTGAAAGTGCATTCATTCCCCTGGAGAACTAATTCCTTTGGCTACAGGTGAAACCTAAAGCCCACACTTGGGTAGCATTCTGAGATACTGTCTCATTTGGTGTTTGATGGACATCTTAATAAATTAAATCCTTTAGTTTAGGAAAACTCATTAAAAACTGAACATAGTTATCTTACGTAAGATGAATTAGAGGGTGGTCAGACTGGAGGTTCATTAATGTGGTGGGATTTTTATTAGCTGTCTTAAGTCAGTCCTTGGTGAAAATCTTACAATATCCCATTAATATGTAGAAAGTCAGCACAGTCTTATAAACAATGTTGTAAATACACTAACATAAAAATCTGAGGTGTCAAAAATCATGTAAATAGTTTACAGGTTGTTGTAGTGGATTAAGTTTTAGCAGATTTTTCTTTGAGATAATAGTCTTAGATCTAATGAAAACCAGAGGAACTCCAGTTAATAATCTATCTTTGCAAATACTCGCTGCAATTTTTTGAATGGAATGGTTCATGAATTAAATATGTGTTTCTAAAACTTTCAAGCAGTATAAATGGTAAGGCTTTATTGAAGATATCTTCTTGAATATTGTTCTTTGATCAGTATTACAAATTTCCAGTAAACTTCGGGTTCTAAAACTCAGATGAACGCAGTCTAATTGTCCATGTGTGAAGTGATGATTGAAGCCTCTTTCTGTTATAGATGAGTTCCAGTGTTCTGTCTAGTTCATATGTTGCTTATTGTCCTGGTTTTGCATGACCAGTGAAAGCTGTTTGTAACCTTTCAGTAATTACATTGAGTATCAAGGATCTACTCTGAGGAAAACAAGGAACAAACTCTGAACTGTTTTCTCATTTGGAAAGCAGTATGTGTGAAGAAAATTACATAGTTCTGTTGTTCTTGGAGGTTTTTTAAAGTTTGTAGTCTAGGTTTGGGAAAAAATAATTAATCAATCTTATAGCAGTTTGGGGTATTTTGAATCACAGAATAAATTAGGTTGGAAAAGACATCTGAGATCATCAGTTAGGTCCAACCTATGACTAAACACTACCTTGTCGACCTTGACCATGGTACTGAGTGCCACATCCAGTCTTTCCTTAAACACCTCCAGGGTCAGTGACTCCACCACCTCCCTGGGCAGTCCATTCCAATGTTTGATCACCCTTGCTGTGAAGAAAGTATTCCTGATGTTCAACCTGAATCTTACCTAGCAAGCTGAAGACTATGTCCTCTTGTGACTGGTTACCTGGGAGAAGAGGCTGATCCCCACCTGGCTACATCCTCCTTCAAGGGAGTTATAGAGAGTGATGAGGTCCCCTTGAGCCTCCTCTTCTCCAGGCTAAACACCCCCAGCTCCCTCAGCTGCTCCTCACAGGACCTGTGCTCCACACCCTTCACCAGCTTCATTGCCCTTCTCTGGACACACTCCAGCACCTCAGTGTCCTTTTTGAACTGAGGGGCCCAGAACTGGACACAGCACTCGAGGTGTGACTTCACCAGTGGAGTAAAGGTGGAACAGTCATTGCCATGGCCCTGCTGGTCACACTATTCCTGATACAGGCCAGGATGCCACTGGCCTTCTTGGCCACCTGGGCACACACTGGCTCGTGTTCAGCTGCTGTCGACCAGCACCCCAAGTCCTTCCCCACTGGGCCACTTCCCAGCTGCTCTGCCCCAGCCTGTAGCACTGCATGGGGCTGTTGTGGCCAGTGTGCAGGACCCAGCACTTGGTCACGTTGAACCTCATGCTCTTGGTCTGGTCCAATGATCCAGCCTGTCCAGGTCCCTCTGCAGGGCTTTCCTACCCTCCAGCAGATTCACACTCGGACTAAACTTGGTGTTGTCCACACATTTACTGAGGGTACACTCAGTCTGCTCATTCAAATCACCAATGAAGATACTGAACAGGATCCCTAACTTAAGTTCTTAATAATTTCTGCCTGGTGGTTGTTGTCTGGATGGGTTCATAAGCATGCAGCAGGAGTCATGCTAGCCAGCGTAACTGGCGTTCAGAGGATTGGGCTATTGCACACTGCCTTACAAATCCTGAAATTGTTGGGAAACTGGAGATGGAAGCATCTTTTAGAGACATAGATAGGGGCAGCACTGAGGAGTCTGCCTCTCTGCTGGACAGGTGCTGACGGGCAGTTGGGGATGTGACTGCCTGGTGAGAGTTCAGTTGTTAGCAGCCAGCTAGTTACAGCAGAGGCACTTCGCGCACAGATGGTTAGCAAGCCAGCCGGGTAATCCTTCTAATGTTCTTAATATGTTAAATGGTGGGATGGCAGTGGTGCTTTCTTGGGCTTTATATTTTTATCTCCAGAGCCTTTATTTGCTTTCTGAATCACATACATTTTTATGTAGGAGCACATGGCTTTCTCATGCTTCCATACCTTCATATGATTTAGAAGCTGAAGTAGTTTTAGTTCTCCTTTCTGAATTTGCAGCTGATTTCTCATGTGTGTAGTGGCTGTTTTGGGGACTCTAACTTTGCTGTACAAACACAGCTTGGCATGTTCCTTCTGCCTCTAAATGGATATTTGAGAAATAAATTATGTTGAAGTATTATTTAATGACCAATAAGCCTTTTTTCAAAGTTGGTGTTCTTCATCTTATCCTTCTACAGCTTTCACTTTCCTGTATCCTGAAAAATAGTCACAGATGCTTTCCCTTGTAGCAGTGAAAAATTCAAATTTTACAGTATTAAATATCTGTGAGGAGATGATGTCTGTGTGTTTTAACACAGATTCAGGTGTTGCTACAACTTCTGGTTTTAGGGTTCTGTCTTTACCAATATGAAGATGAAGGAGTTTGTTAGCAACTGATGATGCTGAAACCCTAAGCTGCAATTCATAGCTAAGCCTGGAGGACTCCACCATGGTGCAGTCTGTTAGCTGCTCTAATCTGTGCTGCTTGGACAAACTGATTCAGAGAACCCCCAAGATTCTGTCAGGGGCCAGCAATTCTCTGACGAAATGAAAGAATCTGTGTCCTTTTCTGAGAAGAATACTCATTCAGGTACTTACATTCTGAAATTACAGAAGGGAAGTTTTTGCATGGCTTGCACAGATTCAGTAAATCTAGAGTGAGTTCCAACTGGAATAAAACACACATTTTTTCATGTAGAGGAGATATATAGATACACATGCACACTCACCTCAAATGATAACACTGATAAAAGTAAAAAATACTTATGTGACAGTATATATTTTAGTGTTTCTTGTGGCTGATAGACTACACCTGAGATACAGGTCCAACTTAAAATGCAAAGTGTTTCCCCTTTTTTATGTACTGTTCATGAACATTTGCTAGTATGAAATAAAGTTGCCAGTATATATTTTGTATTTCAATATCAGGTTGGGGAGTACTGTTATGTAAAATTATTTAAAATAAATGTGCATTTTAAAATTCCCTTGGTAATTCATCCAACTGATCTTCTCTGCACAAAGCATCTCAAGCTTGATAGCTTGGATAGAAGACTCAGTGCTTCAGTTGTTTTGATACAGATGCTGTATAGAGCCCTTCAAGCCTAACCTCTTCTAGAGCCCTTTGCTGTTATTTTATGCAAATTGCTATTCTTCTTTTGCACATCAGTAAGGCAGATGTGTTCGCACTTGTTATATCTACATAAGCATTTTGTTTTGGATAAGGAGTTCATTTTTTGAAATAAATATTCTGATTGTTCCCACCTGCCTTACTTTGATTTATCTCCAAAATCAAATCAGATGTGCTCCATCAATGGTCCTGCTACATTGCAGCTGCTAGTGGCCATTGAGTCTTTTTGATCAGACTAGAGTTATTTGGAAGTGAAAATCCTTTGAAATGCTTGTAGTGTGGATTTTAGTACCTAAGGGCAAACTGTTCGGCTCTACAAACTCGTTCTATTTATCTGCATTGCCTCTTAATGTAGCCACTGTCCCTTGTTTCACAGAACACGAAAAGCAAAACCTTTTTGAATTACATGTAGTCTCCACTACATTGGAAATTTGAAAATTTTGTTTCCCCTCATACGTGTCTTCCATACTGCATGCTGAGATCCATTGTGTTGTATGATCAGATCATGTGACAGACCTACATCTCACTGTCTTTGACTTGTAATCACCACAATCATTTTGTTACATCCATCAACTCTCCCAAATATTCCATCAAAGAAGCTGGATTTTGTGAGATCCCTTTGTTTGGCAGCTGTGGTTGTTCACCTGTGACCTAACAGGGTCATCTCTCAACTCCATAACTAGAAAACTCCTCCTTTCCACATTTTCTGTTTAGAAATGCATGTAAGGCTTGCTGGAAAAGGGGAGCATGTTTTCTGCTGTTTGAAAATATCTTGGATGAGTAGTGGAAGCTGCCCAGTGGAGCAGTCTTCAAGTCTAATGCAGCCTGTATAATTCTGGATAATTAAAAAAACTACAGTTAACTGATGTTACTGATTCAAGTACCACACTGGAATTTCTTCTCTACAGACACTGAGCCTCTGTTGCATAGCTTTTCTTTTGTGACGAAGTAATAGTGCTTCAGGACAAACAGCAGTACCTTTTCCCCTCAGAAACAAAATGAAATTGAAGCAGGGTGCCTCAAAAGCTCTGTGAGCTGGCAAAGTGTATTTTCAGTGGAAGTCTACAAGCTGCTGTTTCTGAAATGGTCAACTTCTATTTGGGCAGACCTTTTAAAATGTTGATGTAAGAGCATTAGTTCAAAGAACAAACAGTCTTCTCTTTACAAATGTACACTCACCAGATTTACTGGCTACTACAATTGCTTTTATTCTGGATTTCCATCACTTAACAATAATAATAGAGTTGAAGTGCTTGATAATTCTTCATGCTATGTAAAGTAGCATCCAGCATTAAGATAGAGCTACCTTAACCAACTAACTGAGGAAGTGTGTTCATTGTTTGGATGGGTTCAATTTACCATTTATGTTCTCTGTTTCTGACTTAGTTTGTATTGAATGTTGAAGTGTCTCATTTATAGTAAACTAGACAAACTGATCTCAAGAACTTGACTTTTGGACTAGAGCATGTTTAAAAATGCAGTTTGTTAACCAAACTCACCTGACAAGTGGAGTTCAACACACAGTCAAGTAAAATAATGCTTATGGTGACTTTTCTCAATTGGTTAGGCATTGGATGATGAATTTACAACAACAGGAAAGCAAAATCAATGGCACAGTAGACCTATTTCTGAATGGACCACCCAGCAAGTATGCCACTGGTTAATGGGAATGAACATGGAGCAGTATATCACAGAGTTCACAGCTATGAACGTGGATGGACAGCAGTTGATGCAGCTCGACAGTGAGAAGTTGAAGGTATGTGAACATCCCGGGATAGATTTGTAACTGTATAGGTTTCACTGCTTATTTAGACTTAGTTTTAACCTAAAGTCCAATTTCCTGGTTTTGTGGCTTTTTAAGGGATAGAATTATTTGCTCTTGTTATTTTCTTTTGGGTTGCTTTTGAAATCCTTGAGACTGTATAGTTAGATGGCAATTACTAATTGATTGTAGAATTAAAGACAGGCTGTTTATAGCCAGAAAAATAACAAATATTGTTTCCTTGTTTGTATCTTGAGGAAATGAAAGGAAGCATAATTGTCCAAGGAGTCTTGATACATCTGTCACCAAGCTCAACATAAGTTCATATAGAATTGCAGGGTTCAGTTTTAGAAGTCTGTTTCTTCAACATTTCCTCTTCAAATGGGAAGGCTAAAATCCTAGCTCTTGACATTTCAAATGTTTCAAGTTTTTACTCCTGCTGAAAATACATATTCTGAATCTTCTGAGCCTTTTCTAGCTGTTTTACACCTGGAAGCTGCAGTGTATATGTATCCCTTATAGTGCTAGTAAATTCCTGCAGTTTTTCTTTCTTGTTACACGATGAGACTGCGTTATGGATAGGCAAGATGTGCAGCTAGAAGAGGTTCATTGGTCTTTTCTGGCGTAAGGCAAATTATTAATGATCAATAGCAGAATTTCAGCGGCTTGGGGCAGAAAAAGTGTTTTAACTTCAGTCTCCAAACTATGCCTGAATTTTAAATAGACATGGAACACTAAATTTCCTGTATTTTATAAAATTTCATGGGCACAGAGAAAATACCAGTGACTGGCCTGTCAAATGACTGTTTCCTGTTGCGGAAGCTGGAACGTTGATGCCTCAGCTCAGTGTGCCCCTGACGCCGTCCGGGCTGACACGGTGCGAGTGCGGTCAGGCACTCGGAATCGCGTGCTGCCACCTGCCGTTCGCAAATCCAAGTGTCCTTCCTGAGCCGCTTCTTAATAATGCACTTCAAAATCCTTACAATTAAAGAGTAAAAATTTCTCAGGTATAAAAAGAGCTAGAAAAATATCTGGAGACTACTACCTATTATGTTATTTTCTGGAAGTTCTCAGGGCTTTACATGTTTCTAAAGTGCAACACGAAACTGTTTCTGCACAACTGAACAGCTGGCCGTGGTTCCCTTCCCTTGTTACCTAGATGATTATTTACAATGTTTCTGAGGCTCTAAGTCTTTATTTTTCAAATGAACAGACTATCTTGTCGAAAAGTGATTAACACTTTCTTACATTCTTAATGCACAAGCACTGTTTGACAGTGCTGTTGAAAAAAACCACTGATGAGGTTTGGTTTTGTTTTGTTTTCCTCCCTCGAAGGCTTTGGGAGTTTCCAGTCAAAATGACCGATCAACAATAAAGAAAAAAATTAAGGATATTAGAAAAACGCAGGAAAAACTGGAAAAGCAGAAGGAAAAGGTTCAAAAGAAGGAGAAAGAAGTTCGCAAGACTGGCAGAGTGGTGGCCACTCTTGAATCAAGCTGCTAAAATGACCATTTTATTTTAGTGCAGACTTGCCTAATCTTGAGGAAGTTCAGCAGATTTGTATATAATTGTACAATTGAGGGAGGAGGGAGAGTGCAACAGTTCAACGTGGTAGGTGGTTTTTTTCTTAATTGTGGTCCCTCCCCATTACAGCCCAATAAAATGAAATAATATTTTCAGTATTTTTATTTCTAGTTGACTCTGCCTGTACTAATAGACAATAATTTAACTTTCTGCCTTAAGTAACATTTCTGCTTCTAAGGTGTCATATGCCCTTTTCATTGAAATTGATGTTTGTGAAAAGTAGAATACTGTATTAAAAAATCATTCCAGTAATTATCAACTAGCATTTGATAGAGTTGAAGCTGATAGAGGGACAACAGAAAAATCCTGCCAACAAATTCAGTCTGTGACAGTCTGTTTATCTGTTGCAACTAAAGATGTATAGTAAAAATTAAATTTAAGAAAATGGTAATGTCAAATTAATTTAAGAAGAAAGCATGTATTTCAAACTTAGGATTATTTTAATTCTTGTACTTCTGGAACTTCATTCAAAGGTCACTTTAGTAGCACATTGTTTTTGATTTCTATGTGTTGCAATTTACTGAGAAAATAACAAGAAATACTAAGTAGTTTTCACAAACTACATATCCTAAGCATAATACTAAGTTTTCTGTACACTACCCATATGGTGTTGGGACAAGGTTTAAGCCTATAAATAAGATCCTTTTTAAGCTATTTTTCCTAAATAATACATAGTTTTATAGATTTATGCTATGAACAAGATCAATTTGCAATACATGTATTTCTCTTTTCTACGTGCTACAAGACTTTTTGTGGACCAAATTTATATATTTGCTAATTTTAAACAATACTGTTTTTCAGACTTAAAATACTGAGGGAAGAATTGTAGGAAAAATTATCACTGACGCACTGGGTTTCTGCCTTGTATTTAAATGTTCAGTTGTAGACTACAGATTATTTCTCTTTAAAGGAGGATTTGATTCTTGAAATAGCTTAGAACATGACTCGGTGTTTTGTATATTTACATACTATTTTCTAGAGATACTACAAGAGCACTTCCTTAATTTAGATTATTCCAGAAGCATAGACTAGATTAAATATCAGTTCCACCCTACAATGGACTAGAACAAAACTTATATAGTTCGTTTATGTGGACCAAGTTCTCCTTTAAATCTATGGACTGTTTTTCATTTTAATTAAATGAATGAACTTCACTGTTGGTGTTTCACATTTATTATTATTTTGTATAAATGTCTTTCAGTAAAAGGACTGTGTGGAAATGCTTCTGCACACTAGGCATTTCCAAAATAAAGTTTGAAAATCTTGGTAGTAATTACTTTTTAAGAGATTGTATTTCAGTTTTTTGCATTCTTTGGTCAAGGTTTAACTTATTTACTTTGTTCACAGTAGCTTTGAGTTCTATGCCAAACTTACAGACCTTGAACCAAAGAGGAATGCTGCCCTACTGATGAAAGAGAAAGGAATTAGAAGTATGGAATCATCACATGCTCAGGATCTCCTACATAAAGCCACCCTTTAATTAATTCAGTTAAGAAAGTTGGGTGTTTTAACAGCTAGAACACAGAATGTTGCTAGAATCCCGTATTACCTTTTCTCTTTAAGCCTACTGTTGTACTCTGCGAAGAGTTTTCTCATGAAGCAGACTAGTGGAAATAATGGTTTCAGAGGTTTCCCTGTGTGCAGAGCTGTCACAGGTAAGGAGGGGCCATAGCAGGGACGATAAATTCCCCTGGCACTGGAGCATGAGAACACCGCTGATCACGGCCCACAGCGTTTAACATCTGGCCAATGTTGAACGAGAAGGCTGGCTGCACAGAACGAGCTCAGTACCAAGCTACACAATCACACAACAAAGTTTCATTTTTACTATAGTTTTAATGAATAAATCCAGCAAGTCTTCAAAAATTAACACAAACCAAGATTAATAGTACAGTGCAAGACAGCTAATTTGCATACAAAACTACTAATCTCCGCATTTTGACAGTATGCTACTTGTCTGTAGTGATTCACTTCAGCTTAACCATTGTGCTCACAATGACTTCAGTATAGTATTGAAAATACTAAAGTTGTCTTCTGCACTTCTATTTAAACCAAAAGTTACCAAAGATCAGTTTTTTAACTAGGATTAAATATTGTAAATCAAAACACTATGCATTTGTGTTTTCACCACAATCATTTGGGGTGGCAGGTGAAGAGATAACTACAAATATAATTATATAGCAAGTTGCTCTAGTAATCAGAATTCGATTGGTAGTTAGCTGAGAACATGAAAGAGGCTTTATTACAGTAATATCTAAAATAGTTGATGGACTTCGTAGAAAACAAACTGTTAGCTTTTCTTCAGAAATACTGCTTGTAGTTGTCTGATGTTACTAAAATCAATTGAGTTAGTTAAAAGATTTAAAGGCTAGACTGCTTAGCTTCGGACCTGAGTTTTTAAAAACCCTTGCTGTAATTTTCAGCTTCAGTTTAGCAAAAGCAATAGCTGCAAGTGTCCCTTCCAGCATTTGTACAGGCCCCATTTTACACGATGTAGCATTTCTCACATCCTCTTGCTGGGCCAAAGAAGAGAACAGCTCTCAGTTCTCCTCACTTGTAGCCATGCAGATGGAAAGGTGTGCCAGTTATCACCTCGCATCCTTGTAAGGAAGAAAAATAGGGGCCTCAAGGTGCCCACAAGCCTGAGTGCAATAGGTAACCCTACTGTTCTGGTGGCAGTTAAGACACAATAGTCCTCCCTCAGTCTGTTTAACTGTATATACAGCCCAGTCTGTAATACACTTTTATTAAAGTTACCTACATTGGCTTAACCAGGGTATAAAACCATTCCATTGTTTTGCAGAACTTTGCTAGGGAGGTAGCAGGTGATAAATCTTGAATCTGGCTCAGCTACAACTAGAGTAGCATGACTTCAATTTTCAGCATCCCACCTATCCCCTTCACTTGTGGTATCTCGGCCTCTGCTCTGCGCAGAGATAGTAAACCAGCAAAAGCTAGGCTTTTTGTTTCTGAGAGGGATTATGCATGTCTGCTGCAGAACAAAACCCACAGAATTACGTGCAGTTTGATTAACTGAGAAAAGGATTAGTTCTCAATGGCTTTAACTGCATCACTCCAAAAATGTTCAGGAATGACAGAGATCGAGGTGCAACACAGATATGTATGATTTGAACAAAGCTCGTACAGTAGGCAGTAAATTGAGTTCTTTATTAAAAGGACTCTGTATCTGAAATGCAAGATTCACTCCCCTCTCTATCTTCCCCTGTATGTTCTGATTTGTCTTTGGCTGATTAACATATTCTGGTTATCATGTGTATGTTACAGGGTGACTTCCAGTTACTACAAAAATGAGGCCAGAAGCATATCACAAATGCAAAGGTATTTTCAGAAATTGTTAATTCCACTTACTGTTACTTACTCCTGAGAAGGTAGTTTATACTGTCAAAGTAATAGAGATGCCCTATTACAGACAAATTTTAAAAATCTGTTTATTAAAATAGTTTCCATTTACAGCTGTACCTGACATACCCAAGTCTGGGATCTTACAAAGGCTAGAATGTTGATACTGTATTTTGGTATGACCTACAGAAATACAGGCAAATGCAAGACAGCATTTCTCTACTGTACACAAGCCAAAGCTATTTTTAAATTCACAATGATCAGGGCAAGTTTTTCACATCCATTATATATTCACATTACAACCAAAGAGATACAACCGATGCCACATACCTGAGATACATTATACCAGTAGTAGCAGTTTAAAACACTTTTTAAAATTTTTCATCCCTACACAGCAGATGTGTGATTTCTACAGCTGAAAAAACCCCCTTGATGTAAGTAGTGTATGTAGGCAACATATCTAACTTTGCAAAATTAAGCTTCAGCATGCTTAAGATAAAAGAAAGTGCCATACAGTTGCACAGGTACAGCAACGAGCTCGGTATTTCTTACACAACTTTTTCATTAATCTGTAGAATTGTACAATGGAAGAATGTTCCAGTGAGCTTTTTCAATAGTTTTTCTAATAAAATTTTGTAATAATACAAATTAATACCAGATGTGATAGCCGTTGCATTGACCCCTATAAAAACCAAAATTTTGCTCCTTTATTTAGCTCTGAAAGCAGTTGTAAATACAAAGTGAAACAAGTGAGTATGACCTTTCTTTATAAGCGCAGGTTTGGGGGTTTTGGTGGCTGTTGGTTTTTTAATTTCAGAAAAGCTTAAATACACTAAACTTTCTGTTATGCAACTTAAAATTAATTTCACATATCAAAGTGGCTCAACATCTTGGTATAAATTAGGTCTTCTAAATTCCCTTTAGACAAAGCTACTTCTTAGGAGCTGCTGAGGAAAAAGCTACATACTGCGAAAAGTGGTCATGTCCTTTGGCTCACTGCTTGGCACACACCAGTCATCAGCTTCATGGTTTGCTTTATAATGCTTCCAGGCTGCTTTGTTGTATACGGGGAGTCTTTCAATTGATTCTGTTGATAAGGCCTGTAAAGAGAAAAGGCTGTAGCTGATGATTCTTTTTAACTGCAGTTATCATAATGGAACAAGTTGTTCCATTAGCAGTTCACATTAGAGTTGCTGATAATGTAAAATGGTAGAGTGTTAAATCATACCTTGATGTAAATAACTGCATCTGTACCATAGCCTTCTAAGGAATACAGTTTCAAGTCTCCTTGGAAGTACTGTGCATACAGACGTGATATGGGTAAGCCATAACCAAATCCAGCCTGATCAGGAGAAAAAGTACGCTTCCATTAATTGCATTAATCAGTGGCATTTTCTGTTTTAACTTAGTAGGTAAAACAGACAAACCAAGCATGATGTTTGACAGTGACAGGAGTTCAGGTGTTAACTATTGTGCCCCCTCAGCTGTTACATACCCCAAAACCAGAAGAATGCATGAGTGATTGTGATTATGAGAAAACTGTTTGATTACTTTGTCAGGCAGGGTATATAACACTTTTTGTATTATGGTAGCTTTTGGAAGAGATGCCATTGGAGAAAAATGTGTCTGCATCATGCCTCATGGAGCTAGTAATCTTAAGTACTCAGTGTTCTTAAGTCAGATACATTTCATTGTCAGTGTATATAAAAAAGGTTCAATACACAATGTCTACGAATTTGCGGCTTATACTGAAATTCTACCAAGCCCTGGCTGCAGTAGCAGGACAGAGCCCTAAGGCGTTAAGTGTGATTTTTTTGTTTAAATACTATCTTTTAGAGGTAATCTCTCAATGAGGCTTTACTTCTTGTGCATTTCTTACATTCACACGAGACCAAAGTGGATTCTTCATATGCCCTGTCACATCTATGTACCTTCATCCTTGCTGAGGGTTGGTACAATTGACTACACAATACAAATGACTTATGGCCTTAGAGTCATTGCTATAATTATTCTTCCTTTCACTGAGTGGCTACAAAAATAATTCTGAATCCTGCTCTCACTGCAGTATGTGCAGCATAGGTAAGTAGTCTGCTTGAGGTGGCTGATCTTTAGATTTAGTAGAGAAAAAGAGAATCTTGAACAAATAATTTTTAGTGTTTTATGCCATTTCCCAGTTACTTTTTGAAAAATACTTTAATTAAGCTTGAATTAAGTAAAATTCAAATATTACTTGATGTAATATGTATAAAATCAGTATTTCATAGCTATGCTAAATGGGTTTTGTGACAATTAGACCTATCCACAATGCCAGGATATGCAAGACTTGCATACCAAAGGTGTAGCTCGTGATGTCTCAACACGAGGACGTGGTGCTGTTGAATACATATAGTTGAACAGTCTGTCAATTTTCCTCATAGGAACACCACCACCACGGTCACTCATCTGGAACAAGAAGAAGAAGGAGCATTTAGCTTTATATCCCTGAATACAGTTTTATAAAAGACAGCTTCTCTCAAATAATAAGCCAGAGAAAGTTCCAGTAAAGTATTATTTGAAGCTGTCCCTACTAAGTTACAGATTTTCTTAAATTCTCATGTTCAATAATGACCGAAGAGAGATGAATCCTCCCCTTTCATCCCTTATCCAAACCATTAAATAAAAAATACTGCCATAAGAAGCATTCATAATCTCTCAGAGGAAAGGAAATTCTGCTTGTATTGTGCATTGCTTCTGTCTTGTTAGTAACACACTTTTGTCTGAAGTCACTATCTATACCTTTTAGCAAATGCTAGGTTCTCTGTGTATTTTATTTCTCAAGAATACTGCCATTTAAATATGATTTACTAAAACCTATACTTGAAGGAGTAAGTCAAAGGAGTTGTTTTATTACAGTTTAGTTAGACCTGTGAAAAACCCAGTGCTTGCAGTTGGTCTTTGAAATCAAACATGGATGTTGTACAGGAAAAGAAGAAACTGCAAACTGTACTTCAGGAGGTTTGTTTTGTGTGGAATATACAATATGTATTTCCCTTTCTTCAGTTGTTTCACAGCTGTATAGCTCTGTTATTGTCACTTGGAAAATGTTGATGTTACAATTGTATAAAGATGCTACTTCATTTTTAGTCATGGTCGCTTCTAAGCTAGGCAAGACACAAGGAAGTACAGGATGCTATTGCAGAGCTCTCAGTGTGACTGCAGCCTCTTCATGAGGCAGTATGTGAAATTCCATGAGGGTTTTTTTACTTACATACGTCATCACATACAATCTATTGATGGAACCAGCTCACCAGCTCAAGTTACTAATATGCTGCTCGTGACAGGAAAAAAAACCTAATCAAAATAACCTTCAGGATAGTAAAAAAAAAATAGTACCTTCACAGTTAAATCCTCATTTCCCAGTGTGATGTGTACATGAATCGCAGGATAAATGCATCGATCAGCATTATGTTCCATGGTGGCTCTCATTGCATTCTGTAATTTTCAAGTACAACTTAAATCCTATTCACTTTTTATATTATCCTAAAATATCAATTTGGCATGTATTTAAGAAACAGAACAAATGTATATTGATTTTAAAAGGTTTTTTTTTATATTCCTGGTTTATTCAGTATCAGTATATATTCAGTTTATAACAATACGGAGACTTCAAATATTTAATTTTTTTAAAGGAAACATGAATAATTTAATGTACAATTCTTTATAATGCATATAGTGCATGCAATATGACACAAAGTCCAAGAAAAGTCTAGGACTAAACTGCTTTAGGAAAGCTCTCTAAGACCCATTACACATTTTACCCGATTCGAAGATACACAGTTTATGGGATAACTTATTCTTACTTGGTTCATTAACTAATGTCTCCATAGATTTTAAGATTTAAGCTGTCTATTCAGAAGGTATTCCGTGGCTAGATAAAAGAGATACATCTTCCAAAGCTGTTCATTTTCTATGCAATTACTGTCTCTCTAATAGTGCAGGGTAGCTGTGTTGCTGCAGTCAAATGGCAAGAAGTTTGCACTTGCAAAAACACGCTGTGATCTAGAATCAGTTCAAAAAGCCAAAGCAATACAATCTCGGTAAACAAAGATGTATGAAAGAATTGTGTAATTAATGGTAAGTACACAGACCTTGAAAAGTTCAAAAACCATGTGGTAGAGATGTGATGGTACATACACCACTTGCATGGGCTGTCCTGGTGATTTAGCTGGAGAGAAGAGAGTCTAAATAACTAAATAGCAAATGAGATGTCTTTTATTCATTCCCACAGTAATTCAAAATGTAAATTTGTATTGTTAAATTTAAAGAAGGACAATTTAAACAAATCTTTTGAAAAATTGTGTGTTAATCAAAAGTCATAATCAAGATTTTCAAATGTTGCTTGCTGCTTTAGAAGTTAGTCTTAAAATCCACTATGGGATCACTGACTATCATAGGGCATATCATAGTTGCTTTCGAATAACCTCCTCATAGGTATAATGAAGACTGAATAGAATGTCTTGTGTAAATCTTAACGTGTCGCAAGAAATGCAGAGAGGGTGAGATGCAGTAATGGCAGGTGAAGACACATGAAATCTTAGCAAGGGAACGAGCCTGCTAAATTTGTTCTATCAACAGCTGTAGAACCACAAACTTCTTCTCATGTCAGTTTTCTCTAAAGGGAAGAATGGGCAAAGCATTCTGCTAGACTTAAAAAAACCCAGTTTATGATACAGTAGATACAGACAGCAGATGAACTATGTGAAAAGCAGAAGAACATTAAGAAGAAGCCATCATGATGTTCAAGAGCATGCCTTGTCCACATTCACTTACCATTCATTTCTTCAAGGATAAGTTCTGGAGAGCTCATGTAATATAAATCACAAAGTCTCTTGGCATTTTCATAGCCATCTATAATAAAAAACATAGGAAGTTACATTTCCCCCTCCCACTTTTTTAGAGTCTGCCAAAAAAAAAAAAAATTTAAAGCACTGTGCACTGCCGGGGAGATTTGTATTTTTTTTAGAAAAACTGCATTTATAAGAAACAAAATTGTATTTCACGTCAAATAAAACTTCTGCTCCAGGTAGGAAAGAACAAAACAATGTATGCATACCAGGATGTGTATTTGCTCTTAGTATAGACATTCATATAAGTTTTCAGGATTCTTGTTCTTATCATCTGAATTTACCTCTAATAACTTCAACAACATTGCAGTTAGGATCAATGCTTCCAATGTGTTTTGGATGAGCTGGATTAATTTTCCCACCAAACAGTAAAGCTGCGAAAAAAGAAAACATCATTTAATATCCAGCATAACTTCCTAATTTTAGTTTGTGTCTTCATTTTTGCTAAATAAAAAATTTATAGGCAATCTCTAATTTCAGTCCTCACCATACTGAAAAGCCTACTATTAATAAATTTAAGGAATTGTATTAAGAATGAGTTATAAATGCCAAGGCAAATAGTATACTCCTAAGTGGCACATTAACATATATTAAGCACTTAAACATTAAAGGAAGATACAGTTGACATAGTACAGATATCATTTCCACTCCTTTCCACACTGGCACTTACAGTGTTGATTAAGGAGCATTCTGATTGAAATGCGACTCATGTAGAAGCGGTCTAAAAAATACTGCACGTTCTGCGAGGTCACTGGATCAATGCCAAAGCTTTCCTTGTATTCTATTACTCCTTGAGCCATGGTAGGAATTACATCATTGTGGCGATTCCGGATTTTTATCACAGTATCTGTAAAACTAAAAGGAATACATTGTTAGTATTTCACTTTCAAGGGAATTTAATACTCTGGCAAACAGAGTGTCTGTCTACAAAAATGAAGACTTACAAAAGGATCACACATCTGCTACTGGAGGAAGAAGGCAGGTCAGTTTTCACAGTGTATTTCAGGCAACTAGCGCTGAAACAATCAGTACTCCACTGTTTTGACTACTTATAAAATTATTATTTATTACTTTGATTCTGCCAAGAATCAAGATAATAAATAAAGATATCAAGATATATTTATCTTGGTATCCACCAAGAGAAAGAAAACTGTGCCAAGTGTTTTCATGCAGAACAACCCATGCCTGTCAAATGGCACTTATGGTCAGCCAGCACTGACCAGAGCATTCTACAGAATGACATTATGCTAAAGTGCTTAATTTCCTGTTTTAATGTACTCTCTTTTTAGGGACAAGGAATGACATTGGTGCAATTCTTCTGTAAAGATCTGAGATAGGATTTTTTTTTTCAGCTATTGTTTTCTTACCAGTTCTTCCATTCAACAGTAACAAGATATAACATACATGACAGCAAAGCCTTACCTGTGAATAGCTCCTGAATCTTCTGAGCTTTTGTCCTTAAAGTCAAGAATCTCCTGAAGACTTTGGACATACCTTTCAATGAAACAAACAGGATAAAGGTCAGTTTTAATATGCCTCCCCAGATCTCCCTGGTTAGCAATTTGTGGTCTTTCAATGTTGTGTGTTTCCAAATCATTCCACCTGTCTCCCTGTGAATTTTGTTAGATTCCTTTGAATCTATTTATGATGTTTTCTTCCAAAAGTTCCAGAGCAAGAAATTCCACAATTTAATTAGAATGCATAAGATACCATCTTTGTGTTTTAAACCCAGTAGGTGATCACTTATTTGCAGTATCAGTGCCTTCCGGTTAGCAGAAAAATCTTTGCATTTGTTCATGATTTAAGTATTTCTGCCATCCCTTTCCTTAGATACGTATTTTCCAAGCTGAAGAATTCTATTTGGTTTCTCCTCACGTAGAAATTGTTCCAGCCCTCTGATTATCCCTCTTGGTCTTTTCTGTTCAGGATGGAGCTGCATGCAATTCAGGGGAATAATGGGCTAACACAGTGGTACAATTATATTCTTCCCTATTTGTTATTTAGTTCCTAACACTATTTTCCTTTTTGCCATCAACTGACATATCCAGAAAAATATTCCCAGTAGCATCACAATTTCTTTTTCCATTGTAAGGAAGCAAGCACACAGGGACAGAAGGTTCTTCCCTGTGTTCTACTTTGCATTTGCCCAAATGGAATTAATTTCCCATTTGATCAGTGTCATCTAGTCTCATGAGAATGTAAGCATTTGTGTTTCATTAAGAGCCTTCATCTTCACTGATAGCTCTTTTCATATTCAGTGGGGGATTTTGGCAGATATCTTAACTTTAAAAAGCCTTTACAGAAATCCTTGTGCCTTTGGTAGTTGCCAAGCAATCTCTTTGTTTTGCTTTCATCTTTAAAAAGTTTATGCCTAAGTTGCTTACTTGGAAGCAGACTTCACTTTTCAAATAATGTCTTTTTTACTTTACTTTAATACCTTCATATTCTCTCTGTTGTTTTATGTTTTGCCTTTGGGACTTTCCTATTGCTTTTTTTTCGTAATTTCTATACCTTTACTCTCAATCTGCAATAACCTGTCTTGTGAATGGTTTCTGCTATGTTTTGGAAACATTTTGTGCCTTAGTCTGCTTCTGTTGTTTTCTTCAACTAGCTTCTTCACTTTTAGGTAAGTTCCTTATTAAACACTGTTCTGGTGGATTTTTGATTAAAAAAAAAATTTTTCTGCATACATGAGTGTGTGCAATACTTAATGACTTTTTAATTCCCGTGTGGGTTCTCTAATTGCTCCTAAATGTTTTTTTCCCACATCTGTAAATTTAGTTTCTGATCACACTGGTATATTTAACATCTCAGTATAAATAAGTGATGTTCATGTAACAAGCCTATGAATGTTCTTTCCGTAGAGAAGAGTGAGTGGCTCCAACCTTTGTATATGCAGAAGGTCACCCTTCAAGGTGTCAAGAATGTCACTGTTCTTACCAGCTCTGCACCAGCTGAACTGAAGGTGTTCTCAGGAGGTTGTCTGGAAGCAGGCTTATTTCCTTCATTATGTTTGCCAATCTCACAGGCAACTCTTGTCGCAGAAACATAAATGAAGTCTTTTCACAAGCATTTTCAGATCCTAAGACCAATATGACATCAGAATGAAGTCAATACTTACGGTAGAGAATTACACAAACTTACTTTCTTGCATAAGAGGCCTATACCTTGATTTCAAAGCTGACTCAGCCAGGCTGGTAAGGTGGCATTTCTTTCATGGCAGCAGCCCACTTGTATATCAAAATTTATCACATACTGAAACCTTCCTGTTGTAGTAATGAGAATCTTCAATATATAAACAGAAACTAATGCAACATTTACAGACCTGTGCTGTTCAACTTTAAATATGGCTTCTATCCATGTATATTGTTCATTTTATTTGCAGCAAACATTGACTCTAACCAGCACTGATCAAACAATATGTCATTCTCAGCATGTCAGAGAAGTAAATGAAACCAGCACAGGAACTATTTATGAGAAGGATACTTGAGAAGGTATCATAGTCCCATATACCCTGCTTTCCATCACTGATCTTAGTGAATTATCATAACTCATCCTCACTCTCAGAAAAGAAATTCAGTAACATTGATCTCATTTTCATCTAAATTTGTTGTAGTTTAAATTCAGTCTTACAGGAACAGAAGTCAATTGATTGAATTCACATGAACAGTGAGAAAGAAACGAAAGTAGGACAGCTACTCTGCTTAGCCATCAGGATACTAATACATTTAATTTTTTACATTTTTAAAAGCTAGAAGTGAAAATACTACCTCTTTTGATAACCGACCTGTCCTTTTCTAAGAACAAGTGTCATCTGTGGGGGTGGCAATTAAATGTGGGTATTAAAGTCAAGACCTGCTTTTACTCCTGCAAAGCTTGTCTTCCTAGGCAAGAAAGGAGGGTGCAATGGGGAAGAGACTAAGAAATGCTGTATTTCCTTCTCAGCCAGACTTCCTTCTAGACTTAAAGACCATCATGTAAACAGCATCTGAACTTCCTAACCTGCCCATCTGCTGCAGTGAAGTGCATATTTCAGGTCTGGTGTTTCACAACAGATATCTCTGAAAAATTAACTCCTGTGTTACTTCTCAGTTCACTCCTTCCATTTGGCAAGGGGAAGTGGGGTAAGAAGATTAAAGGAGAGGATGAGGAAAGAAAAATAGGAAGCTGGGAGTGCCTTAAACATGAAAAATCTTCACCAAATTGAAATAGAGCAGGTTACTTTTAAGCATGCAGACTCAGACAACTAATAAACTACACTGATGAAAGAATGTTAGTTAATAAAAAAGTAACTTAAAATAAATTCTTCCACAATGGCACTTAACAGCATTATGCACTGTCTACATATGACCTCTGCCTAGAAACTTTTCATTCTTCTCCCTAGTCAGATTACATTTCAGGCATGACTGTTACTGGCCTTTCCCTTTTCTTGGGAAAAATTCCAAGAACAAAACAGATCAGAGGTTAAATTAGAGTGTAAATATAATCTTTAAATGCCTCACATACTCAAAAAAATACATTTTACAAAATAGCTTTTGTATCTGAAGGCCTTATCTTTGCAGTCTTGGGTAAAATATGGAAGACAGTATAGGACAGGCAAATGACTCTTTTCCCCTGTCCAGCTACAGTCTATATCTGGGCAAAGAATGGGTAAAACTCCTACAGAAAATACTGTGGTTTTAAAACCTAAAAACAGACCTAATTTGCTTATAGATATTTCATTTTTTAAAGTTAGCTTTACCAGATTTTATTATTTCCTCTTTGACTGCTCTAACTCTTGCAAAAGGAGAAAAAAAAATCCTCAATGAAAACACCATCAGATTATAATGGCTACAGAATGTCTTACAGACAAATACTGTCTCTGTCTTGCACTCTGTTTTCTTTCTTTCATTAGTTTTTACTCTCTGTGATTAAATCCTTAAGCAAAAGAAAGGAAAAAAATATTGTAGAAGTTTTCAAGTTTATTTTTACCTTATGTTCAGGTACTAAGAGCAAAAAAGTAGCCTAATTTTGACACAAGGAAATAGTGTGCATTGAAAATAAACACTGATTTTATGGTAAGCATTTTACCAGTAGTGGTAAAATAATACAAGTCAAAGCAAACTCTGAATTGCAAGAACCTTTGCTTAACAGTACAGTAGCAACAGAACATATGGTGGAGTTTCTGTAGGAGTCTGGAGTTTTAAATGTCAGATACATTTTATTGCCACAAGTGAAACGTTAAATAGATGGATGAAGTGACAGCAGATAATTGTGAGAAAGTCTGCTTTGTAAGTCTTCCTGCTTATACAAAGTTTGGGGTTCTAGGACTAGTTCTCACTTGGGTTTTAACTGCCAAACTATAAAAACCATTAAACTATTAACTAGTTAAATATATAACACATAAACATGTATGCACACCAAAGTGCCTTGGATACAGAAACAGAACGTATTCTAGAATGGCTCCAACCTCAGGCTTTGAAAAGTTATCAGCATGACTTACACAACCTTTTTCTATGTGGTCTTTGCTTTGAAGCAAAATAGAACAATTCCTGTGATCCCTTTTGTTTCCAAGCTGACAGTCAAACCTGGAAGCATAGGAGTGGTTTTGGTACTGAATGTAAGACTGAGTGTCCTCTACTGATTTACTCATTTTCAAGACTAGATTCCAAATCCTCCAGGATGGCTCTTGGTGTCTGCATCCTGTTCCTTCTCTCACACACGTTCTAAAACAACAACATTTGGGTAGGGTCTTTCTGTAGGGCACAGGCAAGTGACTGAGAAGTGATGACTGTTGCAGCCCCTCGGCGCCAGCTGAGGCTAAACGCTTCATGTGTTTGGAAGATGCCTTTAAAAGGCTGCATGCTTAGCAAAAGGCTTAACCAGCCTCACCTGTCTGAGTCACTGCTCTAACGCTACAGTTGTCACAACTGCTCCCAGCCTTCCTACCCTCTCCCCAACACTGCGGGTTCTGCAGGAAAACACGCAGCTACCCTGGTGGTGCCAAAATTTGGAGTTTTCAGCTGAATTTCAACCTTGTCATAGTTACGGTCTCCGGGAATGAGCCAACTGGGCTCCGTTGCCCTAGAAGGAAGCAGAGCCCTTTTCTGCCAGAAAACACAGCATTTAACAGATCAGCAACAGCCGGGCAGCGCTGACGGGGGGAGGGGTCGCGGCCGTCCCGCTCCTCACGGGCACCTGTGGGAGGAGGGGCAGCGGTCGAGGGCGGCTCGGCGGGGACTCACCGAAGTCCAGAAACTGCTTCATGGAGAGCGGCGAGGGGGAGAAGCGTGAGTAGAAGTCCACCTGCTGCGGGATGTTACCCGGGGAGGCGCTGCCCTGGGCAGCGCCGCGCAGAAGGGCGCGCAGCAGCCTCATGGTGCAGCTCCGGCCCCTTGGCTCAGCCCGGCCCGGCCGCCATTTCCCGCCGCGCCGTTCCCCGGCCCCTGCCCAGGCCGCGGTCGCCTCCGCCGCGCCGCCGGGAGGCGGTGCCCGAGGGGGGTGGGTGTCTCCGCCCGACTCTCCGCCCGGCCCAGCCCCGCAGCGGCGTGGGGCGGAGGGGAGGGCGGCTCTGAGGGAGCGGGGGCGGGGTGCCCGGAGCTGCGCGGCAGCGCCTGAGGCGGGCGCTCAGCTGCCCCTGGAGCCTTGAGGGCCGGACGGGAGGAAGCGACGCTCGCTTCGTGGAGAAGCCTGGCCACGGACAGGTACGCGGCGTTACGGGTGCCTTTGCCTGTCCGGCGAAGGGCTGTGGTGCGCCCTACCCACGGGCGGGGAGCCTTGAGGGGGCTGGAGGAGCTGTGGGTGCGGGACTGCAGGGGCCGCGGCGAGGCCGAGAGATGCCCGTGCACCAGCGGCTCTCGCCGGGCATTGGGGTGCCCGGGGCCTCGGCCGTGCCGGCTCAGCGCACCCGGGGCTCCCCCTCGCCCTGGGATGGGGCCGTGGCGGGCGGCGGGGACTCGGCTCCCGGCGTGGATGACCCGCGGGCTGGAACGGGAAACTGCAGAAACTCACAGAAGCGCCGGCGTTGTCCGTAGGGCTGGCGGGAGCGCAGAGGGCATCGGCCGGGCTTCAACAGTCGTGTGTATTCTCGCTGTCGCACCTGTGTCTGCGCAGCTGCGGGCTGGGCTGGGGTTTCTTGCAGTTACCAGAAAAAAAGGTAATCAAACAAATAAAAAACACAGAGGAAGAATAGGGCTTCTGCCTTTACAGATGCACTCCTGATCGGTCAGCAATGAGCACAATATGTGTCTGTATTGGTAGAAAAGCACTTGGACTGTGTGTCCCAGTGAATCACTTTACTGCTTGTTAAAATGCAACATGTGAGATACCAAACTGTGTATTGAATGGTTTATTGTCCTGCTCTGGTAGAAATATATAGAATACTAACAACAAGAACAAAAAAAGTCTGTTAAGAGTGATTATAAGCATTTCTGATAAACTTACTGCAGTATAAATGTTAAAGACATTTTTGACATTAGGCTCTCATCTTCATCAGATCTATTGGTACAGATAAATTTTGGTACCTGGTAGCTTGAGCTTGGTACCTCAAAAGAGAGACCCCCAGACAAAGAAATTCCTGGGCAATTATTATTGCAGTCTGAACTCTGCACGTAACAGTGTGGATCAATAGCCATGTTAGAGTCTGGGCCCTTCTTGACCTTCATTGCTTTGCTGTTTTGTTACCAAGTGTTTGCCTCGTGGTCATCTTCACATCCTCTTAGGTCTGTTTTTGTGGTAGTTTCAGTCAGTTGTGTAGTCCGTGTTATAATGTGGTTGCTGCAGCTATTAATTTTTGAGTAATATTTAAATTACAGTTTTGTCTATTCTAACTATTAATAATGTTTAGGCTGTTAGTTCCAGATTTCACTGTGTTCCGTCTTTGACTTATGCAATATAGCCATATAGCTCAGCTTGCTGTAACTCTAGCTACTTATGTCAAGCAAGCACTTGGCTAGTTTCAAATAATATGAATTTTTCAATAATTCCTACATTTCTTTTAGTAAGCATACCTGCTTTAATAATTTAGTATTTGATATGAGTTTAATCTCATGCCCTAGCAGAGTTTGAAGGCAAGGTTCACTCTGTTACTACATACGCTGTAATTCACACACAGGCACAGAAGTGTGTACATCTATACCTGTGTACAAAGTTACTATGAAAAGTTCCCCTTGAGGTCAGTGGAATACATCAAATGCATTTACATATCTCAACAGGCAAGAGTTGCTCCTAGAGGGCTGTAGGGGCATGGGCTTTCCAGTATGGCACACTTGAGGGTTCATGAGCTCCAGGTGGTGTCCCACCTGGAGAGGTGCTGGTCACAGCCTGCTGGGGTGTGGGAGAGTTCAAAGGGCCTCTCTTGGTACTGCTCTTTTTTGGGTCAGGAGATGCTTGGCTTTAGTTGAAAATATGTTTCCATCCTAGCCATAAACCAAGTTTGTAATTACTGGAAATTTTGGGGGAGAAAAGTCCAGTAACAATGGTGCTGTTTCATTTGCACTGCAGCTGAGGGAGGTAACTTGTGAAATCACAGAGCAGGCCTGAGGAGGTGTGGGAGGGAATGCACCAGCACAGTTCCCCCATGTCTGAAGTCAGTTCATGGTGCTCCACAGAGTGACAGTGTGGTCACCTCTTGCTTCTCTGCCTATAAGCAGGTTAATGCTATGTTCCAGTTGTAATTTGAGGGAAATTTTTGGTTACCTAATTATTTTGGTTTTGTTAAATGTTAATAATATGTATCAGGAAGGCCTCTGCAACAGTGCCATCCACCAAGTTATTCTCAAGTTACACTACACCATACCGAAATATTGTTCAATAAGAAGCATTATGCCAATTTACCTTTCGTATTTCAGTAGGCAAAGTGCCCTCATGACCGTCCCTTATAATTACTGTTAACAGTAGATTGTACCCACAGTGCAGAAACACGTATAGTGTGGAATGTACTATAGTTACCATATTTATTAAAATAAAGAAAGGAAGTGAGGGTCTCCAGCCTGTGGGGAACTTGTTGATGTGTGAATCAAGTTTGGTTCATGCTGGCAATGATTGCTCCTGTGAGAAGGATAAGCAATCCCTTGATGGTTAACCTGATCATCAGTGGAGATGTGCTGGCATCATTCCTGGTGCCATTCCTGAAAAGAGAAAACAACATCAACAGTGGATTACACTCTGCATTCATTTGCTTTTTTAATTGTGAATACTTGTATCGCCCCCTAAACTTATTAGATCAACTTTCAATATTGTTTGGTTTCCTTTAAACAAACCTTATACCTGTGACTTGTCTACGACATGACAGTGGGGATGGATATCCTATGGCATCCACTGGAGCAGTTTTGATACAGGAATCACATTAATCCAAGCAGTGCTTTGTTGGATTGCCCCCATTTTGTCTTATTTCTTTTTAATGTTGCATTGAAATACAGAAAACATTTGATTCAGTCAGCCTCCAGATGCAGTTTCCTGAGCACTAACTGCACCAATAGTATGTGAGAATGAAGCAGGATTACACTGCTTTTTTCATCTGGTTTGTAATCCACCTGTACCTTAATGTTGATGCTGAAAACTGAATGGCTTGTTTTGCTCTGGCTAGGGAGCGGTGGCTAACTGGGCAAACAGACAGCTTGTCTGTCTCTGCAAGACTTCTGCAAATACAGCTTGTTGGCAGGTTTTGCTTATTGCTGCTTGTAGGCCACTCCAGGAACACCAAGAAGTACCTCATGCTGCTCAAGTTTGTAACAGTTTGGAACTTGTACTTGAGAATTGCTGTGCTCAAAACCATTTTATGATGATCTCTCAGCTGTGAGCCAGCGCTAGTTAAAAGCAATGCCTACAAGCAGTACATTGAGTCTTTGCAAACTGTTGCAATTTCTTATGGTGGCTCTGGATTGGCTTCATCTTTTAGATGTATATATTACTGGTTTGTGTTTCAGCTTTACAGATATGCCTTAAAAACTGGCCTTCTGCCTAAAGTTATCTTTGGACAGCAGTCCCCAGCCACAAGACGTGGCAAAGGCTGCCAGAGGTTAAATAAATCATTGTGCATTGTATGCTAGAGACCACACACAGTCATGTAAACAGTGAGCACTTTTCTCAGGAAAAGTTGTGCAGGATAAGCAGTCACAGAAATAACTGTGGATAAAAGAATGGTGGATAATTCTTTAAATGCTGTGTTCAGAGAAGAACCTCTCTTTTTGCCTAATGTTACTTTCCTGGTCTTGTTAAAACGATTGATGAGATCCTGATCCATGTAAACATGTTCTGTTAGAATTCTGGAGAAAAATTTGAATGGTCTTTCTCCTCTAAAACCTGTTTCTCTCATTGGTGATTTTCTAGGGGCTTGCTCTGATGTGATCCAGTGTGACACTGGCCAGAGTTCTAATGTACTAATTTCTGTAGATTCTTATGCAAACCAAAAAGGAGAAATGTAATATTTTTGTTATTTTGCATTTTTCCTACTCATATCCATGATTATTGGTGTTGTTGAAATTCTAATACATCTGGATCAATAATTTAAATGGGACAGAACAGTTCAGACTTCAAAAGAACTGAAAACACAATGTTTAGTTGAACTTCAATTTAATTTATTAAGTTTTAATATTGCAGGGTGTTACAGAAAGACATTCTCATTTTTTAAGGTGACACTGGAAGTCATAAACTCTTGAGTGCTGCATGTACTAGTGCTTTTTTCCTCTTCTTTAAAGTCCTCCGAAGTAGGTGCTGCTCAGATAAAGAAAAATACTTTAAGTTGCCAGGTATGAATACGCTTAGAATATTTCTTTTCTTTCAGTGGTTTATATGCTTGGCTGCAATGCCTGCACAGTCACCTGGCCCATCTAGCCATGTCTCTTTTCAGCTTGTGTACTTAACCTGCACAAACTGTTTGTTGTTCTTAGGTCTGTTTTCATTCTTAGGTTTTTGTCGGTAAGTTGAGCTTTTGCTATGCTAGAGAAATCCTTACTGTTACATTGGTTTATGTGGCTTTGGTCTCTTTTTTGTAGAGGTAGAAATGAAAATATATAAAATGTGATCAAAAATAAGGAGAGGTTTCTATAGTAGTTATCAAACTAAAGCAGATTTAAGAACAGATGGATTTTTATCCAGTGTATAATTAAACTGTGGAGTTTGTGAATTTTTGCCATGTGCAGCTTTGTGATTCAAGATCAGGAGGCAGCTGCAGAAATTTTATGATTATCATGGATGCTCTTAGTCATGCAATTTAGTTTTAGGTAGTCCTGTGAGGAGCTATGACCCTTATGGGTCTCTTCCACTTTGAGATACTCAGGAAAAATATACTACAGGAAAAATATACTACAGGAAAAATATACTACTCAGCTACTGAAGTTAAGCATTAACATTAACAGGAACAGCAAAGTATTTTGTGGACATTGTGGACAACTCTCAGCAGCTGTCAGAGGTGGGATGCTGGTCTGGGTGGATCTGTGGTCAGGTTCAGCATGGCTGTTTTGGTGTTGTTACTCCTTGGTAAGCTAGAATCAGAGTGCCTTGTAAGCAGGCTGGCAGTGATGCATTTCTTGGCTCTGTAGTGGGGTACTGTTGGACCCCTCCATGTCAAGAAACCAAGCAGTATCCTGAAAACATTTCTTTTAATCAACTTACCAGTTGCATTATTTCATATGTTCCGAGCAAAAATACTTGACTTATTTGTCCCTTCCTTCCCTATTCCCCCAAGACACTGGGATTGAGGGATAAAATACATAGTTAGCATTGTGTATCAGTGATGAGGGGGATTTATCTTGGTCTGCAGCAGCAAGGATACCTCCTCTTGTAAAAATCAGTTCTCTGTTTTCTGGGATATTTGAGGCAAGTATGGCCCTGAAGAGGTGCTGCTTGCAACCAACCATTTTGCAGAGCTAGAAATGAAAGAAAAGGGGTCTTTCTTGCAATATGAAAAATGCAAACTGCAGGTTCCCAACCCCTTCATCGTGACAATGTCACACCTTGGCTGGGGTTTAAGGCCTGTTACAGCAGCAGGATAAGGAGTTTTGCTGTGTCTTTTTCAGAAGAGCCCACAAGGTTAGGACTCCACAGGGTTTATGAGCCTGTAAAAGGTGTATAGTGTGAATTATGACTCTGGGGCCTGGAAAGATGTCTGAGGACTGAGATAAAAAACTGAAGCAACTGGTTACACAATTGCTGTAGGGAAATATGCTGCTCCCACTCTTCTTTTGCCACACAGCCGCGCTGTCTGGCGAGGCAGCTGAAGCAGGTCCAAGCATGTCCACAGGTCTCTGCTGGCTCAGAGCACTGGCTGCAGTCGCCTGGTTGTTTAGTCACAGCTTGGCCTCTGCAAACTAACTGATGACATACTTGCCTGCTCTGTGCTAGGAGAAGTTGCTGCAGCTGTTCAATACGAGCAGCTCTCTGGTTCTGTGCAGTCTGTGGAGTTAAGGTACACTGCAGCCATGATGATCAGCTTTGCAACAAGGGTGCTTTATGGGGATTGGGGGTTCAGTGCCCCTTTCAGAAGTTTCCTTTTACCTCATGTGCTGATTCCTGATTTGTGTCCAACTGAGCACCCTGTTGCCTCTCTTTTTCCACACATAACCCTTATCGACAGGTGGCTACTGAAACAGAGCTGTGGCGGTTCCTTAAATTGAAAGGGATACTCTCTCATAAGGTATGTCTGCTGTGCTGTAACAGTTAAACATACGTTCTGTTTCTGTACCTTGGACTATATAGAGTGTGTATATTTTTATATGGATATAAAACACACACTATATATAGCAAACATTAATTTTTATATATCACATATATGCATACATTCTGTATACATACACTATTAGAGTACTGTACCACTGTATATATTGTATATACTACATCTAGTAGTATTACG
Organism: Nicator chloris; assembly: GCA_013400495.1. NCBI lineage: Eukaryota > Metazoa > Chordata > Aves > Passeriformes > Pycnonotidae > Nicator > Nicator chloris. The sequence continues at coordinate 34,368 of WAAE01019078.1, forward strand.
TGTATGGTATATATGAGCATACGTATAAAGCCAAATATAAGACTTACTATGATCAGCTACTTAACTGTTCTGCCAGTTGATGTTTTGTCTTCTTGTAGACAAATGTTTATGGCCATCATGTAAAGGAGAGTAATTGTTTAATAAGAGCAGATTGAATTCTTGTATTTAAGATGGTCTGAAGGGTCTAGCAGCATTTTCTGGTTCTAGTTCTGGAAGCTTCTTGGCCTCAACAACAAAGAGTGGCTTAGCATATACCCAGCTAAAGTGTACCTTTGGGCTTTGTTGCAGCCAAAGGCCTTTCAGCAACAACGAGCAAAGCATCCAGTGAGGGCTGACGTCTTATAGGTGGAGCCACATTTTGTCTGTTGGGTTTCCTGGGATTTTTTCCCTGCATAATTTTGGCTTTTCCATAGGGCTTTTTTGGTGTACTCAGAACTACCCTGTAATTGTGTTACTGACTGTCAATATCATATTCCCGCTGCTAAATACAAATAGGTATGCAAAGTCCTTGACCAATTTTGGGGGATGTATCCATCTCCACTGCTTACTCAAATACTCATCTGGCACTATTTAAACAAAAAACTTTTAGGAGGTTGCTTGCATGGAAGGGCCCTGGGGCAGCAGGGGGGCAAGCACAGAGCAAGGAGAGGCCAGCTGTGTCCCATGAGTCACATGGTGCTGTGACTCTTACCAGTGCTGGCAAGGGCAGCAAGCAGCAGCAATGCTGAGAGAGAACTTGTTAAAGCCTGCCACTTTCAGGCTCTTCTTGTAGGGAACTTAGCTGTGGCTTAAGTATGATAAAATCACTATTGCCAAGACCATCTTTAATTTAAAAAAATTTATTTCACACGTCTATACAAATATCCACAGGTAATTTCTAATCATGGAATGATGTAGCATTCTTAGCTGGTATAACAAAAGTTTGAGATAAAAATATACCAGTGACATAACTTATTTTTCAAGAGTCACTTAACACTGCTAAGACATTCATGTTCTTAGATGAGGGCTACAATCTGATTTTATATTCAGGGGTATTTTTTAAGCTTCTTACCCCCTGATTAGCCCGGCTTCTGATGCTGCTGAGCCTTTAAGCAAATAAGCTAGGATTCTAGAAGCTCAAACAGTGGTAACATCTGAATTAATATGTAAGTGTTCATAAAGTCAGGGTCATAACATACTGAAATTATCTAGTTTAATAGACTCATCTTTCTTAACGCTAAAGGTAACTTTTTCAGTGACCACACCTTCCAAGAAGGTACATTCAAAGTTAGCAGTAAAAGTAAGATACGTGACAACTGCCCTCCCAGCAGGTTCTTACCCTATGAGGGGAAAAAGTACCAAGAGGTTTTTGCATAGTTCATATTACAAGCAATTAACATGCATACTTTTTGAGCAGAATTTTGTTTCACATGGAATACACAACTGTGAGCTAAATCTTTGTTCTTAAATAGTACCAAGGCTTTAGAATATGGGTAAAAAAGTAAACTCTTTAAATCATTTTCTCAGTTATGTTACAATAACCAGATTACTAATAACATGGCTCTACTTTTATCAACATTCAGGTATTCAAGATGATTCAGTAGTCTCAACGTGGATCAGCTCAGATCCTGACAGTTAAGGTAAGGCATCTATAGCCTCCTTCAAGTGCTGTACAACAATTGCAGTAGTCAATGCCTCTTGCCAACCAGGAAGTCCTTATAAAGCTGGAAAGAGGTTTCCAAAGGACTTTTCACTTTCTTGCAGTGAATATAAAATGGTATCTGAAACACTACTTCAGCATGGTGTCCAAATTGATAAACAGTCCACAGTAATATACAAATCATGCTACAGTACCCGATGTTACAAGCATCAGGAAAAGAAAGCACCCATACACATCATTTGCATAAATATTTACATTTTAGAAAGCATTGGCACCTTCAGTGATTTATTAAAATGCAGTGAAAGCCTCAGGTCTCATAATTTGGAGTTCAAAAACAGAAACACAAAAACCAGAACAGTGGATTTAAAAATTCAGTAGTCTTTGGCCTACCAGTTAGTCAAAGACAATGATTTATAATAAAAATAAATACAAAAATTACTAAAATATATATATACAGAAAGTACATCTAATATTCAAGCCTCTCTTAAAAAAAACCTGTGTCTATTTGTTGTGAACAAGAGTCACACAATCAGATCTTTAAAAAAAGAAAAAGGAACCCAAAATCAACCAACATGACCCAGTGCACGTGTAATTTAAGATGATGCTCTTTGTTAAGCCCTAACTACTGCAGCAGGCAAAGGTTATGACTATAGCAGACTTGCAAGTCTTCAGTTATACTTGAACAAAGTGTGATAAAGCCACTGTGTTTAAAAAGCACTGTGCATTGAGGGAACAATGGAAAACTTGTCTTGACCTTAATCATCCATTCCTTAAATAACTAGGAAGAAAGTCAGGATCACAGGAGGATCAAAAGGTCTGCTGTAGTGGTTTTGCTTGTTTTGCAGAAAAGACCCCAAATCAGCATAGTATTTTCTAAAGAGTGGGTGAGATTTAAGGGGCATGAAGAGGCAGTGTGGAAATTAAATAAGGCATAATAAGGTCTGTTGAAGCCATTTTAACTGTGCAAATAAAAGCCTTAATATAAGTAGTAATATCTACAATCAAATGGTGAATGTCCATAGTGTTCACAGGTCTAACTCCATCAGTATTTCAGGAATGAAAACTTTAACCTCTGCTTGAACTTTGTGGATAAACAACATTCTTGCCTAAGAATAACTTTCATTTTCATTCCATTTGGTGAACCACTGTTTTGTCTCAAGGTCTTGGCTTTTCCCATCTTTGATCTGTCGTTCCTCTTTTCGAATTCTTACAGCGTGATAGCGGGGGACACTGTCTTCGTACCTGGAACGCCGGAAGAACCCGCACTGCGCAGAGAGGGAAAAGAACAGTTTAGGTGTAAGTTGCTGCCAAAGTACTGCACCTGTAGAGGCAGCAAATTCTTCCTTGACATAAATATGCAGGTAAGAAAATTGAAAACAAAAGTATGTAGGCCAAAAATGTAGCATATTTAGCTGTAAAAATGTGAGCCAAGAGGTCTGCAGTAGCTGTTCAGTAGCAGTTAAGACAAAAGGGATGCTCTGATTATCCATGGTAACCAAATACCTTAAAAAGATCCCCTCCAACACAAAACTATTCGTTCATCTAATGAGGCCATTTACTGCTAGACACAGGAAAGCTGATTCTCCTGAATCAAAGGTAGGTATGTACTTCAGTGTCTTCCTGTATGGTGACATGATTTACCCTTAAAAACCTACAGAAAGATTTCTGGAACACCCAAGAAAAGTTACCCTAAGGGCCTTGGTTTTCAAAGCATCATTTCCACTTCAGTCACCTGAACTAACTACACATATGCTGTATTAGAAACACAAGTCTTGCTTAGTTTGCCATGGGATGTCGCCCTGGATGAAATCTGTAACAGCTTACTCGTGCTCTGCCATTTTTTATTCAAAGCCACTGTAAACCCTGATTCTGAATATTGAGGAATGGACTAAAATTAATTTCCAAAACAAAAAGGGAGCTATGGTCACAATAGTACAAAGATAACAATAGGTACAGACTCAGCTTTACATCCTCATGGGTCACTTATGGATCAAGATTCAGGTTAAGAGACATTGTGCCATCCAGCTGTCATTAGATACTGCTTGGGGTAAGAACATGCTAAATTGGGCAAGGTTTTGTTCATAGTATTTAAGGTGCTGGATTTTTTGGTTCTGGTTGGTCAATGGTTTGGGGGTTTTTTATTATGAGAACTTAGATGGAACTGAATAAAAAAGAAATTACAGTGAGCAAAGACCAAATCTTTAGCCATCTCATAGTTTCACTAAACACTGTTTTGAAATAATTAATAAAGAATTCCTCCCCACCCCGTCATCCCAAGCACACTTATGGATACAATGTACATGCATGTAATATCTTGTGGAATAAAGGTGGCTGGAAGCATAAATCATCATGCATCTTGTAACTTCAGCGAAGTGTTTTCCTAGAGAAGTGCACCTTGGAACTCACGTAGAACAGATGTTTCCACAGCAATAAATTCTCATTATGAAAACCCTTCTCCGATGTAAGCAACATGTACCTTTCAGCATGCACTAAAGGTTAGTAAAGCAAATTTATGTATTGTCCATGTAGTCTTATCTTTACATCTTAACTCTACAGCGTTGATTCCCATCTTGCAAGCTTAAAGATGTACTTGAAACATTAAAGCATAAATTAAAAAAAAAGCTAAAGCCCACTGCAACAGATCACCATGGTTTTTTTAAAAAATAAATAAAAAGCATTTTAAACCAGGCTAAACGTCTGTGTGTTCACATGCACCAAAAGCTGAAAGTCTATCAACAGGAGCAAGCATGATAGCTTGAAATCCACAAGTTAACAGAATTTATGCAGAAAAAGCTTCACAGTTAGCCACTGCAACCATAGCATGTGCCACAGCTAGAAATGAAAAAATATCATCAGTTACCAATTACAGAAGTAGATCAGTACTATGCATCAGAAGTAAGCCTCTCTTTATCAGATGGCTGAGCATGGATCTCAGCCTTGTGATATGCGGCATCGTAATGATCTTTCTTATTTCTCTTGAAGAAACCACACTACAAGGAAGCAAGGTATTTAGTCAATTTTGAGGATTGGAAGAAGTCAAACCTATTAAAACTGACTTAACACTGTCAACTATCTTCCCATTATCCCTTCATAGGCCAAAAAAAAAAACCAAAGTCATCACAAGAACTCAACTGTTTCTAGATCTGAGAACTTCTTGGGGTAACTTGGATCAACACAATAACAGAATAAAATAACCTGAGTTATTAACAAGAGTAACCGGAGAATATTATTTTAGAGGCATTTTGATAAATTTGTAAAGAATCTGGGTTTTTTTTCATGAAAACCCACAATAAAGTATGTTCATAGCAAGTGAAGGTGGCTGTGAAGAGCAGAAAGAAGCCTACACAGAAACCTGCTTGTGGACTAGTGCACAGGACAGACAAAAAAATCACAGGGTATATAACAAAAGCAGCTACTGCTTTGACTCCTTCAATACAAACTTTTGTCTTAAACCAATGATGTATCTGTTTTTACAGTATGATGTTTGTCCTTCATAGAACAGCACAGTCTATCTCATCAAAACCAGCATTTTACATTGTGTGTGCATGTGAAAAATGTTTGTATTTTCATGCACAGTCAAACACTAGTAGAACCTAACAGCTCACCCAGTATTCATTCATCAGGAATATTTGCAGGAGCAGCTGGGCATTTTTTAGAAAATCAGGAAATCAGAACTATCCTATGTGAAGTAACCTGCAGCAAATAGCTCCTCAAAGCTAACTGCTGCAGTTTCAGTGGAAAAAGAGTGACAGTTCACCTCCTCTTCCTTAATAACCTTCTGCTATCCCATAACAGCAAATGCTAACTGCTTAGACCTGTAAAAACTAATAATAAATCATTGCCCCATTATACTTGGGACCACAAATGACTGGCATTTCTTATAAAGGTCATTAGAACAAAGGTACTTGTTTTTTTCTTGTGCAAATAGTTAACCGTTTGTTACACCTCTTTCTTTATTCCTTTAAGGTTTCTAAGGTAAAAAAGCAGTAATAAGAAATTCACCCACACACTTGGCTATGTATTAATACTTTGCTTTTAGTTATTTTCATCTACTGTCAGTTTAATGGTATTTCTGATGTTATGAAAACAGAGCCCTACTAAAACATTTGTAAATAGCTCGCATGAAGTTTTACACCTAACTGCAGAGGCTCCCCAACAGCTGTATCCATCTGTATCAAACTATGGCCTCTGAACATTTGTCTCAAGTTTCATCTGGAGCTCAAAATACTTCCTTTTGAGGATGTGAAAACAGAAAACTCAGGTAACAAGTCTGCCCATACACCCATTTTCATTCCAAGTGTTGCAAAACTGAGAAACTGATAATGTACGATTTGTGCAGTTTTGCCCTATTTTGAATCCGAAATACATCATCATTTACTTAATTAGTTTACTATCTTGTCAGTTATAGACCAGAAAATAAAAAGTAATCAGATGAATAAAAGCTCACCTTCCATAGTAAGAACACCAACAGTGCAAGCATGAGTATTCCAGCAAGGATAGCCACCGCGATGATCCACCATGGAACTCCTGTATAAAGGGCTACTGGTTTTGCAGGAAATACAGTAACACGCACCTACGGGACGGAAAACGTGCAGGTGAAAGGAGTATTTTAGAATGTACAAGTTTAATTAGAAAGCTGCAACTTATATAGTCTTACCTCTCCTCTACCAAGATGTCTTCTACAAAATGCTTTTGAAGAAAAAGTTCCCACTGGTATCATTTGAATATGCTAATGAATTTTTTAACCCCATTAAAAGGTGAAAATTATCAGTAATTCAAAACTCAGTTAAAAAGTTAAACTTTAAGCTATTTTTATTTTAAATTTGTTTCATTTCTCGTCTTTGGAGATAAGCTAGAACAATCACAACCATAACATGTGGTTAGCATTAAACACTGAACTTACCTGAGCAACTTCATTTGTGAGTTTAACATTCTTGGCTGCAGCAGGAACACTGATAGAAGCCCTAACAAGAACGTCAAGGTAATTCATTTTTGAGTATTCCTGTTCCAAAATAAAACATGAACATTAGACACAGAACAGGAAAGAACTCTGACCTTCTAAAAAGGCCAGGTAAGAGGACTTACCTCTAAGAAGGTACTGTTCCACAGTCTGGAACGCAGCACAATAGAGGCCTTGCTGTCTAAACCCTTCAGGGGACACTTTATGTCCACACAGCGTGCATTCACATTGCAGCTCTGTAATTACACATTTCTACATGTAAGTAAGATTACATCTTCACAGATTGTTTAAACTTCACCCCAAGATTAAAAATTGGATTATATGCATCATACCTACATGGAAGAACCACCATCTGTTTCTACTGACAGCAGTGGGAAAATACAACGAAGATGTTATTACTTGCTTATTTTAATGTAAGCAACTATGCAGATTTTCTTTCCTAGTTCTTTCTCACAATAGGTAATCTAAATGTTCAAATTTTTAAACCATCGATATTTGGATATAAGATAAAAAGGAGGCAAAGACAGAATTTATTTCACTCTGCCAAACTCAGAAAAGCCCTCTTTTGAGTGCAGAAGGAGGTATCTGACAAGAATATAGCTGGTGCAATATCCTTACCAAGGTCTTGTATTTTCTTTCTGAGAATAAAGAAAATGCCTGGCTGTCTGTAATCTGCTTCTCTGCAACTTCACGCTTCCTTCTTGAATTATGGGATTCCTAAAAGGAAAAAAAAGTAAAAAACTCAAAAGCAGTTTATCGTAAGAATCTTTTAATGCATACAAGCTGAGAAACTAAAGCTCAGTGTTTTCTTCTAAAATCACCACATGACTGACAGCATTATATATCCCTACTTACCTACATTTACTGCTAAGAATAAAATTAGGTATTACCTAAAGAAAGGTCAACAGATTAGTTTCTTTAATAGGGCAAGGGGAGATTTAGATTTATGAAGCTTTCAATGCTATTTCCACTTTTGTTTCTAGATAAAGGGTATTAATGGTACTCTGCTGAAAGAGTAAGAATGTGCTACGGTCAGTAGATGCAGGCTTTTTTAACTGCATACTAACTACAGTCACTGCAAGTTATATTAACAAATATAACGATCTGACAAAAATAGGTTCATGCGCACGCAGTTTTAATGGTGGAAAATGAAGACTCCTCCCATACAATCTTAAGATTATATGAAGAAGAAAAAAGTGCAGCTCAAGTTTTAGGAAAAAGATTTTGCTAGATAGGCATAATCCAGGGCTATGAAAATTGCTTTTTATTATATTTCTTGTAAATAAATAAATTTAAATTCGAGCCCCTGTCTTCAAAAACAGTACATGGAATGCCCCCAGGCTGGGAAGATATTTTGTTATTAATTGTTTTTTGAGTAAGAACTGGGGCGTTTTTATTACTGAGCTGTTTTCAATACTACTGATGAAATTTGTTGTAACAGTCAGCAGTTTCATCCTGTGTAACAGCCTGTGACAGCAGTGCCCGTTGGAAAAACAGTCATCACGACAGCATCTATCCTTTAGCACATCAGCCTCATTAGCTGTTATGAAGTCTCCTGATAGGCTGATTCACTGATATATTGATCATGTATTGTGCTTGTGAGCTGCTTAAGATACAAAGTAACTCCTAGAGGCAAGCTCTCACGCCTTACCCACTTGCTGTGGGGTGCTTTCATGTTGTACCAATTCATGAACAGAACACAGGGTAACATACCACAACATGCAAACTGTTGATTTCAGTCTCAGGTTGACAGGAGACTTTTTCCAAGCCTTTGGAGTCTATTTTCATCAAATAAAGCAGCCATTTGCCATTACTAATTTCTTTCGGCCACTGGATGTCCAGGGAAGCAGTGCCGAATGTTTTCAGTGGTCTGCCCAAGTTAGTTACCTATTAAAACAAACATTCTTTTAACTGTGAAATACTTTTCAGAGGGATTTTCTTCCTGAAAACATTATTGACTTGGACAAGCTTTAAGCATGCAGCTAAAAGGAAATTTAGATCAGATGAAAAGCAGTCAAAATAGTACAAAGTGTATACTAAAACTAGCATACTTGGAGAGCAAGTAGAAGGATTAGAATTCCCTAACATGAACTTTCAGTTGTTGATTTTTAGAAATTAATCTTCATGTGAAAAGACAACTCCAATTTAGAGTTAACAAATCAGTCCGTTGTGTAACTGAGGCAAACTGCAAGCTTCTGAGGAACTCTGACACAGAGAGATAACAAGCTCTTGCTCTGGTAAGTCTGAAAGTTTTTTCCCAAACTTCTTTTACTTTCTTAGTGTTACTGATCATGCTAGCAAGTTTTAAATCAGATATTTTAACTGCTGTTGCTATAATACATGGACCAGGTACAGAAAGAAGGACTGACAGAGATGGACTTTAATTTCTCTTAGTCTCCTCCTTGCTGTATTATGCAGAAGACGAAGACAGTGAAATAGACTCACACATTCAGAGGGGATCTCACAGCACTTCCTTGTGCTGGCTCTGTGCTCAGCCTGTTCTTGCTGCCTTGTGTGCACCAGCCAATGCCTGGGCAGGCCCCAGGCAGGTTCTGCTTTAACTTTGTTCCCTCCTTGCAGGGGCTTTTAGCCTGTACAACTGAATGTGCATGAACTGCTCCAAAACAAAAGTGTGCAGGCAGCCTCAGGCCACTTCCTCCAATATGTCCTTAAAACATCAAGCCCTAAAGAAGCTCTAGTCCACAGTCAAACTGCATGGCCTGATCAGGAAGTCAGGATTTTGGGACAAAGAAAGCCAGTTCCATTGTAGCAACTTTTCTAAGTATTCATATGCATAAAGCAAGAAGCTGTGCATTTGATTAAAAGCAGCTGTTCACATTAATCTAAATTACTCACTCTGAATTCATACTCTATGAGGTTTCCAATGTCATCTTCAGATTTCATAGCACTCTCACCAACGATGTTACCTCCAAAATATACCTGAGAAGGTTTAGCAACTCTGTTCAGGTGGGGGTGGGAAAGGAGAATAATCAGATTTTAATGAGTCTGAAGCAAAACTGTCCCCAGACCCCCCAATTTGTCATGCTATCAACACTTACCCAGTGAGTGATAAAAGCAATTCAAGAACCACTTTAGCACTAGCTATAATTGGAGTCAAATTAACTTGAGTGCTTGTTCTGCAATGAAAAGGAAACAATGGTGTTTATTTTACAAATTTAGTAGGTTTCTCTCTACTATTAAATTACTTCTGTGAATCAGACAAATGAATTCAAAATGTTTACAACTGTATATCAAAGCAAAGTGCAGGTGCATGCACACAAAGAAAACTTACGTTTCCAGCTTCAGGTTAATGTCTAAGTCTGTTGTATCAACATTAACTTTAGTGGTACTTAAGATCAGATAAAAGGTTACCTAAACAAGAAAGAAGATAATTAAATATATGAGCTCTTAATAAGATACATTGATACAGGAAATTTCATAGAAAATTTCAGTATTAAGTTCTAGAGCTGAAAAGACCGATCCAGCTCAAATTTCCAATTGCGACACACAGGAACTTTGGATGACCGCAGTCACAACAAGATTTTACAGCTTGAGTAAAGTAAGTGCAACTTACATTAGAATTTCTTTTGAAAGGATTTCCAAGTTCACACTCTGCTTGAGAACCATTTTGGTTAGCACCACACGTTAGTTGTTTTTCCTGATTAAACAGAATACATTTATAAGTAAAAATATGCTGAAAATATTTCAAATTTTTCTTTTTTTTTTTTTCCTCAAAAATACTTACAGGATAACCTCTCATCTCTCTGAAGGCAGAGTATGTCAGACTGTCTGGAAACGTTGCAATCAGTTTAGCTTCATATGCATCTTCACCATCTTTTTGTGGATTTTTTACATCAGATGGATTGTTTGTCACTGTTATTTCCAGGGCAATATCTTTCTGGTCTTTCAGAACAAGCACTGGCATGCCATTTTCACTACAGAAACAGAATGTACAGGGTTCTGTGCATTAGGAAAACAAATGTGTATGCAAGTTTGCTTCTTATGATGGTTTATCCAAATACAATTTCCTCTTATTAGGGGATAATTATGGTAAAACTGTGAACATCAATCGTCACAGGTTTTTTCCCCAACACCAGTATTTCATCTGACAGTGGCCAGCAGTTAAGAGGACAGAACAGGCTGATAAATCCCTCAAGTAATAAGGAGTTTTTAGTATTTCTGAACCAGCACTTGCATCTAACTCATATAGTGATGAATTTTCTCCAAATTAATCTACTGACCTGCCTTTTTTTTTGTAAATTTACATGGATTTGGCTTCCAAGTGTGGCACTCGCTGCTAAAAATGTCTGACTGCTGGCAGTAAATAAATGTACTTCCTTCTGTTTGTTTTACCCCCGCTCTAATTTCACTGGCCCTCCAGGAAGGAGGGATGCAGCAGGGTGCTGGGGCATGTGTTAAAATTAAATCATCCATTTCTCTGTAACTACTTCTCTTGGGCTATGAGACTGTATCCTATCAAGTTGTCATACAGTCAAGTTTCATCTGTTTAGATTATCATTTCTCCAGGTGTTAAATTGTTTTGTTTTTTTCTTGTAGCCCACCCATGCACTATTGTGGCCACTTAGTATCCATTCAACTCTGAACGACTTTTCTTCTCAAGCTCTTCCCTCTGCCCCCATTCCTCACCCTGACAAATCAATACTACTACCAAGGGCTGTGTCTGCCAGACAGAAAAAGCTGCTCTTTCCCCAAATCCTCTCCTAAAAGTTCTTTTAAGCAATTGTTAATAATTTGACCTTTAGAAGTGCATTAATCAAGACTTACAGTGGTAAATAAGTAAACCTGTCTTCATTTCCCTCTCTCGTACAAAACCGGTACTGAAGCTTGAGATTGCTGTGACATTCATTGTCTTCTCCACATCCTTCTTTTAAGAACTCCACCTAAATAAAACCAAAGCAATTTTACTGCCTAACACACAAGAATAAGTTAAAATGAAATTTCTGAAGCACATTGAATAAAGCGTCTAGTCGAACTCAGAAGGCACTTTCCTGGACAGAGTTCAGATTTTAACCTGACTTAATTCTTGCCTGTTGAGTTTTTCTTTGTGAGATACAGCCCTTGAAGCTGGTAATTTAGAACTTTAAATATGACTAAAATGCAGAGTTGGATAATTCCAAGTGAGAGGTACACTTCTAATGAGGAAATACATCTTTAAGTCTGATTCTTCTATAGGTATTGAGGAAATGAGAACTTTTAACTGAGATATTCCCTCCTTTCTGTGTCACTGCTGTAGTCATTGCTCAAATGCCATTACAGCATCCTGACTGTGGAAGAATTAAGAGTGTACATTACCTTGTTATGTTGGACAAGTGTTCCCAGCAGGAGACATGAATTTCCATTTTTAATCAAAAGTACATTTCTTTCTAAACTTATTGGGGAGAGGGAAGAAACCGAGGAGCTAAACCATCTTCACTTTTGTTGCAGAACACAGTACATAGTTCATAACATGTTGGAACGAGTTCAGAACAAAATATAAAATAACAATCCAATAGTTACATGTCCAGTGCCACCCCAGTTATTTCCTTTGGATATAATTTCGTTTTCTACAGTCTTTACAATTAATTTATTTGTAGAAGTACAGATTTATGTGAATATGTGATATCAAAGGCTTACTTTTGTGGTCTCTGTTTCAGATTCATTTGAATTTAGAATTGGTGTAAGATCTGGAAGTGCACTCTCTTTTCTCTTGGATGGTGACTCCAAGCCAGCAATTTTAACACTGACTGATATTGGAATGGGACGTAGCTTATCTTTAATTTTTTCCTGTTAAAATATTTTAAATTGCATAATTAGTGTACAGTGCAGAGAAGAAAAACACAACACAAAGATGAGTTTGTGATACTGTATGTAAATTCAGCATTTTCTAAACATGCAGAAACACAAAGAGCCCAGCCCTACGGTCTTTCTTTTTCCTCTGGCTTCCCAGTCTGACAATTTTTCTTACCATTAAGAATTCCTACGAACCACAGACAGTAATTCAGGGAGGTGAAATTCACAGTCACACTATAAAATCCTGTAACAATTATTTCTGTTGGAAGCAGCTCTCCGGTTTTGGCACTTAGTTCCTCTGTATTGTTCCAAATTAGTTCAGCTCTATTGACCTCCACAGTATACTGCAGTGGCTACAGTTTTTATTCAGACTTTGCAAGAAAGGCAACAGGAGGAAGCAGCATGTGTGCAGGGAATAGTAAACTATGGTGAGTTTCTATTTTTGAAGTTTTATATTGCATATGACTTTGTAATTATATACTAAGTTCCTTCTACACATACTATATATATATAAATATATATAGAATATATGTATTATATATATACACTAAGGTTCCTTCCATGAGGCTGCAAAAAAAAAAAAAAAAAA
>WAAE01019079.1:0-38529 GCA_013400495.1 Nicator chloris
GCATGGAAATTAGTCTACAAACTATTTTGAATTCATTTTGTTGCATTCCACTCATTTCAATGAATGTGTTCTCCTTTGTTAGTTTTATTAAACTAGTGTGTCTGAAGTTGTTTGGAAGGTATTTATTTACTTCCTTTTGAGGTATGGAAAGGTCTTGAAAGATTGGAATACAAATCTAAGAAGGGGATTTCTGCCTTATTGTGTTTATAAGTTGTCTTCTAGTTCCTATCATATACTAAAATATACTTTCTTCTACTAAAAATGCAATTATACTACCTTGATTCTTAACATCACAACATATTAAAAATTCTTGGTTTTGTTTTAAAACGTAACAATAGCAAGAATTTTTTTTTTTTTGGTCTAATCTCTAAAGCTGAAAGGAATTTTGAACATAATGCATAAAAATGTGTTTCAGGACAACAATTCACTACAGTGAGGCACTATATTGCTTTGTCTTAGTAAGGCAATTAGTGCCTGTGGAACAATCAATTTTGGCCCCCAGCTTGTGCTACCTTGACATATGAAGTTATCTAAAATAACTTCAAATTTCACATGGTGAAGGTGAAGTGAAAACCTTGCATGCTTGTCAGTGAAGGTATAGCTGTAAGTTTTATTTCAGAAAAAGTGAACATTTCTGTCAGTTGTAAAATGCAAACTTGATTTACCACCAACTAGCAGTCGGCATTTAGCAGTGTACAGCTCCTGTTACTGTTGATCAGCCAATCTAAGTATATAAGGAAGAAATTTTCTTTGCAAGCCTTAAAGGATGGTAACTGAATTATTGTCAAGAAGATGAGTTTGTTTAGAAGATCATAATTTTATTTTTCTCCCCAGAAGAAAAAAAGAGCCATATTGTGGTAAAGACTGGAACTGCAGCATTGTCTATTCAAATAAGAGATAGATAAACAAATGCCTAACATGGATTTTTTTTTTCCCTGCCTAAGCAATGCATCAAATATCCTTGCTCTTCTAGAACTGTCAATACTAGAAAGTCAGTCCCAACAAAACCGTCATCTTCTGGTGAAAATAAAAGGCAAAGTCAGTAAGAATATGGTGTAGGAAGTATGATTCTTAAAATGAACAGAATGAGATTACAAGAAATAAGTTGCAAAGAAAGAGCCACCCCTAAGGTAAACATCTCTTCATGTTAGCTCCAAATAATAACAATGAAAGTGGCTGACAGATCTCATGTGAACAACTCACTCAGCTGATATTTGACATGTCTTGAATCAGGCAACTACAGAATGCACAGGTGACCTGGCTAGAAGAAAAAGTGCACAATGCAGGGTCATGACTAATTTATTTATTCATCCCAGTGAAGGTGATCAGTGTCCAATTTGAAACCTATAAATATATCTATAAAATACAGGAATTCTGATTCCACACTCAACATTTTTTGTGAAACTCAAATGGGTGAATCTTTGTGGTACAAAGAACAGCAAAGTTCAACAACAAATCAGATACACCTGAGGCCTTTAACTGAAAAAAAGGTGCCTCTTGGTCACTATTTTCTATTGACACTTGCTGTTTTCTAAACTCAGTTACCAACTGGTCATTTTTGGAAGAGACCTTTCAGCTATTGTAGATGTGCATGGCAACTCTGATGTGTTTGGGGTGTGTGCCTTACTTTGGTATCTGGTAGCTCAGACAGGACCATGGCTTCTGAGATTGTTGGATGTTAGTGACAAGAACTTTCCTCGGTGATGGATCTGTCCAAGAGTAAAATCAATATTGCCATTAATATTAATGTAATAAATGCACCTGTAACTGAGTGGAGCATATAATAAATGGGTTTAGGTACAAGTGGAATTTAGTGTTTCAGTTCAGGGAATGTGCTGTTAAGAGAAATATCTGTAGTTGTCCTAATGCCTTATATGAGAGCGTACACTATTTTTCTCTTTCTGAACACCACTTGAACTCTTTTTTTTTTATGTGAGCTACTAAAGTTTTGAATAGTTTCCCAACTGAAGAATTGGAAATGTATTTGTAATAGCAGGCCAAGCCTAATGTAGTGATAATTCTGGTAACAATGTTGAAACAAGGTCTTCTGACAAGGGAAGAGTGAGAAAAAGCATTTTAGAAGAGGCCTTAGGAAATATATGTATAACCTCTTTGCAGCAGCAACCCCAATGAGATCAATGTGTTGTGCTGTATTTCTATTACTTCCAGTACAACATTGATATTCTGGTAAAAGATTGTATGGAAAAGCAGAGCAAATAGCTTTTTAGTGATTATTCTGTATCCTGAGTGTGCTGGGTCATATGTTGTATCTGAAAGCAATTTGTCTGCATTAGAAACATATAATTTTTTATCTCCCTGAAAGCAAATAGTACCAGTAGCAGGATTACAATTATTATGCTGCAGTTAATGAGATTTGGAAGTGCTTAATATAAAAATGTGGCATCAGATCTATTTCACTTAATTTGAAAAATATGTAACAAAAAGGGGTGAGACTATTTACTGATGAAAACCAAAACCATCCCCTTTACCATGAGGAAAATGAGGACACCAACCAAGAGAAGAGCAATTTAGTCACCTACTGTGCAAAACACCGCTGAAAATGATCATGGCAAAACGTAAACCACAGAAATCTGGAGACTTTTGAACTCAGAGGTTGGCAAGAGCAAGTACTAAACATCATCCTGTTAAGTCTGTTGGGTTTATATCACTGTCTAAAAGATTTATGCCTTTGCAGTTCCCTTCATGTTGTGCAGCATGAGCAGAATTTTGTTTCTTTGATGCCTCAAGTCTGATGGTGCTTAAGGCATTTGGACAATGGCCTTAAGAGCATGCTTTAATTTCTGGTCACCCCAAAGTGGTCAGGCACTTGGACTAGATGATTAGAACCATCTTCCAACTAAAAATATTCCATTCTAAATACACTGCCAAATACTAGACATTAACAGGACATGATCTTTAGAAAGAGTTTTGTCACTTAGGCTGAGGACTCAACATCCACGCCAATCACTCTTACATTTATATATTTGCTTGCTTGATTGGTTTCAGTTTTGTGGGGGCTTTTTTGGGGTTTGGTGGGTTTGTTTGTTTGATTTTTGAGCCCTGTTAAGGCTTCATGGACTGAATGAAGTGTATTAGGGTTGCCTCCAGAACGAATCTTCCACCTATTTTTTTATTAATATGGAAGGTTCCCAAATCGTGTGCTATGAAACCATTTCAGAGAGAAAACCGAAATACATAGAATGAAGATGATCAAGTTGTGTTTTTCAAAAGCACCCTTCAACCAAGCTAGAGAAGCTATAGGTACAACCCATTTAATTTGGCTTATTTTTAGAACTAATACAGTGTTTCTTGTTTTTACTGTCTGTTTTCCCCCTTATGAATAGATTTGCGACTTTTGATTAAAAGTAATACAGCAGTTAATCCCCTACTATCCCCCAAAATTGTGACATAAGCATTTGTTTGTTTCTTTGAGATAGGGAGAAGGAATATATGGCTTTAGTACATGCTCATTTTCTATTCCCCTAATCTTTATATTTATAATGAGGTCAAGGTGAAACAAAAATGACTGCACTTTTCAGTAGATATGCAGCTTTCCTCAGTTTTATCTGTTCACAATTTTTTTTTTCTTCTTTTCCTCTTTGCTTTCTGGTCCCCTTATAGAAAACTAGTATAATTTTACTATAATACCCTTTTCCTAAGAGATGTGCTATTTTGTATGCATACAAGCCCCTAAATCCTTCTTTTTTAATCCCCCTAATCTGTTGCAAGTCTACCTTATTTAGTGGAACTCAGTAGTTCTAAGGGAGGTGTGCATGCTGGAATATTACCTTTATATGCTAATTAATTGAATATGATAATGAGGACATGATGACAAAGTCAAAGCAGAAGCAGAAAACAAGCAATCTGTCTATTTCTTAGCAAGCAAACTAACTTCATAGAGGCTAGCCAGAGTGCCTACAAACTTAGTTTGCTTCATGTGAGTTGGCTTTTAGAGTGCAAGTCCCACGGGACACATCCTAGGAGATAACACTGTCTTTCTGGCCACTTTTCTGTAATAAAATTGGTACACTAGGCTCTAGGAAGGGTATTTCTTACGAAGGAGTTGTCAGGACAGACTGCCACGTAGGACTTGATTCCCTGAGCTCTAGAAATGCCACCTTGCCAAGAGTTAGAGGACTTGTACCACCCAGCCTGAAGTGCTCAGAAAGACCCCAGCACTGCCAGTGGTGTGTGCCTCAGTCACCTCTGTTTCCCTCCTCCTAAATACAGCAATGTGGATTATTGCTGAACGTGACCAAAGGACAGTCCAGGTAGCTCTCATATAACCCAGCCCAGGGAAGGAAGCAGTCTTGAAATGCTCACAAGGCATGTCCAAGGTTTGTAGGAGCTGTAGATTGGAAAATCCTCATATAATTGTAATAACTCATGAAATTTTGTTGAAGTTAATCAAATTTTTGCACCACTTAGACACTGTTGCTTTCCAGAACTGTTTTATGTTTTGGGAACTTTGGAACTAGAAAATCTTCCCAGGCAGGGAAGCTCTACAAAAAGAGCACAAAGATAGATTTTATTCCCCCTTCTAATTTCTACATTTTCTTTACATTTTACACTGTGTTAATCCTATTCTCTCAGCTGCTTACCAGCATGTTTAGGTTGATAAGAAAATGTCTTGCTTTCTGATTCAATTTTCTCCTTGACTTGCTGTTGTGTACCACTTTGCTTTTATTCTCTTTTTTTCTTCTAACATCCAGTCCAGAAATATTTCCTTTATACTGATAACTCATAGCTATTGAAACACTTTGGGATGAAAGGCGTCAGCATCACATATTTGCAAAGGACATTCTTATGCCTGTGGACTGCATGTACTGCCTGGAACAGGCACATGGAGCTGTCATTGCCTTGATTTCATTTGTTCTTGCACTTCAATTTTTCAATAGAAATATAAACTGTATATTTTAGGCAGTCTCAGTTGTACAATTTCATAAAAAAACAGCCTGATGTTGAAGCTTTAAACCTAACAAAGCCCTTTAACAGGCTACATATCAGTTATTTTATTCCCTTTTCATATCTGCTAAATAAAAAAGTAGTTCTTATTTTAATCTATGCTTCACACTGTTCTTTGGTAAATGTGAGCTTTGTAGACCTCTCTTCATGCATATAAATACCATTTATATCTCAAGCTATGTAATGTGAGGAAAATGGATGTTGTCTTACCTCTGTGGAATTTGTATGGTATGAAAGAAGTAACATTTTTAGGATATTGGGGTTTTTTTAGCAAATAACCTCAATGGAGTTTTGTGGTACCAATGACCCTTAAAACTTAACATTTTTGAAATGAGAAAATTGCCACTTAGCAATAATGTGACATGACTCAGGCAGCTTGATGTTGTGTGTCAAAATCTGTCATCAGCAGAAAGATTTGAAAGAACTGGAGATGATAGGAGGAAAAAAACCACTTGCCTTATTTTCTTCCACTCATAATTCTATGTGGGTAAGCAATTAAAAAATGAAAGGAATTGTATACTGACATAGTTTTAAAATTTAGACATTTTTTAAACTCTCATGTGAACACTTCTAATTTCATTGAAGACAGCCAAATTACAGTCATGTAAGTTGAGCATACTCTTGCCTTGTGCTATAAACATTAATTTGGTAAATAAAGCATAAGACTATGTGGAGTCAGAAATAGAGCATGTAAAAATTTTTGCAGATAGGAATTTATTTTCAGCAAATGAAATTTGGCAGTCCTCTTAAGCCATTTTCAGTGAAGATTTCTTGATGTTATTCCTGGCTTTTACACAGTTTCTCTAAAATATCGGCAAGCTGTTCCTTTTTTTTTTTTTTTTTTCTTTTTTTTTTTCTTTTATTTTCTGATCAGGGATATTGAGTTCTGTTCCTTAATACCTCTTCTGAAAGCCCATCTCTCTAGTATGCATTAGGCCTAGGCTTAAGGTGTGACATATTTGGACTCCTAGAAAGGATATCCCAGCAGTTTTTGCAGAATGGACTGAAATGGAAAGGGGAGAGTATGTGTACGTGTTTATGGCTGATAGATGGGTTAGAGTAACATCTAGAGAAATTAATGTGACAAGTAGACCAGTAAATAAAGGAGAAAAATTGAGGGCAACATCTGAGAGGTGTGGAGCTGAAGAATGGAAGGGAAAATGAGCAAGCAGAAAGCAGACACAATGAGCATTGCTGTATGGAAACCACTCTTTTTGTCTAGAGTTGGATACTTCCCTTTGAAGCTGGTGTAGAACACTTTAGATTCCAATAACTGTAAATATCATTACAACTAATGTAATTAAATTATTAGAGCATCCACTTGTAGCACTTCTCAGAGCTAAGCAGTATCACTGAAGTGGACTGTCCTTAGAATTATGGTATTAAGCATTTGCAAATAGCTATCTGGTATCAAGCCTAAATAAATTAATATATGAACACCACTCCAAGCTTAAGAAAAATTTAATTAAATTTTTTTTCTAAACTTTCTTTACAGTCAGAAAAGACTCTAGAGTGTTCTCCTAGGGCTACATTCATTTGCTTTTTTCATGTTCGAGGAGCCAGCCATCAAAACCCAAAAAATCTACACCCACCCCACAAAATCAATCTTGTTTGTAACACTGCTGGCCAGAGTAAGCACGTTTCACTGGGAGCAGAAACTCATGTGAAATATAATAGTTTTTCCCAACTCTGTCTTCCCCACTGACTTCTGTGTACAATTAGAAACCCTACCCCATTTGCTTGCTAGAAAGTACTGACTCCTCCCTGCTCTTTTTCTTCTTGCCATCTTCATGCCAAACAGCTGGCAGTCCCTTGATGGGACACCTGCTCAGTTTGGGCTCCTCAGTTCACTCCAGGATGTGACTGTCCACTTGTAGTTCGCTCTAAAAAGTTTTCTCTCGTCTGCTCAGTTGAAAAATGTACAGAAGCCAGTTGGCTATGGCCAGCTGCCAGACACCCAACCTGGCTGCTGTCAGTCCCCTTCCTCAGGAACATGGGTACAGAAAATAAGATGTCAAAGCTCAAGGGTCAAAGGCTCACAGACTGCTCCTCAAACTGTTCCCCTCAACACTGGCCGGGTTCTACCCTTGCTTCCCTTGATGAGGTTCTGATACTGGCATGCGCTTTCTGGCCTCAAGGAAAGGATTTCAGTAAGACAATTATAATTCTTAAATATGGTCTATCTTATGGTGTAGCAGCATTGTATGAATTGCTTTATAAAGATTACTAGGACTTTGTAGAGGTAAGATTATAAACTGTTCCTTCCCCTTCAAGAGTCAGGGAGTGATTTGCAAATATGAAGCACATTCAGAATAAATAGACGTGGAAGTAAACAGGAACTTCTAGCTACAAGAAAAAAAAACAAAACACATAGTCCAAGCCATTTTATCACTGATGCTTTGCAAGGAGTACCACAGACTTTCATTAAAGTTATTGTTGATGTTGTACATCATTTATTATGTATAATTACTATTTATCTGTAACAATCTGCACAAGACACTCAAATCCATTGGTTCTTGGAAGCTGTGCATTTTCTGAGGCCAAAATAAAGCAAATCTAGGTGAACAGAAATGATAGCTATACCACTTTGAATAAAAGAAAATATTTTTGCTGTTTCCCCGATCTCCTTAGTTTACCAGGAGACAGGACTTCTGCTCACCTATAAAGTGTCTATATGTGTGTGCGTGTATATATATATATATGTCTGTGTTATAATTTCCTGGATTTTGAATGCCTGAAAAAGGTTGAGTAGTTTGCAGACTACAAACTGTAAGCCACACTGCAGAAATCTCTGTGAATTAATTAATAATAGGTTTTCATCAGCTATGCAGGGATTTTTTAATAATTTGTTAATAACCACATATCAATTGCACATCTCCTCCTTTTTTTTCCTTTAAATGGAAGCTTTCTCCAAGACTGTGCCAGTGTCTGAACTCTCCAATATCATAGCCTCTGTGTCTGAACCCTGATCTCATTCTATCACTGT
Source organism: Nicator chloris (assembly GCA_013400495.1). Classification (NCBI taxonomy): domain Eukaryota; kingdom Metazoa; phylum Chordata; class Aves; order Passeriformes; family Pycnonotidae; genus Nicator; species Nicator chloris. The sequence goes on from WAAE01019079.1 coordinate 7,952, forward strand.
GTCCAAGTCCAAAGCTCAGGTATGATTTAACTCTGAGAAGAATGGTAGTTCTTTGAGGGAGGGAAGTGTGCCTGAACCCTCACTGTCTGATCTAATCTTGTTAGGCATGCATCACTGCTATCTAAGATACTTTATCAGGAGGCTGGAGAGTGAACAGATATGGCCCAGATGCTTAGGACAAGGGGACAGACAGAGGTAAGAACATCAAAGGGGCAATCACAACCTGATGTGGTGTATTTTATGCATGTAGGTGGATAGGAGTTTCTGACGTCAACATCAGCAATAACTAAAATTCACTGTTCTACAGATAGCTCACATTTGTCTCTTCTCTACTTCTGTGCTCAAAGCTGAGTTGTAAGTGGGGCACAGCCATGAGGCTCTAAAAAGCTGGCTATCATTTGAAGTGCTTTGAACTTTGAATTTCAATATGCTTGGGAGCCTGAAACTACCACTGCAAGAAACTGTGGCACCATATTTTATCGTGTTTTGTGTTTCACAGACACTATTTTATTTTTTCTCTCTTCTCATAAGCAGCCTTCTTAAAATAAGAGGATTTTTTATTCAATAGTAAAAAAAAAAAAGAAAGACTGTGTTTATAAATACACAGTAAACAAATAATCTATAAAACATTTGACAAAGCATATAGGTATGTGTTTCATTTAGCTTTTTTGCTTTTTTTTTTTTAGAGTAAGCTAAGCTTCAACAAGTTATATGGGGCATGTATTTTAAGAACAAAATGAACTGTAAGGTAAAGCTGAATAATCTTGCAACCACATTTTGGCTGTCAACACAAGTTAAATTCTCAAATGTTGCTGTGCAAAGAACTTCTTTTAAAAACAACTTTAGTTTGGCCTCTCAACTACTGAGCTTTATAGCCAATAAAAACAAACAAACAAAGAACCAACAAAGCATATGGAAACTCTATAAGTCAGTCTGTTTGGGCATGTAATGGTGTCTCTGGACTGTGGTAGCTTCCTTCTTTATCATTCAAGGTGTGTGTTTAGTTTCCTGGCCAAAATTTTAGTCTCTTTCATTTCACAACTGAATTCCATCCATCCTTACCAAGCTCTATTAACTGGATTAATTTTGACTTGCAATGATCTTTTTTGATTTTTGATCATTGCATCTTGCAGTGATCTCTTTTGATTTTTCTAAACTTTGTTAGCTGCATCTTACCTTTCAACATACTATCATCTTTTCCAGCAGTTGTGTGGTTCTAGAATTAAACAAAAAAACACCTCTGATAATATATAGGAAAAGAGGAGGAAAGCACTGCAATTGCAGCTACTTTTTTTTCACACAGTAAAAGTGAAGGAAAAACACAACATCTCTGTGAACGTAATTCCACTTGCTCACTCACATAATCAGTAAGAAACTACATGGATCAGCATTGGCTTCAGGGGGATCTTCCTGGAATTTGAAGCTTTGTAGCATAAACTAAAGTTAGCGATCTGGTTTTACATGTAGTGGAATAGATGCTGTGTGTGCAGTTGTTGGGAGGCAGTAGAAATGCTGTGAAAACCAACATGTGGCAGAAGTAGCCTGGGAGGAGAGATGACAACTTTATGTGCAACAGCTTTTCTCTCGCTCCTCGTTTCCCCGTGCCAGGCACAGCTGCCAGCCAGAGCTGCATGTGGCAGGTGCCAAGGAATGTGTTCCCCTCTGCCATGACAGCTTTGCCCCCTTGCATCCCCTTGTGTTATCTGACCTGTTGCAGGTGTGTTCCCATCATGGGGCGTTGCTGGAGGGAACGATTTCAGAGCAGGCTGGCTCAGCAGTCAGACAACCCTATTGTGTTTGAGTGATACCATCCCTGCTGCAACAGGTGTTGTAGAGTTTGAGGGGGAAAAAAAAAACCACGCAAAACCCCCTAATACGAAAAGACAATTCAAATAAATGACCAAAATCATATTTTTCGTACTATAGGAGGTATATTTGTCGGCATTCAGTTCATTCATAGAAAGGTTGGGATTGTTAGTGGAGCTAATTGAAGCTGTTATGTTTGGATGATCTAGCTCCTTAATTTCAGTATAGTTTTTCTACAGCCATATTGGGTTGGTGTATGCAGGGTGTGAAAATGGGAATAAAACAGCACTGCCCTGAAGTTAAACAAGCTAAAATAAAACCAAATCAAGACCAAAACAGTCTTTTCAATGTAGCTCTGAATGCAGACGTCATGGAAAATGAACCTGCCGCCACTAATACGATGCAGCAGCTTTTTTACAGGCAAGTCTCTTCACAAATTATAATGGTGCTTAAAATTGCATATCTAATGACTGTTTAGATGCCCAAGGATATCCCCCACCTCCACCTGCTGCTGCAGAAGAGCAGGAAATCAGGCTCTGTGTTCTACTGTCTTGTATCCACTTGGGCATTTAAAACAGCACCTGATGCTTGTGTTTAGTACATGAATCACTCCCTTGGTGTAAGACTCAGTGTTGTGTTTCTAGTTCCAAATCAATAATACAAGAGTTTGTTTACCATGTTTTGCCCTCAGCTCTTTTTTTCAGCTGGGGAATCTTTTATGTTTTATTATTGTCTTTACAAATTGTATGTTATAATTGTAAAAAGGAGAAGGTGGTATAGTTCCCCCTTATGTTTTTACTTTTATTGGGAAAAAAAGGTAAATTAAATGATATCTGATGAAAAGAACAGGTAGTTGGACAATGCTACTCTTGAAACAGACCTAACTCTGTTATATTTCTGAGGCAGATGTTCAATGAATCTCTTTCATTTGGTTTATGCATCTGATGGTGAACATCTACATATAAATGAATCTCCAACATAATTAAAATGAAATTTATTGTTGGTAACAGCATGGTGTAGTAGATTGTGGTAGATGATTAAAATTAAGAAGGCTAAGTTAAACAGCAAACCTCAAAGCTGAATGAATTTTTAAGCCTTTCCCAGTGACTCCTGCCCTTTCTACCAGTTTTGGGGGGGCTTTTTAAAATGATCTTAATGTTCACCCATCGGCATTTTTCCTTTTACTTCTTCCCCATATGTGTACTTTCTCTGGAACTTCTCTGCTGAAATATTTCTGAGTTGCTGTGACATTTTGTTTAGGGGCTCTAAAGGTGATAAGAGGGTCATGAACTTTGTTTCCTATGGTGGGTGTTACTTAATTGTGCTCCTTACAAATACCTTGTTAAGTGTAACCTAACTATATCTTTTGGATAGTCCTTTATTATATAACTAGCTGAAATTTTATAATGGAATCTTTAATTGCCAAAGACAATTAGATAGATTGTTTTGAGGAAAATATTGTTTCTTTAGCCTAAAAACAACATAGAGGGTTCTAGAACTTGGTGACTGTTTCTAGTATGTGAGGACTATGAGGATTTTTTTCCCCCCTTGTTTCTCTCTTTCTTGCCACTGGATTAATATTTCTTTCAACACATCCTGCGGGAAATTTAGCATTGGCTTTGAAACTCCTGATAAATTTCAGGTTTGAAATGAGTGTTTGGATTTCTTTGAGTCTTAAGTACACTAAGCCTCTACAGGCTGAGATCTGCATGCAAGATTTGTAAAGAATAAGGGTGAGTTCCTCACAGGTCCTGCATCCAGAATATTTAGTATGACACAATGCTTTAAATATATACATATATATATGGATATTTAAAAAAAAAATCAAATCTGCATTTGGCAGGATTTCTTTCCTCAAAAAATAAAAGAATATGGAGACAGCAGGAGCGTCTTGTGATCCAGCAAATGCATGTACAACTAAACACTAATTTTACCAAAACCACTCTCTTTCCTGTGGAAGCATAGATGCAAGAAGGGTACTTTAATGTACTGGCATTCAGGAAATATGAAATCTTAGTAAGCATACTACAACCCTGTAGCAATTATATTCATTATGTTCTTGACCATTCTTTAATATCTTTAAATAGATGTTATGCTTAACATGTTTAATTTCTGTCAGTAAGGAGAAAGTGTCTTAACTGATTTTCTAAGGAGTAAGTAATATATTTGTTAATCCTGGATATTTTCTGTTGTAATTTCTTGTTATTTTAATCTCTGCACTTCATGTTTCTCTGGTTTACTTGCAAGTATAGTGGACCAAGTTGCAGTGAGTTCCATGTGTGCCTTCTGTTGGGCTTCACTTTTGGAAAAAAAATCTACTTACCTTGTCCTGGCAAACATTTGCGAATAATATAAGCCCGACCATACAGTTTACAATTTGTTTCTGTCATCTTTCAGGGGAACTGTTTGAGGAAAAGCAATTAAAACATCCCTGCCCACTAACTGCTTATGAATGCAAACTGTGTCACTGTGGAATATTTCTACCTCTATTAAGTGACAGCTTTAAATTGTTAGTAATATAGCCAGAACATACAGAACATCACTAGATATTTGCTGATACATACAGAGCTGGGCTGCACCTTCGTTATATATAGACTTACAATGACTTGTAGAGACCTTAATAAAACTTTGAGTCTTGTTTCAGTCTTACACTGAGAGAGGAAAAAAGAATATCTATGGACTGAGTAACTGATTTTCAGGAAGTGTTACTGGGAGGTGCAGTCAGTGCAGTTGTATTGATCCCCTTGTCTGTCCCCTCTCCTGATTCCTTTTTATAGTCCTGTAATTCATACACAGGTAAAGAGGATAGTTTTCAATTAAAACTCCTTTCTTGAATGCCAAGAAAAAAAGTGTTTTAAAATGTTTGTGCAGAAGAGATTCATGAGAGATGAAGGAAAGGGAGGAGAAAAAAATGACTTAGAATTTCTACATCAGACAGTCTTTGCAGAATCCAATCAATAATTTTTAGCAGTGCTGGTACTTATTACTCATGTAGGGGTCTTTGCTTGGGATATACATTCTATAAATACTGAAAGCAGAAAATAAGTTATGAGTAGAGAGGACCAGAAGAAAGTGGGAGAGAAAACAGAGGTAGAGAGACATAAGGTAAGCTAACAGAAAACGAAGATTTAAAACGTAAAGCTGGAACAAAAGTCAGGCGACAGAATTACCTGGGTCAGGTTGGAAGGGACTGCAGTGAATCATCTGATCCAACCTCCCTGCTCAGGCAGGGCCATCCCAGAGCATGAGGCACTGGATTGTGTCCTGGTGGTTCTGGAAAATTTCCAGGGAGGGAGGCTGCACACCCTCTCTGGGCAACCTATTCCAGCGCTCGGTCAATGCACAGGAAAGAAGTTCTTCCTCATGGTCACTGTGAACTTTCTGGGCTTTCTTCTCTTGCCCTATAGCCTGGCACCACTGAGCAGAGCCTGGCTGCATCCTCTTGATGCCCTCCATTCAGATACTGACAGACATTGATGAGATTATCTCTCATGTCCCTTCATCAGGCTGAACAATCCTACCTCCCTCAGCCTTTCCGGATAAGAAAGATGCTCCAGCCCCTTCATCAACTTGTTTGCCCTCCACTGGAATTGCACCATAAGCTCTGTGTCTCTCTTTGATTGAGAAACCCAGAACTGGACACGGCACTCCAGATGTGGCCACACCAGGGCTGAATAGAGGGGCAGGATCACCTCTCTTGACCTGCTGGCACTGCTCTTCCTAATGCACCCCAGAATATCTTTGGTCTTCCTTGTCCCCAGGTCTCTGCCGGCTCATGGACAGCTTGATGCCCACCAGGACCCTGCATTTTCCTTTGAGTTTCAGAAAGTTCCTCTCTGCCTCTGACTCCAACCTGTTAAGGCTCTTTTGGAGGGCTGCACAGCCCTCTGGGCTATCAGCCACTCCTCCCAGCTTTGTGCCTTCCAGCTCCCTGTACCCTCTATCAGAGCTGCTGAAATCCCTGCTTTAACTACTTATCAGTTCTCACTATTCAGAAGAAAAAAAAAATAGAGGGAAGGAAGCTCATTAATAAAAAAATGAGATGAAATCAGCTGTTTTTTACAAAATTGCTGAATTATCAAATCTGTCTTAAACTTGATCATCTAACTGGAGATGTGAATAAAAAAGTTGTGAGAAAAGTATAAATAACTAACTTGAGAGTATCTCTGATAGAAAAACACAATAAACCAACAGTCTGGTTATTTTTTAACATACAATATATAGATCAAACACTTTTTGCACAAATAGGCAACAGAGATATAGGTAATGCGCTTCATGAAGCAATAGGGACACTTTGTTAAAAATAAGAAAAAATTAATATAAGACCACGAGGACTTCCTCTCCCCAAGAGAAACATGCTGAAAAATTAAGGAAATTCTCATTTACAACTTTTCACATTTAATCCCTGTGGAAATGGACATACGAGAATCCTGCAATAACTAAAAGAAGCATAAAAGATATATTAAGTAAAGTAATAAGTTAACAGTTATGGAAAAAAAAAATTAAATACAGTCTGTATCAACACAGAAGAACCTAATTAAAAATGCCTGTAAAACTCAATGGCAAACTTACTAATGATGAAATCCAGCAAGGCTTTTCCAGGCCAATGTGGCAGTGGGTGTTGGTTCCTGGAAAGCAGGTTACTGACAGCTGACAAAGGTTTGCCCCTGAGGCTTCAAACCTGCCCCTGCAGCTTCTTGTCCCCTTACCATATCAGGAATATCAAAACAAAAATAGTAAGGGGTTTTCATCGTCGTGTTTGATGAAATAGTCTTTGGCATAGCATGCTACTTCAGCATTTATTATTTATGTGATTTTTATCCTGTCAGGTTTTATCTGCAGTATGGCTAATCTTTGATGAATTTAATGCTGCCTGTGAGATGTTGGGAATGTTCTGTAAAAAGAAGAAAATTCTGTTGCTGTTGTTACTTCCCTCAAGAATGACGTATCCGTAGGATAACATTTAAGTATTCCAGTGGAGGATCGAGGAATATGTTAAAATCAGGTTGAGAATGGTTGCTCCTATTGTCATTTGGATGCCCTGGACATCCAGTCAGAACAGATTATGGATGAATTAAAATAATTTTTAATTGCTTTCTCCATCAGACCACGCTACCACTGATCTTACAGAGAAAAGGCACTGCTGCAGTCCACTGCAGGTTGTGTGCAGGGATTTCTTCTCATTGTTGCTTTGTAAATGATCTCAGAGGAGGAAGAGAGAAACAGGTCTGTCTGTCTGTTTTCTGCCTGTCTGCTGAAAGTTTTTGGAAGGGGAGGCCTAGGCTGGAAATGTTTCATCTTTCAGGAGTGGGCCCCCTTTAGGTCCTGGAAGATTGCCCTGGGGCCTTGTCCAGCCTGAACAACCCCAGCTTGTGTCCATGGGATAGATGCTCCAAAACCCTGATTCTCTTTGTGGTTCTCCTCTGGACTCACTCCAATAGGTCCACAGCCCTATATTGCATGCCCTAGAGCTGAATGTAGGTCTCTAAAACTCCTAATTTGCATGTGGTTTGGAATATATTCTGGCACTATGTATTTTGCTTGCAGGCAGGAGTTACGACCAGCTATTGAAAGTTCATTATATAGGTGTGATGAGAAAAAAGGAAAACAAGTGTTTCATTACTCTGTTTGGAAAATATCAGTACTTGTGTTAAGTAACAGTTGTTAACCTAACTTCTGTAGACAACTATGTAGGATTTCCTTTTGATAAATCCCATTTTTACATGGCCGTTAACGGCAACGACTGCAGTGGAGGTTTTGCCAGAAACAGTTGATTTTGCTAAAGCCAGAATTTGACATGTTTGCCTCAGCTGCATAATTTTAACCATCAAACCAACAATGCCAGCCTTCACTAAGCCTCTAATCAAATAACCAGCAAATTCACTTGAATAATTTTGTTTGCCTTTTTAAACTATTTTTAAACTGAATACCTACTGCTGAAATCCAGGCTACTGCATGTCCTGAGGCTGTGCACAGCAGTCTTTGTCTACAACTGGAATCACAGGCTCACAATTTAGGTTATTTTTGTTGGTGTTTTTGTTTGTTTGCTTTTTTGTGGTTTGTTTTTATTTTTTTTTTCTTAATGTTCTGTTTTTTCCTTATACTTTAAGCTCCGGGAAGAATGATTGATTGCCTTTTGTCCTCAATAGCTGTATATCCATTGTGAGACTGAACTCTGTGAGGAAAAACCCAAACAACCAAGAAAATATTTTTCATGCATTAAATTGGTATTTTTAAATAGGAAATATCTGAATTCTAATGGAGTGATAGACAGGTTTCCTTTATTTTAGAAGTGATAGAAGATATAGAAATAAAGAGGAGAAAAACTACTTGCCTGATGCTTTTTCTTCCTTGAGGGCACAGGGATACTGGGTTGAATGTCCATAAGAGCACAAGTATAACTTACAGAGTTTGTTTACCAGCTTCGTTCTGTATTTTTCATAAAGATAAATACCTTTATACCCTAGACTTAAAGCAAGGGAGAGAGAGAGAGGAATGATTGAAGATGATTATGAACAGCAAACTATCATTTAGAGAGCCATTATTCTAAGCCTTAGCCCTCAAGTGCCTCACTGGAAAGTGCAACTTATATAAAATTTGTCTGAATGACTTAGTTAGTCCTATGACCCATTCCAAGACCACCAAGTAAACATCCATATATCTATAATATTGTTTTCTTGTTGTTGTTTTGCTTTAAATCTGCTGCTGGTTAGATTGTATATGGTACTGCTGCTAAGAAAATTGGTTTTTTAGCTGAAAAAATATCAACAAACTAGGCAGCCAAAGCCATATTTGTTTCTGTGTATTTAACGAATCTCAGTGGTTTTTTTCTTCCAACATGTTTTCATCCCTTGAACCCATATAAACTTGAGTAGCCACAATATCCCTTGGGGGAGGGAAAAAAGTTTTGCAGCTCTGGAGCATTTCAAATGGGGAAAAACCCAGCAACATCTTAATCTGATACTTCTTTGCTGATCTTTGGATTTTAATGTGGTTTTTACTAGCTTCTTTTGACTTTTAGCTCTTCTAGTTCTTCTCACTGGAGACACAGCGAACATTTAGTCCTCAGTCAGCCTATGCTGTAGACCAGCCCTTAAAAGTGTTTTGTGGCAGCCTCATTTGATGTCTTCAACATCTGCTTTTGGATGGTGAATTGATATGTTATGCAAAAATGAACTTGTGCTTGAAATTAGCCTTGCTTAAGTGATTGGTGGATTTTATCCAGAAATGTAAACTTCAGAAATTTTGAAGCTACTGAAATCAGAGCAGAAATATTTGTCTCATTAGAACCAGGATGCCTTAGACAACTATGTCTGTTTCATAAAAGTGTAGAGAAAAGAATGAACATATAATGGGCCTTCTTTCAACACTGCCAGAGCTAGGGCAAGAAGAACCTAAACACCATCTTTTCTAGCTCTTTTTGCATTTAGAAAGTAGCAAATACAAACTCTGCCCTCCACTTTCATGGCCATAATAACGTAATGTAGGTAAATTAGCTGAAGTGATTGATCTAATGAAGTGCTATACAACACGTTCAGGAACTCTACTCTGTTTGCCTAATGAAGGGTCAATATGCCTCAAATGGTCCCTCAAATGATTTAAAGGAATAGTCAGATTTAGCCAAAGAGGCTTCCAATGATTTATGGCATTGTATAAAGCTCTTAATCATTTAACTATAGGAGTGCTTTAAATCACTCATCATTTTTTCAGCTATTTATCCTGATGCATATACTAATGTCTAATTTGCTAATTAGAGGAGGAAGATTGCAGTGCTTCGACAGGCAAGGCCAAAAATGGATTCTTCCCATCAAAGGAGTCATGAAGGTAACAAAGACAATTTGCAAAGGAGGAAATAAGGCATAAATAAAGCAATCAGATGCAAGACTGAAAATCTACAATTAGATAATTTACCATAAAAGATTAAAATGAATGCAGAATCATGGTAAATGCATAGAAAGCCAGAGGAAAATCTAAATAGGTTTCAAAAAAACTTCATATAAAACTTCCTTTCCACAGCAATTTTAATAGGTTCACATGTTAAACAATCTTCAAAAAATTGTCCCCATTATATTATCTGTTTTAAGAGGAAATACTAGGAATTCCTTACTCATTACTTCAGAGTGATCTTAAAGGATAAGACATCATGAAAGACTACACATCATGAAAGACTACCAGAAAAACAGTTCTTAGAGCAGGGATATAAAGAGAGGCAAATGATGAAACATTTGAACAGCCTCGGAGAGTTCTGTAAAGAATCTGAAAAATCAGAGCTACAATTCATTTAGTGGAGCTCATGTGACTATGTTCATTTTACAAGAGCCCACAGGCTCTGATAGACATGGTTCTATAATTGCAGAAGCAACAGTAGCTTTGCATTTCAGATTTTCTTTTGTCACATGTCGTATGATCAAGCATAAAGTTTATGGTGTTAACAGCCCAGATAGAGATCATGGCTAAATTGCAGAGGAATTATGTGAAAATCAGAACGTTAAATTTGGGATATTAACATTAGTATTTATCCTATGAGATTAGCTTCAAAATAAATTTAAACACCATGGTGTAAGAAAACTTAAATTACAATGCATTACAATATAGATAGTATATCACGTTAATTTTAATATGTTGAAGTTGTAATCAGAAATAATTGGACTTTCAGTAGAAAAGTAAATGAAGATGCTGAAGCAAAAGGAAATTAACATTGATTGCAAGTGGAATAAACTGTGCAGATTTGGAAGGTTCTGATTTATTGAGGTGGGAACTACTTCTAAGGCCATTAACATAAAGATTTAATTAATGTGTCATGAGTTTTGCCAGATAGTGCAAGGAGTTAGAAGCCATTAAAAAGTATAATTTCATTTTGATAGGGAAAATCAATTTGAAAATTGCAGGAGAAGCAATCTCAGATTACCAGACTGGACATTAATAAACTTAGCTATTGAAAACAATTAAGAAACAACAAAAGTTCCTAACAAGCATCACAATTTCAAGCACAAAAAGCTTTTCTCTTTCATATTCTAACGATGAAATCTTTGTCTCTTGGAGAAAGTAGCATGTGTAGGAAATATATTTCTTACCTATTGGTCTGTTTCTGTGCTTCCCAATCCCTCATATACCTGCCCTTTGAGCAGTATCCAAAATCCTCTAACACTGCTACTTACGTGTTTCATCCTCTTCCTCTGCTCTGCCTAGTTTGTACCATGATTCAGAGAGCATTAAATATACTTAAAACATCTCTGTATAATACGATACTGCCCAGAAGCACTCCACTGCTTTTGTAAAAGTGACCATAGGTGGATGATGTATTGGGATCATTTTGTGCTACTTTACTACACCAGTCCAGATTAATATTCTGTGAACCAGACAAGGGTGAAAAAAGTCTTACCGGGTAAGGATTCTCAAATATAGGTTAATTCTTGATTTGAAAAGCTGTTCTGTTTATGACTCAGTGAAAGGGGAATGCTTCCTTTGCTGATTGAAGACCTCAAGGATAAAATCCAGTCATGATTTTGTTGCTCTCAAACTGTTTCTGAGGGCCCTGTAAGCAGCTAGATAAATAGGAATAAATAGATTGATTTTTCTCTATTTATATTCTGTAGATACAAACATAAAAAATTCTTACCCTCACTGCTTTCCCATTCACTTCAAAATACCAGAGATTTTGTAAACTACACTCTTACTTGCCTTGAGTGGAGAATTCTGTGTTGCAATGGTCCCATCCCCCGGTGAAGTTTGCATGTTCCTTCTATCACATACAAATCCTTTAGAAGATAAACCAGTCATTCTCTTTCTCTTCTCTAACCCTTTCTGTAGTAAGTGGTGCCTTTTAATTCACTCACTACTGAAAGAGTGCGTGCAAGATATGATACCGAAACATTTTGAGACTCAGTTTGTAAATGAGATGTGAAGGGCCGCCTCCTCACTCCTGATGCCTGTGTTCTGAGAATGTTGGCAGTAGAACAGTGCAGCCTCTCTTCTTTCACCACTAGAAAGGGAGCAGCCCTTTCCTGTGAGGCTTCCTGGGTAAGAATTCACAAAGTGAAGCAGTCTGTCATGTTGTCCACTGGATTCCCCAGACACCTAAGCGAGACATATTTGAAAACAAATTTCTTTGTCAGATGAAAAGAAATCTTGTCTTGAAGTGCTGCTGCTCTTGAAGGGAACTCTAAACTTCTAGAAGCTGTCATTTTGCAGTGTTCATTATCAGCCTCATTGCTATTCAACAGAGAGTTTGGGGCAGTAAAAGGAAAGCTGAGGCTCTGTAGGAGTAGGCAAGTCACTGTATTCTGCATAGATCCTCTTTTCTGTGTATAACATTATCAGTGCTGTAAGAAAAGCTGCTGTGCTTTTATTGCATAGCCATGTCATTGCAAATGCTGTGGTCTTTCAAGTTTATTTTATCAGATGCTCTCTATCTCAGGGCACAAAGAGGATATGTTAGGATTACTGAAGATATTTCTTTTCATCCAAACAGTAAACAAACAAAGTAAAGCCACCAAGTGAATAAAAGATATTCCTAACTTGCCAACCAGACAAAAGCATTTTAGTCCTCTATTCAGTTTTTTGTATCTCTAAGTTTAGCACAATGCTTAAGTTACCTAAATCTAGCTATCTCTTATTTTGCCTCACTTTATTATTGTAGCTAAAAGCAATTTATATGGGAACAGGTAGTTCAGATATCATCCCTGCAACAGGAACTCCCTTAAATCGTAACAAAAATATTTTGAGAAGCAGTTTTTATTTATGCTGAGGTTTCATCCTTCCTTTCTGCATTGTGAGGCTGTGATTTTCCTGTTTCCCTCCTTTAGCATTATAAAATCAGTGGTGAAATGGAAGAGTAGTGGCTTAAGCTGTAATAAACAATTTGATATTTATGGATTTTTTTAAATTAATATTTTATCCTTAATTGTTGGATTATTGGACTAGTTCCATTGAGTCTTATGGAAAAAAAACCCAACACTTTATATTCTACTATTAGGTTCAAGATGGTAGCAATCCACTACCGAGGCCCTTCTTTAAGAGTTTTATGAACACTTGCAGCTTAGAAGTTAGAATTAGTTTCTGCTCTGCAGTCAGAGGCAAGAAACAAAGGATTCTGAGATGGCCAGGAAACTTTTAGAATAACTTGACCTGGCTTTTGTAGCAGTGTGATTCTGAGACCCAAGATGTGTCCAGTGTTACAGAATGGCCACTGTCTGAGGTGCCCCCTTGCTGAATGCTTTCACAGTGAATCCAAATGGGTTATGGGGCTATTTCAGGTCGAATTCATGTCCTTAGCCCAGAGTACAGCTGAGGTGGAGACACCAATATCTGAAGATAATTGCTCAGCTACAGCAGCCAAATGCCACCGACATACGAAATTGTTGATTTATGTCACACAAAGGCAGCATGGAAAGCAAGCACCTGGGTCAAGTGTGCTTTTTCAATTTTTTTCCTTTACTTTCTTCCTGTGTTCAGTCATAAGAAATGATACAGAGCCAGCCTGAAGAGTGGAACTGAATGTTTGTGGGAAGATTTTCAATTTTAAAGCAGACTCAGGTGTAGATGTAATGGCCATATCTGAAAAGAAGTTGCACTCCCCTCACAGCTGAGCCAACTGTGGCTACTCCAAATAATCCTAGAGGTAGCATAAACACAAAGAGGAAAGGCTGTGTCTTTAATACTTGGGCTCAGGAGACTTTAGACTGATATTTGCCTTCATCAGAATACTTACTACTCTCTTGATGAAAAGAATGAAAGAAAAAGATTAAAAGGGTGCATTGGACTCACCCATTGCATACACCCTGTCACTGTTTATAACACTGAAACTATAAAGTTCACAAAATTTCCTATCTCACTATGTTCAATTAGCTTCCAGTACAACTCAGTGTTGGACCAGCTGCACTCAGCATCTTGTATGATCAGACCCTGATGTGTCAGGAAACTTGAAATGTGTAACAGAGTTGTTCTGTGTTAGAAGCACAGTATCATCTGCTGTCACACTGTGAAGGAGAATCTAAAAACCCAGACATGTGAGGACTTCAAAATACTCTTGAGAAGGTGGAAAAAAACACTTTATAGCTTTTTAACTGTGGAATGAAAGATATTCTCTTGAAGCAGAGGTGAGGATAATCTAGTTACCTTCGTAACAAATCGTCACCCTTGTCATCCTCTAGTAAGGCTGAGGCATGGTCGTTGAGACATTTCTCAGTCTGTCCCAAGGATTTAATTGTCACTGAAGAGGTACTCCAGTGACTTGGTGTTAGGTTGTTCTGCTCATCAAACCTGTCAGGACAGGTTTTGAGAGGTAAGGATAGATGAAATTGTCAGTTGTTATCTGTTGTGACTAATGCATTCATTTAATAAGACCAGTATTTTAAAGTTTACTTACGTTTCCTCTTTTATTTTTTATTAATGTAACTGTCTACATGTTAAGAAACTAAAAGCTCTGAAGCCACAGTAGGTTCTTGGTATGTATCTTACGCATAAGTTAAAATTTTTGCCACAGGGAGAACATGAAGGTGTATGTTTTAACTCTCAAGTATTTTCACATCCAGAGGACAGAGTGATCATCTGATTAATGGCTGTAACATCACAGGACATGAATGTACATTCCAAGATTTAAGACAGTGTTGATTATTTCTTTCCTTTCCTATATGGAATATTAAACACTCAACTTCTTCCTAATGTTCCCTCAAGTATAAACAATGCTGCTTTTAATTAAAATGGCATATTAAGGATAAAACTGAGGGTGTAGAGATCAGATATGACTTCCCTTCTATAGTTATCTTCCAGGCATTATTACTAGGATTTTGTGAGGAAAGAATTAAATGGAAAGTAGGGTTTAGTTTTATTATAAATGTGAATCACATCATTAGGAGATAATACTATATTATTTCTCTGAATTGACAATGAACATGATCACCTGCTCCTTTTGATGCAGTATTTAAAATGATAAGTGAAGGATGTGTTAGGAATAAAATAGAACCACAGGTGGTGTTTTCGTTTCCCCGTTCCACACTTCAAATACTGAGAACAAATTAATGGATAAAATATTCTACCTGAAGTTTGGAAAATACTTTATTAATTGCTAAAATATTTCATTTCCTGGTTTGAGTTTGAATTATGAACTTCAAATTATAACTCAAATGTCTCAAAACAGCAAGATTTTAAGTTAAATATTAACCATTGTTTAATCATCAGCTTCCTTCTAAGTAGCGGCAATACTGAGACAGGCCGTGAAGTCTTTGGAATTTCAGCATAAATTAATGGATTTAATGAACCTTTTTCTCTGGCTTATTGACATTTTTTTCATTCTCACGCTCAGGGTTCACTTTATTGTGCACGGCTGCATCACTTGGAGAGCACGTGTGGGTGGGTGCTGCTCTCCCAGCCGCGGCGCGGTGGGTCCCAGCACCAGCGGGGCTCCACGTGTTTGACAAAATCACCTCTGTGTGCTCCTCCATGAAAGGCTGGAGGTAATTTTAGAAGTCAGACAAATGACAGGCAGGGGAGCACGCTGTCCTCCCTGCTGTGCCAGCGTGGCACTGATTCACGAGGAGAACAGAGGACTTGTCCAAGGCTGGAAGGAAAATGTGTGGCAGAGCTGATCGCTGGCATGAGAGTAGCTCAGTGCATCAACTGCAAAAGCATCGGTGCTGTGTGTTCTGTGGCCTTTGCCTTTGACTGCAAACTATCTGCCTGTCTCCTGTTAGGGCTGAAAGATTGGGATTCTTGCCTTCTGCAGGAATTAGTGGCAGCTGAGTTCAGAGCAGTGGCTGGCATTGCCTTCCACATGAACTGTCGGTGCAGACAGTGGAGATGTAACTGATCACCTCCTTGAAAAAACATGGTGATCAAAAAACCTCTGCAACCAAAGTCCTGATTCAGAATTCCTTGCTTGGGAACTAAAGAGTTGACACTATGCCAGTGGTTTGACAAGACTAGGTCTCATTAAAGAGATTATTGTCATGTAATGATTAGGGTCAATTACATTTGCAGGTACTCTGAGATGTCTAGCTGCTGCTTGGATATAGAAAAACTTGTATAAAGCTAAGCCTTGCTTAATGAAAATGTAGAGTTCAAAGTAGTGTATAGAGGAATAAAAAGGGCATTTATGCAAAGGCAATAAATTAAAAGAGCTGAAAATGTGTCAAGATAGATGAAAATAAGTATGTGAACTGCTTCTGAAAAACATGAAGGTATAGTAGCATTTCTATCAATTGTAGCAACACAATTTATGTTTTCAAAATTCCATTCATATTTATTTTCATCTAGTTGCATGTCTTTTTCTATTATGAAATATTGCATGTTTTTTTCTCAATGGTTCCCTGTAATAAGACATTTGCCATGGTATTACAAGATAATGATAACTTTCTCTGACAATGCATCTCTCTCACTCTCCATGTTTTCAGGGTGCTTTATTTTCCCTTTAATATTTTTGACAGGTGGGGTGAGATCAGAATAGCAAATCTGCATAATTCAAATAAGGCCATGTCCTGCTTCCCCAGAGGGATTGCTCTGCTGGAACTGCATAGAGATTTGCAAACCAGTCCCACTGAGTTGGTGGAAGGAGTAAAGGACTTGAACAATGCATAGTCACTTCTTTTTCACCTGTCCTGTAAGGAAAACTTTAAAATATACAGTGACATAATGGTGTGTTACATTTATGTATTTGTGGCAAATTAGTAGGGGAGGGAGAAAGTCAAGACATTGGTCCTAAAGAAATAGGAAGAATATTGAAACAAAATGGTCCTGACTATCTAAATGCATGCTATTACCAGGTTAAAAGTAAAAAAAAAAAAAAAAAAAAAAAATCCTTAATTTTGTGAAGAGGGAGGAGATGATGACAGGCTGAGAAGCCAGCACAGCTGGATGGAACAAATACAACAGCAGCATCTGGCAGCTACATCTACACTGAACACAGGTAAACTGCTGAGCTCCTTTATAGTTCACATTTAATATCCAACATTTGGGTTGAGCCAGCTGTTCCAAGGCTCCCCCATACATGCTGCTGGATGGCAAAAGGAAACATAATGTATGTGGATTAAAAGAGGAGGTGTTACCTTTTCCTTAAACCCAGCAATATCAACTGTGTGAATGTTTCCTATTTGTTCTTCAAGTCAAGCAAGGATTCTCACAACTATTCAAGCAATTTGTGGTCATTGCAAAGTATTTCAGATCAGTGTTTGAAAGCACTGATGGGTGTGCTGATTGCATGTTCCATTGTTTTAATGGGTCGATTAATTGTTTGAGTTTCTTGCTTACTTGTAGAGTGGTGTTGTGCCAGTGATGGTAAGATATTAGTGATTTCTGAGTTCAGGCAAAAATGTGTTTTGATGCTTGTTTTTGTTAAAAAACTTATTCATCAGTATATCTGGGGCTATGCCTGATTTTCTCTTTATAGTTTCTTTGACTGTGAGAATAAATAATAAATTATCACTAAAAAATTAGCAGGAGTTGACAAAAGAGTAAGTGCAAATGATGGATTTCTGTATAACCCATAGAGTATGATTCGGAATCCATTGAAATAAATGACAGAAGTCTGAATCTTAAATGGAAACAGTTTTATAAAAATATTTCATTATCTTTACTAGACATTAAACTAACATTGATTTAAGCCTTCCGCCACTGAGTTGAATTGAAGTTAATGTGAGTGAGAATAGAAAAAATCTACTATTGAGAAAAAAGATTCCTTCAGTTGAAATTATTGATGCAGTCTCATGCATTTTATGGGTTCTGCTTATGTAACACATTACCAGTAGAAATAGAGGTGATGGAATAGCCATCAGAGTTATTAGGGTGCTGTTTGTTTTATTGGTCTGAGTAGATTGCTTGATTTCAGAATAACCCAAGTTAATGGAGCTGCTAGTGTAAGTACAGTGAGCATGATTTAGTCCTTGACACATACATATTTATGTATTGTTGTGTTGTGGGGCACTTCTTCAAGCCGTGATTATTCTATTAAGTCCTTGCATTCACTTGAATTTTTCACATGCTGCTTCTTATTTGCAAAATGTTATCCAGGCCTTGCAAGACCTAATGAATTTTTAATTGTGAGCCAGTGATACAGGTTTCTGCAAACACTCTGAAGTCATCCATCATTAAATACATTTTACAAAATAATTTTCTTTTGCTTACTTGAATCTTATCTCCTTCTTTCCATCTTATCATTTGACGTTGTTAAAATATTAAGTTACTCAGCGTTTGAATGCCCTCTGTATTATCAAAATTCTGACTGAATGCTCATTTACAGACAGTCAAATTTCAAGTTGATTGCCATCCCTTTAAGAGTCTGGAAAAACTTTAGCATACATGAATTTTACTGTTTTGATTAATTTTTCTTCATATTATCTCCTTGAAAAAATGTATATAGGTGTTATGTGAACAAAAAATGGACTTGTTTCTTTACATTGTTTAGTTTATCATGATAATCGAATCTTCCATACTGGCTTCACCATTCTATTAAATAATAATAAGTTTCTGGGGTTTTTTGTTGTTTTTGTTTTATTTTTCTATCAAAAATCTTCATATGAAAAAATATTTTTGATGAGCAGTGGTGTTAAGAGAAACTACACTTGCACTTTTCTCTATTAATGTTCTTCTTTTGCTATTGCTCGAGTCAGGTGTATTTGTATTGCATTTTATACCTCAGGTGTTAGGCAGCATCTGTGAACATCAAAAGATTCTTCTTATATTTTGAATGAAACCTGCCAAATTTGAACCTGCAAGATCAGCATGTGTATTCATGTTTAGGATTAGAAAGCAATCTATAAGAAATGAAACATTATTCAGAAACTTTGGTAAAATGTAAATTAAAGAAAAATAAGTGAATTTTTTTAACCATGTTAACCTTTGTAAAGTGCAGTGACAAGTGATATAGTTAAGATGTAAGGAAGATTTATCAATGGAGAATTATAGCTTTTCCATAAATTTAATTCATCTTTAGATTTTTATATAGAACCCCTGTTCCAATGTCTGTTACATTCCTTAAGCCTTTGTCAAATATGAGAATACAATTTAACTTTGTTAATCAGCTTTCCCAAATGAAAATATTAGCCTGTGAATCCTTGGCATTGACAGAAAAAAAAAAAAATTATTCTTTCAAGATTATTAGAAAATTTCATAATTAAAGCAGAGATAGAATTAGAAATTGTTTAATGTTTGATAGAAAAATTGGTACCGACCATTATTTAATGAAGGCTAAAATTCAGAGTTGCTCAGAACAATAAAATAAGAGTAAAGGAACGTAGTCAGTTATTTTCTTTTTTATGTGAGTTGTGTTGCTTCTGATTTGTTGGAATGATGGTACAAAATCCTCTTTGTAGCTCAAAATGCATGATCTCATGTTCATAATATTGACTAACATAAAACAGATTAAGGTGCCTCTAAAACACATCAGCAATTTGGCTTTCCTGAATTGTTATAAAAATTGTGTGAAAACAATGGTCTATTGATATTTTGGGGACTAACCTGTAGACTGCCATGATGGGGTATAGAAACTTGTGGGCAAAAGCTTTTTTTTGCAGCCCATATTTCCCTTTCAGGTCTGTCTGATGCCTGAGTGCAGCAAGCAGGTGCAGTTCTATGGCATATTAGTGAGGATATGGAATTAACAGATCCTGCTTTGGCATACATTTGAGAAAACAGTTAGGAAAGTTCAGCAGAGGACTTCAATGCCTGAAGGGACATTTCCTGTGGGTTACCCAGCCAGAAGGATGGCTGTCCTCCAAGACTTTGTCAATCTTTCAAGGGAGAGTCCTCATATGTTCTCAGCTGGGTAGAACTTCTGACAGAAAACAAGGGAATAATATTGATTTATACATTAAAAATATATATTTGTTTATGCAAGACAGGGGAATAATTTCAGATATGAATTATAGCTGTTTATTTAGACATCCTCATTCTTTACTTAGACTAACTGCAAGCCTTCCAAATTTCAGTCTAAACCCAAGATTCAGCTGAGTTTCAAGCTCCAGGGGTTCAGTGAGGTCTGTCTCCTCTTTGTGGGCAGCTGTTATATCCTTGGCATTCTGCAAATCTTGTCATGTATCACAAGACAGGTTCAAAATGTCTTTTCTTCTTCCATGTTTGTGAGTCCACACAGAAAAAAGGCTTTTTTTATGTGCTATTCAAAACAATTGAAAAAAAAAGACCTCTCCAATTTACAGTGTTGTCTGAATCTGGTTTTGCAGACATCCACCCTTGAAAAACAAAATTCTCTCTTTTCACGAAATTGGTAACTCACAAAACCCAACTAACCAACAAAAATTCTAAATGACTTAATCTTTTGTGAGCAAAGGGACTTGCCCCTAGAATAGTAGTATTGATTTCATCTCCTTTGTTTGTCCCTAGAAATTACCTTTTATAGCATGTGATAATAGTTATTTTGGGGGACATCCACTGAAGTTAGTGGTTTTTTGACTTTTAAATCAGTGTTGGAAATTTCCACTGTGTACCTAGAAAATTCACTATGGAAATAGCCAGTGGGTTCTTGTTCAGCTAAATCAACAAGATTCATAAAAGCAGAAACAGGGTTAATCTACAAAACCTCTTAACTATTATCTTTCTCTTGAGAAAATAACTTAGATTGGACCATGCCCTTGTGAGTAAACAATGGTGAGAGCTACAGTATTACACTGAGAAAACCCTCTATTACTTTATATAACATTTAAAGCCAGTTTTTATAGATATAAAGGTGTAGCTGAAATACAGTTAAGGTTGAAATATACTGTCTTTTGAAATGTGTCTTTGGCATTTTTGACTAGCTGTAGTGTTTAATTTTATTTTTAAGAACATAAAAGATGGTATTTTTCAAATACCTGAAGTATAGGGGAAAAAAAATGAAAATGGTTGCCTTTTCAGAAAGCTTTCTTCAGCTTTCTCATTAAACCTTTTAGAAAGGGCAGGGTTATGCAAACTCAAGATACACATAACAAAGAACAGTAGCAATGATCTTCCAGAAGGTAAGGAGCGGGATATACTCAGTTCCATACTCTTTGCTTAATGAGGTGATTGCTTGTTTTTCCCTAAATAGGAAAATCTACTCTTGAGAAACAGCTACATTTTAATATATTAGGTAAAAAATTTACTAACATTCTGTAAAATTTGAGGAACAGTAACTAAAAAATTATAAATTACATATATTTGCCCTGAACAGGTTTACTGCTGGATTACTGCAAAATTTGGTGTTTATATTGGAGCTTTAAAAATATTTACATAAATTATTTGGGTGAGGGATCTGAAATGAAGGAGAACAACAACAACAAAAAAGCTCTGAAGAGAACAGTTGATTGCCTAATGGCATGAGTAAGTATCTCAATATCATGCAAATAAGGTTTGCTGTAGGTGACTACCAAATAATTTTTCTGGTGCTAAAATTGGTGACGGCAACTGTATTTTTCAGGAATCTGACTTCAAACCTTCACTCTTGGGGCTGACCTTGTTTAAGTGGTAACTAGTGACATAAAAAACTTCACATGGAGGGACCCTGTAAAGCAATAAGTTGTGCCAACACACATCCATTTCAGGGCTTCTGTGAATTAATTCTTCAGTAATTTAACAATGTGGATAAATGTCCATCTGTGGAAACTTCTTGAAAAACGATGGCAACATGAATAAAATCTAAAGAACAAGAAGTGTAGCACAAATAGCCTGTGGTAGGATCCAGTGGGAATCTGAAAGGAGTAGAATGATTTTATTGCAGAAAAGTCTGTATTGCAAATTCTAATAGCAAGAGAAATGAAGCTAGAGTAGACACATGAAGATTTAGCAGGTGGAAACCATAATATGCCAAGGGATATTTTTCTTGTTTTCAGAACACCCACACTCCTAGTAACTGATATTAATGTTACATTTCTGTATGCAGAAATAAAATTGTCTTTGGAAGGATTTCTCTGAAAATTTATGTTGCCTTTCTGCTGTCTTTTCTGATATTACTTACATGCTATATTTTGAAAATAAATAGTCTGTGTGAAAGAATCTGAGTTTTTCAGTGTACTAGTAATATGTAGCAATGTCACAATGAAAGTAATGATTTGATGTTTCAATGTTATTAAACTTCAATTTAGTTCTTCTAAGTTATAAAATACTAAGATTCTCCACATATTTAAAGCTTGAACACTTAAAAATACCTTACTGATGAACAGCATTGGTGTATTAGATCTTTTAATCAAATTGAATGAAATGTGGAGAACTTCAAGTAATTAATTTTCTTGCATTTCAAATTACTCATATAATTTTTATTATTAATATTTTGTGGTTTCAGAAAGTATCTTTTATAACACAGCAATATTAATGGATTTCTTAACCTAGGCTAAATGAATGTTTATGCTTGATAGCCCATACCATTTAACAAAACACTAAAATCTCAGAACTTTTTTTTTTTTTTTTTGATAATCTGAAATATTTTTGTAGTATACTCTAGCTTGGATTTATATGGTTTAGTGAACAACCACTTTTTTCAACAGGTTTGCAGCTTTTTAAGGTTGCCCTCCTGCCATGCAGTTCCCCTTGAGCTTCAATTAGTGACATTTGGACAAAACTAGAGATACTGTTTAGGGATGGATTTCCAGATGCATCTTTTCCTTTGTTATCTCTCTAAGTATGTGGAACCAGTCCTGTGAAATGCTGTGTGTTTCTTAATTTCAGTGGAAATTAACAGTGCAATGCAGAGTGCAAGCAGGCTCAGAACTGTCTCCTAAAACAATGGAGGGAGAAGAAAACATCAGATTAATCCAGAGCTCCTGTAACTTGTGTATATGAGTCAAGTGTTCTAAAAGGAAAAACAGGAAAATACACAGTTTTACAGGTAATATCAGGTTTTCTCCAATTGCCTAAATTATCAAGGTTCCTTCTATCCAAGTGTAGTGTTTGTATTTACCTCAGTATGGTGGTACAGATAAACTATGCTTTTCCTTATTTGTAGCAGTATTAACTATTTTCCCAGTCTTCATTCAAAATGTCTCGAGCGGACTACACCTTATAAAAAAAGAAAACAACTTTTTGAATGCTTAATTTTATCCATGTTAAATTAAAAGAAAGCAAGCATCTGAAAAAAACCCATAACAACAATAACTTAAAATTACAAGATTTACTTTTGTGACCACTGGAGAGTCACAAGGACCTTCATGAATCTGCCTGGGTTTCTGAAGGAGATTTACCTTGCTGTTTTCCTGTATGTGTTTCATTTAAAATGTTCATGCTGTGTGCCAGGAGTGGAGAATGACCGTATTTCTTCCAGTTAATTTTAAAACCCTGAGAAGGTTTT
This sequence comes from Nicator chloris, assembly GCA_013400495.1. Lineage (NCBI taxonomy): Eukaryota > Metazoa > Chordata > Aves > Passeriformes > Pycnonotidae > Nicator > Nicator chloris. The sequence continues at coordinate 31,002 of WAAE01019079.1, forward strand.
TGTGGCTTTATTTTTCAGATGCCTGAAAAACTTTGTTAGTCAGTCTGAGTACAAGACTAGGTACAGTCACAGGACTGAAAATGGGTTTTGGTCATGTACTTAAAGTAATGTCATGACACAGGGCTGGTGATTGTTTAGTATTTGTTATGGTATAAAAAAGGATCACCCTCATCAGTGAGCTGATGAAGAGGATGATTCAAGGAAGTATTGACATTGCTTGAGGCCAAAATGCTAAAATATTCTTCAATAGAATTATAACCACATGAGAGAATTTTGGAGAGTGAATAAAGGTCATTTGGTCCATCAAGACATATTTTTAGTAGACTGTTTCCCCAAGGATGATATCTAATTGTTTCTTGAATGACACTGGTGCTTTTTGCCTCTACAACTTTGCCTGCAGGCTATTCTAAGTATTTATTATTCTCTGCATGAAAAGGTGCTTTCTGAGACATATGCTGAGTTTATTTTTAATTTCCAGTAAAGTTCTCTTGTCCTATAATCTGTGTTGGAATGGAAATAATAACCTGAATTAATATTATCTGTGGCAGCTAAGAATTTATGTGCTTCAAAAGAAACAGCTCTACCCTGTCCTTAAAATTAGATGTCCAGATTTATAATCTAAGTAACCACAACTGCATATCAAATGGTGGCAGGGCTCTCCCTTGGAAGATTTCACAGCAGAATTAGTCTTATTTCCCTGAATGCACTTTACTGATGTTGTTGACACTCTGTCCCCTGTTGACCAAAAACCTGTCCAACACAGAACATCTGATGACACTGGATGTCTTTTTTAACATCAGCTAAAGGGAAGACAAATGCAAGATGTGCTTTAAACTTATTTCGACAGGCAGAAAAATGAGAGGCAATGGCTGGGGACATGACAGCAAGAGTTCACTAACTCCTCCTTTGTTCTTGTTTCAAAACAACTCAGTCTTACTTTAGTTTTGGAAGATTTAAAAGATAAAGCAGATTGCCTACACTGCCTAACTTTTAACAGTATCAAACCTGGGTTACTGGCCTTAAAGGAAGGGTGCCTAATCTTCCTGAATCTTTACAGTTTTTGCCCAGTACTGGCCAGAGAAGCCAAGCAGCTGATAAGGCAATTCAGTCACAGTCCTATTCATGTGGAGTTTTGTACTGTGTCAGGCTCCAGAAAAGCAGCCAAGGCAGTGTTTAGCTGGTGTAGCACAGACTGCTGTAGCAGCAACAGCATCATGGTCTCCACGCCACGTTTCTTTTTTGTCTGGAGACAGAGAAATCAAAACTTCTTCCTCTCTCATTGTTCCCTGTCCAACCACCCTGCCCAAATTCCATCCATAACTATTCTTCTGCTGCAGATTCCTTACTGGGTTTCAGATGGCCCGAGACTATAACTCCTCAACAAAAACAAGAAAAATCAGCTTTTCTCCCACTTCTGAGAAACCTCTTGAATCTGCACACTGAAAATGGACACAGAACACCATATCATCTCCTGTGGCAGACCCTGCTAGCACTTTTCTTCCAGCAGTCTGGCTTTCAGATTGGTTGAGGGTCTGTATTATCAACACCTCTGCAGATGTGAGAGCCAGGGTTCATAGCTGATGGGCTGCACGTGTTTTAGGAAGGAAACACTGACTGTCATGACTTAAGCACTAAGACATTACTGAGTACAGATTATGTGAAAAACTTTATGGAAATGCAGCAAGTGCCTCCACCCTGGCTCTGAGCCATAGACACTGACCCTCTGTGGAAGGTCTGTAAATCAAGTCCTACTACTCATGGACAGGGTTGTGTAAAGGGGGCAAACAGGTGTCAAAATAGCAATGAAACCTGTTTATTTAGAGACTTTAAAAAATACCAGGTTTTAGGGAGGACTTTGACATTTCTATGAATTATTCTTTAGAACACAGTGAACATTATACCCCCTTGCTTCTGCTGGATAAACAGCACTCAAAACAAGGTTTCAATTTGTGAAAAAACAGGCAAGAAAAAATCATGACCAATTTGCAGTCCTGAAGGAGAATGCCTTCCCTGCCCATGAATGCTTGCATTAACTAATTTTTCAACAAGCATTTGAGATAAGACAGCTTCAAGCTTTTCTGAATAACCATTTCATTTAAGGGATTTCAGACACACAGAGTCTCTACTGAGACTCTTATCCCTCATTGAACAGCAAGAACAATCATGATAATTATTTCAAATCATGGTTACATGGGAAGAACAGAGATCCATGAATACATCCATGGCAGAATTTGTGCTGTCTTCAGTACTTGAGTCATCCATTTAGCCTAGAATGCTCTTCAATATTGCAAAACATCCTTGTAACGTACTGGTCACAAAATATTCACCTGAACAGTGTGTGTTTTGCTTACTTATTTCTGATCCTGGGAGGCTGGCCTTACTTCATTGCCAGTAATGAATGTGAACACTGGTTAGATTTTGTGTCAGAACATGTCTGTAGAACAAACTAATTACAAATTATAATGGCATTGGCTTTAATTTATGCTGCTATCATAGTAGGCCTATGCTTGGAGGCAAGATCCCTTCTAGCTTAAAGCTCTGGGGGATGATGGACAATCTTATCCAGTGTCTTGAGGTTAACACAGAAGTTGAGTTGCACCACACAATCTTTTTCCCCATCCCTATTAAGATCTAGGTAGGCCCAGGGACAAGGTAGTGTACAGACAGCTTGCCAGAGCTTTCTCAGTGAAACCATTATCACTAGGTGTGCAACAGAACTGGTGTAAAAAGAGAGAAAAATTGAATATTGTACAACACTTTTCTAAAAATTGGAAAATACTGTGAGGTAACAAGATTAATTATTTTTTCCAGCTGCTGAAACTCAGTGAAATTAAATGTGCAGAAATTTCTTTACTGTTGCAAGAAAGAAAGAAAAAAAAAAGAAAAAAAAAGAATTATGAAAAATGTAGAATGGATAAAACTATGTAGTGCATTCCAGCAGAGATGAAATACTCAATGTGATTTTTAAATTTATTTTCTTTTATCAGGCTTCAGGTTAGCAGAGACTGTTTTATAAAAAAAAAAAATCTTTATGTAGCTGATTTAGTTCAAGCACTAAATTAGTATCATAGCATGAGACAAATGCTTTTAGCTTATAACTATATTTTCAAGATATCTCTGTATTTGCCTAGGATAGGGTAACTGAGTTTCAGTAAATCAATATTTCACATGTATCTAGAGGGCATGTTTTAACTGCATGTACATTCTGTTTAGCCATATTAACAAGGTTTGCTTTCACAGGTGTAAAACAAGGTCAGTTATGCTAATAAACCTAGAAATTATTTCCCTGTGAAGACCAAAACCCTGCCAGAAGCAAAGAAATTGATAAGATTTGGCCAGAAATTGAATATGACGTGGTTTTTTTACAACCTGAAGTGATGCATTGACCTTACATGTTCTTCTTGAAGTCTACATATTTAAAATCTCTTAATTCACTTAAATGCAATTCCTTATTTTCTTAAATTTGACTGTATTGAGCTAAAGTTAAAAGGGAGGTGCTACTTCAAAATAAGATTTTTTTTTAGTTAATTCAAGAGAATTGTGATTTTACTTTTTTTAATGGCTGTTTTGTTTTATAAAATACATTTATGCTCACACATCACAAGGATTTTTAACAAGTTACCCCACTTAACAGTAATGTTTAATTTTGTATCCTTTTACCTTCAGGTAGATTGGAACAACTAGTGCAGATTTCAGTCTGCCTAAAATAATTTTCTCTGCTGGATGGAGCAGATTATTACAAGGTAATTTAAAATATATATAGAAAGTGGGGAAAAGTTGTTTATAGCAAATGCATTTGTTAACCCTCTGATAATTGCCTACAGTGTTTTGAAGATGCAAACACAAATATGCCATATGAATTTATGCATGAATTTCATCTAAGAATATCTCAGACTTGTCCTAATAACTAGAAATACATTTTCTAAAGCAAATTGTTATCTGGGAATAAATTGCATGTTGGCTTCATCCTTCCCCCTGCAGTCACTTGTGTATCTCCAGCCACTCGTTTTTTCTGCTTTCCCCCCTTTTTTTTGGGCAAACACATTTAACAGCTGTGGAAACAAACAGGGCATACTTGGCAAAAGTAGGGACCAGATGCCAAACTCTGCAAAGCTTGTTCTCGCAGCATCAGGCAGGGCTGCTGCTAACTCCTTGGTGTCACCTCTGCTGGCTCCTTTTCCAGTTTCGCTGCTGGCAGGCAGCAGAAGGTGCATCTGGAGATGTTGTCAAGGTCCTGCAGCTGTGGGGCCATCTTGGCTCCTTTGTCCGTGTTTCTCTTTTATATTTAAATGTTATTTCTGCATGAAATAACATTAATTACTCGAACATAACTAGTATTTCCCTCAGTGTTTGCAGAGATGGGCGAGAAAATAACTTTGTTTTCTGTAGATGTTTTTCTGTGACTAATTGCTGTCTTGAATTTGGGGGGAGATTGGGTTCCTCTTAAAAGGGGTGCACAAATATCAGCTGACACCTGGCTGGCACTGCTGATGTGGTCTGAGAACCTGTGGCATTTTGGTTAGAATATGTCTGGATGTGATATGGGGTCACATCAGTCCGTGGGGAAAGGAGAAGCTGAGTGGGGTGTGAGTTCTGCTCGTTCACTGCTGGTTTTGCTTTAAATTACAAGTCACCCTGGAGAGGTCTGGAGACCAACTAATTCCAAATGTTATGTATTAATAGCCTGTAAAATAAATCTGGCATTCCAGAGAGAGAGAGAGGGAGCAAAAAAAAGAAGCTGAAGGGAAAATACATTATGCTCCTCAACCAGTGATAAGATATAAGGAAATTAAATAAGTTGCTTCACAGGAAGTTCAGATTGGACATTGGGAAAAGGTTCTTCACTGAGAGGGTGGTCAGTCATTGCAACAGGCTCCCTGGGAAAGTGGTCATGGTAGCAAGCCTTCCTGAGCTCCAGGACAACTCATTTAGTCAAATGGTTTTGCTCTAGGTAGTCCTGTGAGGAGTAGGGAGTTGGCCTTTGTGATCTGCATGGGTCCTTTCCAACTTCAGATACTCAGTGATTCCATGCCAGCTGAAGTGTATTGGGGAACATATCCTTGGCAAAGATTGGACTCTAAACTCAGATAATGCTGCTGTATGTTTCCTCATTTATTCACATATAAATGGAAATTCAGACCTTTATGGCTTCAGTATCGTGCTACAATTTGCTACTGTTGTGTGATTAATACTGGGTCTTATTTGGAGGCTAATAATCCTTCTCTACCCAGTGTTTGTTCTGACTGGAAGTCTCTTCTTTTTCCAGAAGTTACCTTCTGTTTTTCTACACCTTCAGTGTTCATGGAGCATTGCTCTCTTGTTTGCAAATTAGCTTCTTACTGTTAATCCCTGTGGCTGTTTGTCTTCCTGCCCACACCTTCAGCACCAGTACAGGCTTCACCAAGACTTTAGGCTCCCAAACTGTCATATCAACTACTGACACATGAACAGACAAAAATTGTGTGCCTCTCCTGAGTGGTGGTGGTGGTAGGTTCTGTCTACCACCAGGTGAAACCCAAAATCTTGCCTTCCCTTCTGGTTTAGGAAAAATTTGGAGCAAATCAAGGGAAGAAGGTGAACATTTAGAGTGTGTTCTTCAGGTGGGTGAGGAGATGACTGTATGTGCTAACCTTTGAGGTTGTCAGTGAAGGGATCCAGCAGAAAAAAAAGGATGTGATGCTGGTTTTGAGGAGACTGAATGGGCAGTGGGAAGGTTGGCATCTGATGACAACGAGGCTTCCATGGCAGAAGGAATTTAGGGACCCTTACCCTTGACTTGCCCTTCACACAGCAATCAATAACCAGAAATTGATGTGATTACTGGTCCATACCTATCAGAAAGATTTATCTGAGTCACAAGGCTTTGCATATTTATTTTCACTGCCAATTTTCATTGCTGCAACATTTCTTACATGTTGTTACATTTCTTTTTGCAGTGAAAATGTGATTATTTTTTCCAAATGTAATTGTTTGAATTGTCAATTTTACTAAAATGCAGCACTGTTTAAAATCAGAAATGGAAAAATATTATTGCTCCATAGTTAACTTTGATGTATGTTAATGTTCTATCTTTCCCCAATAAAGCAGCCAAAGTTAACATTGCTGTTCTTTTCAGCAGATATTTCTACTAATTTCAATGACTTCTTTTGCCTAGCATTTTCTCTTATGGCCAGATAGTATAATATGAATTTACTTAGGCAGCACAATTTTGTAGTGCATTGTTGAAGGTTTTAGACCATTCTGCATATTTTTCCTATAAATGGGAGAACACATGGTTCTCATATAGTGTTTATGACATGCATCAGCAAGCTACTAAAAAGGAAAGAACTGAGATGCTGTACAACATAATGTGTCTGATTGCTATTATTTTAGTAGTTTTAAGGTGTTGATTTGCAGTGCATTTGGAAACAGGTTAGATCTATAAACTTTTTCCTGGACTGGGGTAGTGAGTAGAGGGACCAAGTCACCTCCGAGATCCAAACTTGCTCAGGAGTGGGTAATTAAAGACCAAACAAAATGCCACCTTACTATTTCTCTAAATTCCAAAGCTGTGAACAATGATCAAAACTGCATTTGAAGTATATTCATTTATAGCTTTTCCTTGAGATAATTTCCACTTGAAAATCTTCTTCTTACTTCACAACAGACAAGAAGACTGCCTATAATTAAATAAGCCCTCTATGTAAAATCTGAGGACATAGCTGGTTCACATCCCATGTGATCCTGTCCTCCATTCCCTGCCCCTAGCCAGTGATCAGCTACACATGGATAACTAAGGATAGCAGGAGTTGGTGCATGCAGCATCTATTTTCCTCATGGCCTTGCCTCATTCAACCAAGAAAGTTTTCATTTTACTCATGCATCAAATATGATCAAATTTTCGTGATATGAGGCAACACTGTTAAAAATCTATCTTTGCCTGCTGCTTGTGTGCCAGCTAAAGAGACATGCTTGTTGATGGGCCGTATTCTGGTATGCTCTTTGGTGGGTTTTTGTTTGTTTGTTTGTTTTTAAATCAATTTTAGTTATATTTAGGCATAGTCACTGATCAGGTATATGTAGTAAATTTTACAAAAGAAACAGAGCACGTGTAATGTAGTGCAGTACACTTCACATAGTGGGGGAATTTGGAGAGCAGAAAAAGCAAGTAAGGAAATGGGAAACAAAAAGGGTAAAAGGAAAATAAGATGTATACAAAAATGGAAGGGATAGGATTGAGTCGCAGGTGGAGTTGTTGTGTGGGCAGTAGAATTTAAAACAAGATTGAAGCCAGTCAGTAAAAGACCAAATGAAATCAAAATGGGTTTAAAAAGTGTTATTTTAAAATTTTTCAATGGGCGTATACTAAAGAGCATTCTGTATTCAGATAATGTTCCAAACCCTCCACAATTTGCTCTATAAGAAAAAATAGCTTGTCATGGAAACAAATTAATATTGAGAGAAATGCATCCCAAAGTTTTTCTTCAAAGTATTTGTTTTGCAGCATTTCTATGCATGTTCTGCTTACCCGTGGTGGAAATATACTATG
>WAAE01019081.1:0-51970 GCA_013400495.1 Nicator chloris
TGAATAATTAACATTATAAAAGCACACTGCAATTCAGGGGGAATTCCTTTCACTCTTTGTACTGTAGTTCAAGTTTCAGACAGATCCTAAAAAATGTCATCAAATATTACAGTGCAGTTATTTTCCAGACACAGTGGAAGTTTTTAAATAGTTCCTTGAGGATCCACTGAAAGAAATATTATTTCCATTTCATAGAACAACAATATCACTGTTTATTTCTCCAGGAAGTCTTTTCATAATGAGAAATGCTTTCTAATTTGTATTTGTAGAGAAACTTATGTTTTCATAGAAAAAAAGAGGACTTTGTAGCAAAATGTGGGCACAGAGTTCTACCATGAAATTAGTGCCTTTTGTGAATAAAACTACATATAAGAAATTTATGGAGTACTTGCACGATGACCTAGTAGTATAAGTCCTTAATCTCTGCTTGGAAAGATGAAATTTTGAATTTTGCTTTTCATGCTTAGGTAGCAAAACACTGGAATAGGTGCCCAGAGAACTTGTGGAAACTGCATCTGTGGATATTTCAATACTTGAGGGCCCAATGCTGCAGAATCATCATAGTTGGCCTTGCAGCAAACTGGGACCTTAGAACATGCACCTTGGAGGCTGGACCAGAGAACTTCTAAAATTCCCATTCATTCCAAATTATTGTAGGATTTGATTGCAAATTTTAATTAGATTTCCAGCCTTGCTCTGGGTGTGTTTCAATTTTTAAGAAAATATAGTTCTGCAAAATTTTTATTAATTGTATTTCTTTGATGCTGCTGCCAGGGTCTGTGCTTGCTGGTCAGCAGACTTCTGTGTGTGCCTTGCACAAGTTTTGTCTCTATCCAGACACGTAACTGGAAGCAGCTCTGATTCAGCCTTGACAAAGGGTTCAAGATAGTGTCTGATATCTTGAATCAACTTTCTGACACATATCATAGAGCCGTGGAATCGTAGAATGGGTTGGGTTGGAGGGCACCTCTAAAAGTCATCTGACATTAAACATGTACTTATCAAGAGCTACCAAGTCCTAGCACCCACCTACTCAACAAAAACCTGACTCTTCAGGGATATTTTGTACAGAACTTTTTAACACACAAAACTTGCTGCATTGAGCTTTATGTGAGCAAGCAAACTCACAAAACCGTAACAGAGCATATGTGCCCTGTGAGAATCCATGAAAATAATTGACTTTGCACTGTGGGTAAAGGCATGAAAGTGCTTAGCATCAGCTCAGGATGATATTACCAGCTGAAAGATGTGAACAGGGATGCAATGGGTAGTTGCAAATGCCTACTGAATGCAGCATGAGAGAAATTGAATCCTTCTGGGTTCAATATCTATAAAATTGAAAGACAGCAACACCCCCACTCATTAGAGCTTTTGCCTTTAGCTGGGGAGCTTCCATGATATGAAATAGATAGCAAAAATCTTTTAAAGGCAGTTGGAACATTTCCAAGGCTCGATTACTCTGTGTTTTAGGGAAGCTTAAATCAATTTGAGAAAGCAGAGTGTAAAAGAATCCTTCTTAAAAAAAATGGAGGGTTTTATTTTCAGAGCAGAAGCGCCTCCCAGAATCACTTTTCCTAAACTAAATCAGTGTTTTGCTTAATGATTTGGATGTTTTACACATACAGTGTCTAACACATGTTGTACTTCTAGGACTTTCCATGCCTGGGGTGATACAGTGGGGACCCACCTAGTTGATTTTTTGTCCCTTGTATGCAACTAAGATTAGCAGATGCACACTATCACAAAAAGTTGGGTTTCACCAGTGGGAAGAAAATGAGAGCATCACATGCAGATCCCTGCTTTGGATTTTACTGTGTATTTTGACTAACAAAATGGTTCTAAAGTTGTCACATGGCATATTGTTATTTGTCTTCGTTATCCCGAATAAAGTTTGCTGGAATCTTTACTGCAAGATAGAGAGAAACATCCTATTTAGAGATTTTTTAAAATTCTGGGTTCTTTTCAGGATAATTAAAAAAATTCCCCAACTTAGAGTGGAGAGAAGAGGCAATGTCTCATCATCAGTGGAGTCATCAGACTATTATTTAATAGATATGTTTGAAGGGAAAACACTTTAAGAATCTATTGTTATAAAAACCAAATAACACTTTTCTCTCACTAATAACTATTTCTATGCTTAACAGGTATCTTTCTCTCATCCAAAACGAACCTTAAAGAAAACTTTAGAAAATAATTTAAATAATTCTGCTGGTATTTTTGTATTGTTATAACCTAATTCTCAGAAGTCTTACGTAAACAATTCAGTCACATGTTCAGAGGCCTAAAGTGAACTTTACTGTGGAAGAGTTTTCAACTTTCAAGTTCAACACTCATGATTACTTCAGCTGAAGAAATTCTAACTCTCCCAGATAACTGAGTCACTTTTGGATCAGAAAAAGCCACATTTCTTTCACATATATATCCAGTGTGCCCCATTTTCCCAAGGTTCTCTCTTTTGCACAGATCTTCTAAGATGCCCTAACTGTACAACATGGAGCTCAATTTTGCTTTCTTAGAGCTCTGTCACCAGCATGTCAGCAGTGGTTCTCTGGGCAGCTGCTTTTAGGTGGAACATATCATGACAGCTCTGCCACCCTCACCTTGGATAATTTAACATTCTTCCTTCACCTAACTGTTCATCTTTGAAGGAATAATTTGGCTGAATATGACCAAAATTACTTGAACTTTATGACTGGCTTGTTGATGGACTTGCTTGATAGCAAAACCATATTTCCCTTATTAAACCAGATGAAAAATCTATTTTCTTTGACAGAGATTTTTATCTTATTCTACTGTTATTGGTATCAGCACTGAGTGATTTGAATCATCGTGATTCAATAACTTTGAATTATGGATCATCAACAGAGGGTATATCTCATAACAGACACCATCTTTGTACACTTACCTGCTGATGACTTCTGGGAAAAAGAATGACCCACTCAACTAGTAATTTTTCATTCTGTAAATCCTTTGGCATATAATTAGCTTTTAAAAAATATTGCTGTTGAATGTCTTCTTGTAAGCAGGTACTCAACAATAAAAGCAAACCTCATCACAGTGATGGAAAGTGGTAAGGACTGGCTTTTTACATATACACTCTGACTATTTCTGCATTTGGATTTTTGTTGTCTGCATGTAATTAATTGGTTGTGTGAACAAGAAACATCTGGTTTCTGATCCAATGGGATTATGCAAAGTAGCTTGGATTAAAATAGCATTTAAATGGGATGAGCTAGTCAGAATTAAAAAATGCTGGAGACAGCTTGTCACTTAAAGCACATACAGTATCTTTCTGTTATCCAACAGCTTCTGAGACAAGCTTTATCCAGGGTCATTAAAAAAATGTCTGGACATTGTTTAGTTTTGCCCATGTATAGAGAGAAGATGGGGAAAAAAGGACATAAAGTAGTAGAGAGAGTTTGTACAGGTAGCGCTGCCCAACAAAAGCGTATTTTTTTTTTCCAAGCAATGCAAAGAAGAAAAGCATTCAAGGTTAAAGGAACATCTGCTCTCAGGTTGAACCTTTCCAAATAGGAGTGGATTTTGTCACCCTCTCCCACAGAAAGATAATTTTACTAATTTGTAGTACACGATATTATTTTGGCACTAACCTCGGGGATTTTGTAAAGTTAGAGATCTTATGTATAGACATAGACTCTCCCATGGAGTTCAAGAGAATATAGACTGTCAGAAGAGTCAGAATATAGACTGTCAAAAGTTTCTCACAGGAAAAGCCAGGATGTGAGGGGATTTACACATTTTTATCTATATTTTTAGTTGCAGAGGCATATTTAAGCTGCTATTAAATATGAGAGTAGCATGCTTATGTACCTTAAGTGTATTGTGATTATCAAACTACTGAATTAAAACCCAAATTCATGATTCATGACTGAGGCAAAAGGAGATTTTTTCTTCCTCATGTGGAATAAAGTTTTTGACATTGAAGAATAGGACAATAAAATATAAAAATGATGCTACAATTGTGTCTGGTGCTACAGTAAGGTCTAATGAGTGTTTATTTTGAAATTAATTTATATTACTTTTTAATTTATGGTACTGCAGCAGATAAAGCATAAATCTATGATAAAGTCTGATTCTGGCAATGGCATTCTGAATTTGGATATGCAGTAGTTTGCTTTTCAGTTACAACAGAATTACAGAGACTGTAAACTGAATGAATCTGTAGAGTTAATTTTGTTTTCGCATATTGTTTACAGTATGTGGTGACAAAGTTGCTGGGGAAGACTGTCAGGCTATTGCACTTCAATCATAGTATTTCTTTAAATAACAGTATTAAAGGAGGGAAAGATCCTAAAAAATGTTTTCTCCTAGTCTTACATACTACAGACAGCAGGCTGAATAAGAAAAGGAATTATAGAAAGATTTCTTACTAGATCTGGAGGGAAACACAATGTATTTGTCTGGAGGAAAATTCAGAATATATATCCACTTTGCCCTCCTACAAGACTAAACACCTCATTTGGCTTGTGGGCTGGCTGTTGAGAAAAAACCCTAACATTTTTTCTCTGGTTACATATATGTCTTATTAGCTCACTTTAGTTAAAAAGAAAATATGTTTTGGTTTGAATCCCAAGTTAAGAAAACCATCTGTAATCCGTAACTGAAGATAAAATGATGGTATGCTCCTCACTGCTGTTTTTCTTCTAAATTTCTCAAAGAACTGACATAGAATAAATCTATACCAAAGTTATTGAAGCTTTTTTTATTCATTCCTGCTATATAAATACACTTGGACTGAAAATATATGGGAGTATTTTTTTCTTTAAGTTTTAAAGTTGATTATACCACTCTTCAGATATACCAGATTTATTGCCGTGAAGACTAAAATCCTCAGTTTATTCACTTTACATCAAAAGTTGTCTCCACATTATTTTTCCTAGAAGGCACCTAGAGGAACATGTTTAATGAAAGAAAATAGAATAGATCAATCTCTGTGTTCATACAATCTCTTGTGTTTGTGCTGAAGCTTTAAATGTGTCACTTACTGCTTTGTTTTTGAGACATCACTCCTGTAGAAAATCAATTGGCATTCCTTTCACACAGTCAGACAGGTTTGGAAGGGATGCGCATTTGAAGTAACATATTTCTAGCTAGGGAAAAATAAAATATTTGGTATAGGTAATCCTGAGTTGCTTTCCATCTCTAGACATTGGAAGCACTGCAAATAAATACCAGCTAGATGGTCCTAACAAAGGTTTCATTCAGGACGTGCAATATTGTGTAAAATGTACCAAAAATTGTTATTTACGATTCAACACTTCAGATTTGAAAATGTCTTACTGCTAACTCAAAAGTATAATCTGTTTGAATCTGAGAGAGTGATTTTTTTTTTTGTTTTGGGTTTGGTTTGATTCTCTGATTCAGCAGTGGGAAGAAAAAGGCATTGCTGCACAGGGAAACGATGGGTAAGGAGGCTACTTCACTTAAACTGCTTAGCTTGTCTCTTAAAATTCTAAGCAACTATCCTTCATCTGTCTGTGTCTGGCTGATATTCAAAATAGCACAGGTAATACCAGTTGTGTCCAACGATACCCAGCTGAAATGGTGGACCAAGAAATAGAAATGATTCACCTACAGGTCTGCATAGCAGAGGCTGATCATCTTTGCTTCCTGGAGAGTTGTGGTGTCTCAGAGTAAAAGACTGCAGTGCTTTAGGTGGACTTGTTTTCTTTGCCATATGCTGTTATGAAAGTGTTTGAAGAAAACAGTGTGTGCAATGTTGAGATAGAATGGAAATAATGACAGCATGTACGAGAAAATAGCTTCACTTATTACTGAAATGCAGCATCAAAAATGCGACTCAGGGAGAAAAAGTTGCTATCTACCAGCTCTCAGCTGTTGTAAAGCTAAACCAAAGTGTAGCTTTAGAAAATTGTCAATGAAAAAAAACAAACCCTATATGATTAGTTGAGAGTTTTCAGAACTAATTTCCTAAAATGTGAGCAGGGTAGAAAATAAGTGTTTTAATAAGCTCTTGAAAATTCATTCTCAGCCATTTTTCAATCTGGAATACATCTTAGCTCTTTGCCTATATGGTTTCCTATAATGTATATCCAGCTATTACAGCATGATCAGAAATGCTGACTTTACAAGGCCTAATGATTTCACATTTGCATTATTCTTGGGGGAAATGGGATTCTTCTCTTACCTACATGTTATGAGATGTTTGAACATGAAAGTTTGCTCTGAGAAGATCTAACAGCCCAGTCTCCACACAAAAAATATGTATTTCTCCCACTCAAAAAAGAAAACAATCTCTTTAAGAAAGCAAAGCGAGTGAAGTGGGAAGTGGAATGAAGACATGAGCAGTATCAGAGAGCTGCAAAAGCAGCGTATTTGAGTTTCAGCCACAGAATGGGGAGCACAGGCTTGGATTTCAGGGACATGAAAATTTCATACGTCATCAGGGCTAAAATAAATCTAAAAAGATATAATTTAATTTCTGGAAAATCATACAAAACCACTCAACTAAATCAAAATTTGCATTTATTAAGATTTTGACTACATTTTTTTTCCATTGTGAAAAGTTTCCCATTTAAATCCCTTGACCCATCCTTTCATTTTAAGGTTGTCAGTTGCTACTTAGAATATGTGTTTTTTTCTGGTTGTTTCTATATTTGTTTTCCCATATTTACATTCCCATTTGTTTGCCATATTTGAAGTTAATTTTGGGCAGGCATGAGGCAGCAACCCTCATTATGTGTACTAGCATTGCCTTCTGGATTCCTTCATTCACACTAATTGTCTGCTGCACTTGGACTTTCCTCTTTCAAAAGCAGAATGAACCAATTGTGATCCTTAGTGGGCTGTCATTGCATTTGAGTGTCCCCTCTAACGAAGCAATCATTCATGCCATTCTGAAGTTGGCTATTGTTTCCTTCATAGTGCTGTATATTTATTTTACAAGGTATGACTTTACTGGATGCCAGACTAGAAGGCATTTTGTATGGATTTTCTACACTGGTTTAAGCTCCTGAGCTAGGTTAATTGTGTTTCACATGCAGATAGGAAATGTGTTCAAGAAGCAACTCTTTCTAATATATCAGTATTAATTATATCAATAATCTGTATAGAGAAAAAAGGTTTAGTAAAAGTTCTTCAATACCAGAGTTAATTTTCACTAAATATTCTGCCTTCCAACAGCCTTCTAAAGAGACTTTTCTCTTCTCTCCTGAATACATTGGACATTAAACTATTTAATAAGTGAAATGGCAGCTAGTATCAAACACTCATATTCTTCAGGGGTCATATATGTTGAAGCAACATTCAGTTATGTACGGCTTAAGCATTATGAATCATCAACTTACAGTAGAAATTATTTTGTTTCCCCGTTATTTCCTTTGTATTTATACCAGTTTGTGAATATTTCTTATGGTCAGAGATTTAAAAATTGATCAGAGGTCATCAGAGTTGCTTTCTGAAAACAAGAAGGACACTGAAACTGTTTCTGTGGCATAAGGTGTAGATGGAAAAGTCCAACATGCACACAACAGGTACAATAGAAACTCGATACAGTGTACATTGTTTATCTGCTATCTTTCAAAAAAGTTGGCCAGTTCCAAGGTGAGAACACCCCATATTCATCACTATGAAGCTTGGTTGGTGTGTACCCCACACAACTTTCTGAGTATTGTTTTTTAAAAAAATTGTATCTGAATAGTGATCTGACTCTACTTAGCCAAGCAGATGCATTTCCTCACAGCTGGAGCTGGCAGAGCTTCAGGCCATTTTCTGCTCCTGCCGTGCAGATACTTATTCCATTTCACTGTCACTTCTTCTGCCTCTCCAGAATAGAAATAATTCAAGTAGTAAAAGAGGCTATCAAACTATCATAACAATAAGCTTATGTGTGTATAAACACAGATGAAACCCACAAATTCACTTATATTCTAAAGCAAAAAAGAAAAAAGAAACATTGCTGATCTCCCAATCAATACCACAGAATTTCTTGTGTCTTAACATCTCCCTTATCTTTATTATCTTTTAATGAGTTCACTAGTCATTTCCATCACTCAATACTTATCTAATTTTGGTCTTCAACTGTTTTATCACAATGGATTTTTTAAAACATGAGAGATTCAGCATATTTAGTAAGAGTAAGAAATTGATAACAATTATTTTGATGAAATGTATTTTTGTCCAGCAAGATGGTACAGTAATCTTTTAATTTAAAAAATCTTACCCAGTTCAGGAACATCAGATTTTTTCCTTGAGGAAATAATTTCTTTTGATAGATCACAGGCAGACTGAAAGGACAGATGAGGGAAGACATAAAAATGAATAAACACTGAGTTTGCTACTGTTGAACCTTACAGTGTTTCCCATTGGCTTTGTAGGAAACAGAGTTGGTCGTATGAGGACAACAGGATTTTGAAGAAATTAATCAGTCTTTCTACTAAAACTTTAGGACTATTTCTTTTTATCTACCATTTAATTTTTCAGTTATATTGGGGCAAAATAAAATCTTAACAAAATTCTGAAAGGAAACATTTTACTCTTAATTTCATTCATTACTTGTTTGAGCCCTGTTATCCATGCTGACTTCTAAATAATCAGTATAGATATGCTAAATAAAAGTTTAAGGAGTACAAAACAGTTATGAAATGGTTGAACAAAAACATAGAGAACTCTAGAAATAGTTTTTGTCAAAGAAATTATTTCATGTAAATAGAATAGTAACCAGAAAACGGTAATATATTTTTAAATAAAAATTGAAACTTTACCAATATTACTCACTTTGTTATACTTTTATTAAACCAGTATTTTTCTAAATTAATAGTCAAGTTAAGGAAAATATTCTTAAGGAAAACCTGGAAGAGGGAATGAATGAATTTAAAAACCTTTAAGGGACTTTCCATGCTGTCTGAAACCAGTTTTCTGTAAAACCAGATAAAAAGGTAGCTAGTTATTGCTGTCAAGTCTGTCTGTTTAGATTTTTTTCTTTGTATTCTTCCATTATTCAAAGAAATAGCTCAAAAAGCTGCAGTGAAAGAGCCATGAGGTGTAATAAAATGAAGAAAATAGCCCTATCAGAGAGGCAATTACTACTTGGTTCATAGTTTGCTTTTCATCAATACCTTAGGAGTTTATTGTCAGCACTGAAGGCTTTTTTGGGGAAGTGTAAAAGATGAAGTATGACAGACTTTGATGGGGCCTCAGTGTGTTTATGGAGATAAAGAGAAAGTAGAGATACCCATTCCAGAATATCTTGAACTTGCAGTGGCTGTGAAATTTTCAGCTTTTCTTCCTCTTCTGTTGCCTTCTTGCTCAGAGAGCACTCGACAGTGAGCAGACATAAAGTAGTCCTAGGTGTTGTCTGCTCTGCCTGACCCACTGACTGAGCTGCTGGTTGTCTGAGTGACCAAAACCTTAGTGCAGGACTTATCTCTACTAACACACAAGCAAATGCAAGTATTAGAAATCTGAGGGAAGAGAATTTTGCATTTGCACAGAGCATGGAGATAAAGACGCCTCAGGATCACGGTTAAAAGTGTGCTTAACTGATATTTCAGTCTGATATTAATTCTATTTCAGTCTGAATAATATCCCTTCATTATGGACAGCAGAAACTCAACTGAAATTGTGCTAAAGCATATTTCAGGGATTGCTTGTTTCAGAGCTGATGACAGATGCTGTCTAAGAATATTCTATTATGATCAAAATGTGAAGACATTTTGCTTTAAGTAACCAGAAATAAGGATGGACATATTAAATAATGAGAAAACGATAGCAACAGCAACAATTAGACATTTCAACTCCTACCAAAAGTCTCACATGGAACAAGCTGGAAACAATGTCAGAAAAGTCTTTCCAAAAATGAGTAAATTCAGCTCTTAGCCACAGTGATTTTATGTGATTTCAGAGGCCCTAGAGGATTCAGGATATTTGCAGAACATCTTGTATGCAGACAGCAGATCTGTTTGTTCTCCTGTCACCTTTCCCAACACCCTGCAATTTTGCTTTGACACGTAATGGTTGAGTACAATACCAATTTCTGAAAAAAGCCCTCTCCTGTTTCCTAAAGGAAGATTTTCTCAACAGAGGAAATAGGCATATCTCTTTCCAAGAGAGTTTCTTTTTATCTCTTTCAAGAGAGTTGATTTTTCTGATTTCCTAGATTCAAAATAGCATAGCAGGAAAGAAGGAAAATAAAAAGAGAAGAAATGCAGCTACAAAACAAGATTTTTGCAGGAGTCAGTAGGAGTAACATGAGTGCCTTGGGCCTGGCTTAGATCAAGTTAGTTTTCCCCAGAGCAGCTCTCACAGTGCTTTGTAACCGTGGTTGGAAGGGAGTTGATAACACACCAATGTTTTGGCCACTCCTGAGCGGTGCTGGCACACTCCTCCACAAAGGCCAGTAGGCTTTGGGTGAGCCAGAGCCTGGGAGGGGACACAGCCAGGACAGCTGGCCCAAACTGGTGAAAGGAATACTCCATACCATATGACATCATGCTCAGCAATAAAAGCTAAGAGAAACAAGGAGAAGGAGTAGAGTATGGTGGGGGTAAAGATTATTTTTTGTTTCAGATTTTAACAATAACTTTAATATATGGTCACTTCTAACTTTTGTAATTTTTTTTTTTCTCACGATCTCAAGGACCCAGAAACCTGCTGTTCACACCTAGTCCATGATTTACCATTTTAATTTTATTTTAGCTTTCTGCTCTGAACTGTTATCAAGCACAGGGTCTATGAAAAACAGATCAAAAACGTATGGTTCTAGAAGCTCTCCAGCTGACAAGGAAAATCTGCATTTTACCATTCAAAATTCATAAACAAGGACTTTCCAAGCCATGGAACATTTTTGCATTTATCTACTGCTATATACTTTTCATATCTGAAATTACCTTCTCAAAATAACAGGCTCTGCTGTTGAAAGACCCTGCTTGCTGCAGGCTTCTACTGCTCATATGGTGCTTATTCTCTTTCTCCTATTTGTGATAATATCAGCCTGGTTCATGACCCAGCTGATCAGCTGTTGGGCAGGGAGTCAAGTACCTCCCAGCAAAACTTCCAGACCTGTGGCATTAAGAGAGCCAAAAATTAACTCTGGCTGATAGATCTTGTTATAAGCCTGTTCTTAAGCTCATTTAGACACCAGCCAGGCTTTAGTCAAGCTAAAGCAATTAAGATTTCATGGATGAATACTTTAAATTAATTTCATTTATTCTTCATGCTTTACAATATTTTAATGAATTAGAGATTAGGTCATAGTCCTTGAAAATCAGTAACTGTGTTAAACTAGGCTGGAATCTATATGATTCACTCCTAGCTGATAAAAATATTACAATTGGGAAAATGCTAATCACATTGCTGGTATTACGGTAAGAATTGTAATAGAAAAACAAAATTAGTTTCTGTGGAATCGTAGAAAAGCTGTTGTTTACATCCTTTGGAATTCATTTAACTCTACGCTTTACAAATAAATTTTAACCAAACAATATACTCAGTACACCATGCATAAGAGTTATGCTAACTCAGGAAAGAAGGAATAAAACTGAATAAGTGGAATAGCTAAAAGAAAAAAGGAAAAAAACCAAGCCCAAAAATAAAGAGAAAAATATCAACAGCTAAACATCTGTGAGGCATTATGTTATGTATTTAAATGTGCTTCTGAATATTTACAATTACTAACCATTCAAACACTAGAATACTGAGGGTGAATATGGTACAAAATAAACCCTGACAGATATTAAATTTTTTTATGACTAAGAAATTATAGCTTTCCAATACAAAATAATCTTTTTCTCTTGAAAAAGATAAAACTGACAGCTAGTTGAATTTCAGAAGTTATGAATAAGTGTCTTTCGATCATTATAAAATCTGTAAATAATTTTGAATATATTTTCATTAAAAACTGGTTCATAATTGTTTAGTTGTCAATACAATCAATTTGATTTTTTTGAAGTGCTTATGAACTATTCTCACTGACTTAATGAAAAATTTGAAATTGTCCTTTAAAACTTCCGAGACAAAACTGTCAAAAATGTAGTCCCATACAAGCCATGGTGAAGAAAATCAGCTCTATCCCAGCCAAAACCAGCACACTAGGGGCATTGTAGACATAGTGTGCTAGCAAATCTTCAAAGAAGGAGGGAAATATATCTCAGAATCACAGCATCAGAGAATCCTCTGTATCAGGAAGCACCTTTTGATTATATCTAGTCCCACCCTCCTGCTCAATCAGAGCCATCTGGAGCAGAACCCCCAACATCACATCCAGTCAGGCAACATGATCCCATGTTTGACCAGTCTCATAACAAAAGAGTTGTGTTCAGATAGATTTTCATGAGTTTTTACTCATTCCTGTTGCCTTTTGTGCTATCACAGGACAAAATTCAGAAGGCTATGACTACTTCTTCTTCACTTCCTCCCACCAAATATTTATATCCATTGACCATATCCCCTGGAGCCTTCTATTCCTCAGGCTGAACAGTCACTAGATTTGCAATCTCCATAAATAAAAACAAACACATAACACAAAAGGAGCAGAGAATTTTAAATTTTTGAATATTTAAAGCTCTTAATGCCTCAATAGCCTTCAATGCATTGATAAAAATATTGTGGATTTTGGGATCCTACTGAGCGCACTGCAGGTTAGCATACCAAGAAAAAGGTTTTAGATTTTAGAAGAGCAAACTTCAACACTGGGAGGGATTCCATGGGAAACTTCCATGGAGAATTAAAGAGCCAGCGCATGCTGGGAGTTTTTCAGAAATTCGCTCCTGGAACCACAGAAATAGTTCATCCCCTTTAGAGGCAAGGGAAGTAGCCAGAGCAAGTGACCACTTCTGAGCCTGCTCAAAACCAAAAGAGAGGTGCACCAGAGATGGAAATGTGGACAAATACCATTGAGAGCTCCAAGGGCCTTGCCAGGGCATGCAGAGATGGGGTTGGAAAAGGAAGAGCTGAGCTCGAGCTTGAGGCGTTGACCACCTCCCCAGGGAACCTGTTCCAGCATTTGAGCACCCTCTCGGCAAAGAAATGCTTCCCAACATCCAGTCTAAAATTCCTCTGGTGCAGCTTTGAATCATTCGCATGTGTCCTGTCAGGAGATTCTGGGGAGAGGAGATGAGCACCTCCACATCACTGCAGAGAGCAATGAGGTCCTCCTCAGCTGCCTTCTCTCCAAATTAGGCAAACCCTGAGTTCTCAGCCATGCCTTCTAGCCCTTGCACCAGCTTTGTTGCCTTGCTGTTCTGGATGCATTCAAGGATGTAATGACCTATGAAGTCCTGCTTCTCTGAGCTCATGAAATTCAATACAGCAATGGGGTTTCCTTGAGCAGAGCTCTAGCTATCAGTTTGACCTAAGACACTAATCCACTAACCAAAATCATAGCCCTAACTATGCCAGGAATATTTTTTGGACTGTATTGGATTTTAATTTTTTTTTTCATCTTATTAAAAAATTTCTTGATTTCTCCTTTTGGACAGTGTAATTAAAATTACTGTTAGACTGCATTGTGAATTTTTTGGCTTTCTGCTTGACTTATTTATTTATTTAGTTAAAATGTTTATTTTCCTTTGTTAGAGACAATGGTTTCCAGGTACAAGCACGCATTTAGAAAACAATGGATGAATGAAGCATAGATATCTTGAATATTACATATAGATTGCTCTAATGGTATCTGAAAGATGGGGTGTTTTGAGGCATGAAAAGTGAAGACTTTTATATAATTGAAGGAAACAAGTCTTAAAATTTTCCATTAAATCCTTAAACTTGATCGTTTATTTCAGTAATTGTTATAGTTCAAAGTTGAAAACTATTTACAAGCATCCAGATTAGAAAATTATGATTCTTTAAAGAGCTTTAAAAATGGCTTGAAATATAAAATACCTTTATGTAAGTGTTTTTAACTAAATTCGAATAATTCATATTATTACGTTATAATGTCTATTATTAAGTTGTAATGTCTATAATTTAGAACAAGTTCCTCTCATTTTTTTCTGAATATATGACCTTTTTCAACTTCAAGAGATCACATTCTATAAACTATATATACACTATTTAATTAGATAAATCTGGGTTTTAAACATATTGTACCTCAGTCATGGCAGTTAAGCATAGGCAGGTCAAAATGTACTCTTCTGGAAGATCTCACTAAAAATCAATATTCAAGTAATGCCTGCAAGAAAATATATTTAGAAGGGATTAATTTCACATTTTCTTTTTCATTTTCTTATCAGAGTGTGCAAGTTACTTAGCTAGAAAAGACGACTCCAAGCTCATAAAATATGTATGGAGCCGCTCTCTGCTGACAAGGTAAGGAGGCTGGAAACTCTTTGAGAAAGTGTCTCCTGAATGTCCCTGCTTTGTGTGGCAGGACGGTGGTGCCCACGCACCGCTCGCTCGGGGCGCTGCTGTGAGTCATCACTGACGGGAGGAATGTTCATGCGGCTTCTTGTCCTTGCACCCTTTCATTTTAGCGTTTTTCTTTCTCAGTTCATGTGTTGATTCTTTAAGGGTGACAGACACTGGCCCCACTGGTTTCAGAGGGAAAGAATAAACTGCATTAGGTTGTGCCTTCATTAGCAACTTGGCTCAGAGCAGCAGCTTTTTTTGAAGTCCTGACAGTCTGTATTTATTTGGGGACAGGGCTGAGTCCTCAGGGTGGTTTTAATGCAGAAGAGCTAAATTCTCTCTATGGGGAACTAAACTGGGAGTTGTGCTCCAAAAGACTCTGAGCCAGTGTGACTCATGCTCCCCCAAGACCCTCTGAAGTGAGCAGCAGACGGCTCTTGATCGATCTCCTGAGCTCATAACAACCTGGAACATTTCTAAAGCAATATAGAGGAACAGAGGCTGTGAAAGTCTTTCTGCTTGCCCTCTGCTGCCAGACTTCAGCTCATTTGATCTCAGCTTTACTCTGCTGCTCCTTTCTCATTCATCTCTCACCCTTTTTTAGGATTCTATTTCTGCTGTTGTCTGAACTCATTATTTTGCTGTCTTTCCCCTGATCTCACTGAAAATCTTAATGTTCAGATGAACTTTTAATAACATTTACAATGATTAATTTTTTTCCGTATGTTTCTGCCATGTTGACTCTATTCACTTCATCATTCAGAAAATTCCAGGAAAAGGAGCCTTTGGCAGTATCAGGGGGTGTTAACCTCTGTGTGTGAAAGATGACTGTTTCCAGGTACACAGCACAGAGCTCAGTGCAGTGATGGCAGCCGCCTTGAAGTTGTACTTTGAAGGCACGTACTTGTTCCTTGAGCACTTGAGAGGTCTTTGGCTGGAGGAATAACTCTCTTCACACTCCTGAAGTGACTTGCCAGGGCTGGAAAACATGAGAAACCTGAGGAGTATGCAGCCCAGTCTCTGCAGAAGATGCCTGCAGAGCTGCATCTTACAGCAATTCCTGCACAGTTTGTGCCAGCAGCGTTCTTTCTGTGTCTTCTGTTATACAAAAGCATGATCAACCACTTAGAGATAAGCACAGATGGGATTACAGTTCTTGTACAGGCAGCACATACACTCATGTAAGAATGAACAGGACAAATGGCCCAATTCTTCTCTGTCTTGCGGCTGATGAGATTCAGAGCTCACCAGGAGATTTTATTTGAGCCTCTCTGGTATCTGTCCGAAATGTATGGTCCCTTCAGTGTCCAGCCCCTAAAGCCCTAAGCCTAAAAATCCAGCTAGACCAACCTGAAGTTTATTAGTGTCACACACACACACACACGAAGTGTCGCCGGTAGCTGGTCCACAAATCTTGTCCTTCTTTCCCAGCCAATCTGGCTGGAAGCATCACAAATGTCAGACAGAGAGATGAGAACAATCACACTGACAAATAGAGTTGATCAGGTGCAGGACTTGATCAGAAAATTGTTCTGCTCAGTGTCTGGTCAGTCAGTCCTGTAAAAAAATCCAACCAGAAAAGAGAGGAGTTTTCTGTGGAGCTGGTAGCAGAACACTGAACACCTTGCAGGTTGGCAGGAATTTGAGTGTCTGGAAAGCAGACTGACAGGCACAGGATGCTCTGTAGAGGTGGTGGGAGCTGCTAAAACGCTTTCTGGAGATCTTCTGGCTCTTTAGTGCTGCAAAACTGTGCTCCCAGGCAGCAGCTGGTGAGCCAGAAGTTGGAGGAAAAAGTAACTCAGATGATGAAAGGGTTGATTTCCATAACTCCAGGGTCTAATCAGCTAGCTCTCTTCTGCCTGCTTCTTCCATAACCTTTATCAATTTTTCCCCCTCTTGAGCTGCATCTGCTACTCACAAAGTTCCCATGAAGCTTCCTTCCCATTCTTCTACTTCCTGGGAGCTCTTCAGTGAGCAAAAAGCAAACGTGTTCTTCTCACTTTCTTCGCCCCTTCCTCATGAGCTGAATGTAGAATCACATTCCCTGCCTTCTCCAAGGCTAACTACCCTTACCAAGAGCAGTATGCACACTGCAGGAGAAGGGCATTTCCCAAAGGCAAAGGCATCAGCTAGTACACAGGAAAGGTCAAAGAGAGCTTTGAAACTCTGAGGAGACATGATGAAAATAAGCACACCTGCCTTGAAAGGACTTTGGTGTGGGTGAGGGGGAAAACAAGCAAACCTTAAAAAGAGGAGGAGAGTATGACCTCACTCCTTCATTCCCATTCTTTTTTCTTTTGTCCTTGGGAAGCTATGCTTTTTCATTTTTTCATTGCAGTTGCTACTTCACACTAGAAAAGGCACTGACATTTAAGCATATTCCTTCTGACATACTCAGTTACTCCTAGAAATACATTCATAATCTTCAATAACCAAGGAGCAGAGATTATTCTTGCTTCCAGAGCCACACTGTCATGTGATCCATGTTCTCACAGAGGTTTTGGAGGGCTACCTGCTAGAAATGGTTCAATGTGGATCAAGGGGCTCTCCACAGTGCTTGCAGTGTTTTGTACAGGAGCAGTGGATTAATGTGACATCAACGTTGGGGCATGCTGTCTGGCAACATACTTTCCATCATTTTGGGGGCCAAGGACACAGCTGGAATAAGTGTGACCATGTGTGAACAGTCTTACAACTTACCTGTGTGGGACTGGGCATGCAGGAATATGCCTCTCCCAGGTTATCCACGAGTATCTTCCCATTGAATCAGTCTATTTCTTCCTAAGAGAAAATACTGGTGCTCCCGATTAATCTTAATACAGCACAATGCAGGAGCTGATACTTCTGGATCTCCCAGTTTTAAAGAAATGAGCTGCTCCAAACAAGGTGGTTCTATTTCCTTTTTGATGATTTTGCTTCAGTCATTAAGAAATGGGCAGAAATCTCTCCAACACTATGCCTGAGTTGAAGAAGTCCCCTTTCAACCAAAATAAAAGTTTCTAAGCACCTCTTCTATAAGTGAAGAAAGGAAAATTGTATTCTATATTGATATTAAGTGATTCTACATGCAACTGTATCTGAAGTAAAATCATGGATAACAGGCAAAGTAATAGTACAGAAAAAACTGAGAGGGGGATAAACATTGCTTATGTCTCGATGTTGACAACTAAATGATCAGAACCCTATGTATTAGCAATTTATGTCACATTAATAAGAGTATAAGCCTGATTCATATAGAGTAATTAAAATATCTCATTGATGATAACTGAGGACTTATTCAGTCTCTGCAACATGCAGCAGTTTTTCAGTGAATTTTTGCCTTTTAAAAGTTTGATTCCATCCATCATTCTTGTTTGGTTTTTCCTCAGATCTGAAAAAAACTTACATTTTTTAACTTTATAGTGAAAGAAACTAAAAGTCATGGTTGCCTGTTATCTAAACCGGGTTAACAGTACAGTGTTTGTGTGTTTTAATAATGGAGTGAACTGGATGTATTCAATCCTAGTGTCTGAGGAGCCAAGATGAGGTTCAATTTTAAATTCAGTTAAAATGCAGAAATGGTATGGTTTTGTGATATAAAAAAGCTACATTTCCCTCTCCTGTTGAGCCATCTTGTGGTTAATAACTGTAATGTACTTTTGAATACACAACTAACATGATGGGAAAGTGTTATTCCAGTGTTATTCCAATGTTACATTAAAAGGAGTTACTTTCTTGTATTCCTGGATGTTAAAACAAAAGGTTTCCTGGAGTGTAAAAGAGACATATTATAGTATAATACACATGAATAAAAAATGATGTGTAAAATATGGAGAGGAAATCATTATTCCTTAATTTAAAATAGGCTGCTATCAGTATGAATAAGGAAGCTAGTGTAGTTCATGGCAAATGAGCCCACACATATTTTCCATAAAGAAAATATATGTAAATCAAACAATACTTTTCTAAGCATGAGACCTAAAGCTGGAGTGTCCTGAAGTTATATGGACTCTCATAAACAGACTTTGGGAAACAGATTTTAATATAAATATTAATACATTTCTCATGTGCTTTACTTATTAAGACCACAATGATGTTCCATTCTACTATTTTCTCAGTAGACTTTTCTGCTATGTAGAAAAGAAAAGAATGAGAAAATGATCAATTGTGTGGTGTGGAGCCAATAAGACATAAATCACAGAATAGTTTGGGCTGGAAGGAGCCTTAAAACACGTCTGGTCTACTCCCCCTGCCATGGGCAAGGACACCTCCCACCAGTCCAGGTAAACAACAGAAGAGATTTCTTTCTTACCCTACATGTATGGTGTATAATACAGATCACACAAAAGAGAAGGTGACAAGTGAATGCAGCTGTATTACATTACTTACGGGGATTCAGTGAAACAATATTGTGGGGAGTAGTAAAACCATGGAAATTTTCCATTAAAAAAGAGGCAGGTCATGCTGTGGAACATCTTAAAGCAAAAGTGCATAATCCAGTTATTAGTCAGAACTGAATGAGTCTCATTTCTTGTACCAGTGACTGTTTAATGGTTAAGCTCCATGCAACTCCTTGCATTGTGAAGCAGTTCTTTTACAGATTTTGTAAGCCTTTGACAACATTTGAAACCCATGTGATATCTGGCATAAAATGGATCAGTGGCAATCCTCTGAGGGGAAGAACAGAGCAATGAATAGATTCTCTAGGAGCTTTCTTGAACAGCAGAAATGAAAAAAAGAGGTTTAAAACATTTCACCCATAAGGTAATCCTAATTACCTAAGTGACAGCAGTTTGTTTGGACTCCTTGATGATTTATGATTTCTTGCTTAATTTTGCCAAGGGATGCTTACTAGGCTGCTATTGAAGACATTCAATGTCCAAGATAAAAATTTAATATGCAGATATATTATTTAGAATGAAAAAACCCCAACAATCCAAAAGGAAAGATGTAAACATTGAAAGACTGGTACCTCACAGAACAGCACATCTGTCTGGTTATGTGAGAGCCTGCTAAGGAACTCAGATTCTGGGAGAAGTGTCTTGAAGAAGTATTACAGGTTCATCTTGATGAATAAGTAAGGATTTACTGAGGGAAGTAATTGAATTTAAACTTAAGTTTATGAAGGCTGAAAGTGTTCTGATTGTAAAATGGGGTAGGAAATCTATAACACTACTCGTAAAGAGGCCTGATAAAATACTCAGCATTAAAGGCAAGCAAATCAACACAAACCAAGTCACTGTGACCTGTGTGTGTGTGTGTGTGTTCATGGATGTGTTCATGGGTGTGTGAGGCTTCAGAAGCACTAACAAAATGTTGGTTACACTGACTGAGAAGAGAGCTAAATTTTTACAGTGGTGACAAGACTGAGTCAATCTGAAAACCAAAAGTGAGATTTATTAATGGATGCTAATGTCTGCAGCAGATCATTAGTGGTATTACTATTAATGTTATAACCATCTGGGGGTGTTTAGTTGGGGAAGAGGAAACTCAGGGTGGAGCTCATTCTTCTCTACAACTGCCTGAAAGGAGAGTGTAGCCAGGTGTGGATGGCCTCTTCCACCATGTCTCAAGTGAAAGCATAAGAAGAAATTACCTCAAGCTGAACCAGGAGAGGCTCAGATTAGATACTAGGCTTCAGGGGAGACAACAGATTCATCTTTTACAGTTATTTGTGTTTCTTTAGTGTGTTTTATAGGTATAGAAAGCAAGTGTAGTAATTAATTTAATTTAAAAAAAAGTTGGAAATGGTAATAATAATGATTACAAAAGGATTTAGAAAAGAGATTCTAAGAATATGTCCAAATGTGACCTTGAATGTGTGGTTTTGATGGGTGTGTATTTGCATACAGCTGGAATACTGTATGTGCTAATGGAGAATTAGTTGCATTCTCCTGTGTTAGGAAAATACCCAAATACTCTGCTACCTTTTCACATTTTTTTGTCCTTCACAGATTAAAATAATGTGCTAAAAAGTGACGGTGAAGGGAAGGAAGGCTCAGACACAGGGTAAAAAAATTGAAAAAATGCCCCTCTTTTCACAAATGCGCAGTTTTCCAGGTCACACTTGACAAAAGGCATGAGAACACTTATGACTCCAGTGAAATGAACAGAGAGCACTTAAAAAGACACAAATGGTGCAGGATGTATTTCCTTAAAATTACCTAATAAAACATATGGAGAAAATCCTCACTTCATGAAAATTTATGGAAAATTTTAGTAATATTTTACTGCAGATGTAAAACTGATTCAGTACAAATTAAATTGACTACAAAAATAAAAAAGAACGGTGAAATCTACGGAGGTTTAAGATCAATATATTAATAAAAAACCGCAGGGTTGGACAAAGAATGATCGCTTGCCGTATGAAAGTGTCTGTAGCCGGGCAGAAAGTGTTTTTGTTTCATTATTGCCTGTTATAAGGTTCAATAATCAATTTGGTAATGGATGGAGCAATTTTGGTACTCCGGGAACGGGGCCGCTCCGGCGGCTGCGGGAGCGGGAGCGGCCCGCAGGGGGAGCGCAGATTCCGAAAAAGATGCGGCGGTGAAACCGCAGCTCAGCGGGAAAACAGCAACCACACAACTCCTTCTGCCCCAGAAAAACCCACCCCTCCTTACCCCAAGCTCCAAGAGCCATTAGGTAGTTTTCTGTCGGAGTTCAGGGCACTCCTCTGACTGCCCTGGAGAGTTTGAGATCCCGGCAGGGGGTCAGAGACCCCCCTGCACAGACCCCTGAGAGACAGCAGGGGGTCAGAGACCCTCCCTGCACAGAGCCCCAGAGAGACACTGTCCTGGATCTCAGTCCATGGAAAAGCTTTCAGCTTGTGAAATGAATTACAAGTCACAAGANGAAGGGAGTCGTTTTCATGCCTTTACTGTGAGACCTTCGCAAGGCACAGAAAGAATTTGTAGATAAGAAATAATAAACTACCAAGAAAACCTAGAATGGCAGCCTCCGACTCCTCTTTTGCTTCACCACGGGGCATTCAGGGAAAAAAGACTCTCATCTGTCATATCTTGGGGAACAAAAACCCGAGAGTTTTCCATACCTTTTTTCCCCCCCATTTTTAATCGTGACGTTTGGGGTGCTCCCTTCCAGGCAGACAAGCCCAAGATGCTGCAAGAAAACTTTAACAGTGTATTCCAAGTAAGCTCAAGAAATTTGCAGCTTGATTTGCAGCCTCATGAAAACAAACAAAAAAACCCCATCCTGAGCTCTAAAACTAGCTTGGGGTGGATGTTTAGATAATTCATTGGAATTTTTTACCTTGTAAATACCTGGTGCAATATCTACCTTTTGGTTCACTGGTACAGCACGCATATTTTACAACCAAAATGACAACAGACTAAACTGTGAAGCACATTCAGTGGGATAACTGAAGTAAACAACTTTAATTCTAAAGCTTCTCATGATGTCTCAGCATAGCAGCTTCTGTATATTTTTTAATCTTCCTCAAGATTCACCAAATCTGCTGAATAGAAGTAACTGAAATGAAACTATTACTGTTTATATTAGTACTCCAGATTTGTCACTAAACACTATTTCATAAAACATTTTAATGCCCACCAGTCATGCTGACTAACCAGAAATTTTTCTCTTAACAGAGTCCAAAATGACTGACTTGCTGTGTTACAGTATAACATCCTCATTAGAAGACTCTCTGCAGAAGTACAAAGTTGAGTACCACAGGTTTATTCCATTTCAGACTATACACGTGGGATTTTATATTTACACTGTACAAACCTGACTTTTACAGAATTAGGCTAGAGTTCTCATGAGAATACACTCCCTTACAAGATTTGTAGCACAGCAGACTTTTCTAGTAAAAACTCAATTAATATTTTAAAGCAAACAAACAAACAAAATCAAAACACAAAATTCAAGCATTTCCTGTGGGACTTGACTAAAGCAAGAATTAAAGTCTCAGTAAACTGAAAAGCTGCTAAAAGCTACAACCATTTGGTAGCCCAAAAAGGTTTTTGATATAGGTCTAAGAGAGGGTAACTATGGAAATAGAGCCCAAGACATGCACAATCCCTTCCTCCAAGAAAGTTCATGGAGATTCATAGCACAGTGTCTGCCTCTTAGTCACCATTAGTCATCCTCTTAGTCACTCCTTTTCCTTTTATTAATAAAGAAACTGATGTGATATTTGAGAGCTGTAAGGAATGTCATCATTCTTTTAGTCTCAGCAACAGAACCTCTCACATCTCTTTTGGGTGAGAGGAAAGGGAACTGATATCCCAGAGTAGCTGCAGTGATTTTTAAAACTTTGAGCTTTAAGGTCCTACAGCATTTGACTGGGCTAGCAGAACTGAGGCCCCTATAAAACACCTTCACACTGTGGGGAGACTGAGAGAAAAGCAGCACCACATTTCTTTCTGGAAGCATAAACTGTGAATTCCCATGGAGGATGACACCCCACAGGGGCAAAAATATTTGAAAACAAGCCTTCTCTCCAGTGTAAATGAAACAAATAAGAGATGTTGTAAAGAGTATTCTGAAATGTCTCACGTGTTATCTAGTCCAGTCTTTGGTTATCAAACCTTGACCTATAAAACCTGTTCATTCTACAAGACAACTATAAATCTGGAGAGCATTTAGGAAAAGTCATTCGTTTTTAATGATCACTGTCAGATTATTCTTTCAAGATTTCTTTTTTTTTCTTTTCTGTCTCTCTTTAAACTGTTTTAGGATTTTAACTTTGTCACTAAGTAATAAAAAGAACCCCAGAAAAACTTATTTTCTTCTTTGAAGACGAATGATCTTTTACTTTACAAGAGAATTCAAACAACTTGGGAAGATTCATGTATTTTTATAGTAACAACTATAGAATTGAAACTCTATGTTTCATGATATTAATTATACTGCTTAGAATAGGATCTAATTATTTTTAATATAGATACCCCATACATACTCTAACTTCATCATATGCTTCTCTGTGAGAACATTAAATCCAAGACCAAATAAATACAGCAGTAAAATAAGAAAGCCAAGAAAACTTTAAATGTTTCATTATTTCAAGGCTCAAAAAAGACTCATTTTATTATTAGCTGAACTTATTCTAGAAACCAAGCGTTCTGCTCAACACACACACATGTGGACTCAAAATTACTCAGTTTTCTTAGTAAATGAACAAAGAAATAGGAAGTAATTGCTTTCCTTCTTCAAGGAAGACCGACAAAATGCAAAAAAAAAGTATATATTGGCTAAATCTACTTCCAGTTGGATTTGCTTAGACTTTGTTGCCTCAGATTCACTGCTTCAGGTGGAGATTTATCTTAAATCAATCCTTAGGACAATAAGTAAAGAATTATTAATAGAAATTGTGTGATTTTGTCCTTTTTTTTCCCTTTTTCCCAGTAAAAGGGGAACAAAAGTTGTAAGAGCATCTTCTAATTGCATTATCTAATATTTATAGAAGACAAATACTTACAGAAGACAAATATTCTGCCAGAGATGGGAAATGTTCTCAAACATGCCTGTTTTGGAGTGAGAGCTGAAATTTTTTACACAGCTCCCTGTCTTTATAATGGTGTAAATAGTCCCAGCAAACATGTCATGCAAGATTTCATTATCAGTCATTGCCATTCCCTCCCACCAGAACCCTTGCATACCCTACTTTGGGTAGCTGAGTGTCTATCAGACAAAACGGGCTCCAGAAACAACTGACTGGAGAACTTGGAAGTTGAGAAAACCTGTTTAAATCAAGCAGCAAGAAACTTAGCAGAAAATGCCACAAATGCCTTATATAAGGTGATTATTCCATGGGGCTCCTGTGTAACTCATGTTCATAAACCATCAAGCCTTGAAACATCTTGCCTTGGCTGTATTTGCTGCAACATGAAATCCATCTGGTTTACCCTGATCACTCCTACTAGGTCAAACCTCACAGACAACACCCAAGTTGAAACTGTGAGGATGAAATACCTGTTTGGGCTCAGGTGCTGACCAACCTAGCCTCAGAAGCTGTCTTTAGCAACTTTATCAGCAGAAACTCTAGCACCTTTAGTTTTAGGAGCAGATATACGCGTAGGTTTCAAAGATCAGTGTTTAAGCAAGTTTAAGTGGTGATTGAGGTAATCCCATGCAGTGCTGAGATTTGGAAGTCCCTGGGTGGGTCTAGCTCTAACTGATCGTATGAGATTTGCAAAATTTATCTTAAATCTGACATTTATTTTTCCAAACATATACAATCCAGCTTGTTACAGTAATTAATTAAAAGTTACTCCTTTTAATTAAGTTGGAATCCCACTTCACAGCAATAAAATGGAGTTGTTTCCCCACGTAACTGGTGTGCATTTCATTGCATAATGTGCAGATTGAGACACCCTCTACATCTGGGTTTTTTTTATCCAGACCTTTACTCCTTCCATTTTTTTCTAGCTTCTACCTCCACATCCAACAAAGCACACAACCTAGTGCCAGATTTTCCCCATATATGAGCACCTTTCTCTTCCAAATAGTTATGTAAGGTTTGTATTAAATCTAATGTGGGACTGGTTTGAGTTGTAGCCTCAAAGCTGAACGCTTATATTCAAAAGCTCAAATTCAGCATTTTCTTTTCCTTTGCCTCAGCTGATTCTAAAGGATTTTCTTGGGATATTGCACTGCTTGGGACTCAGACTCTTTCCCTCAGACCAGGTTTATTAAATCAAACTGCACTTACTCATTTGTAATTCCATCCCTTTAATCTTCAAAAAATATTTCTCTGAGGCTTTCCTTTGATATCTGTCAAAAGGTGTGGTCTATTCTGCTTAAAATGTGGAACAGTGAAATGGATGGTAAGAGCAGGAAGACATAACCATTGTCACTCTATTTTAAGATGAGGGCAGACCTTTCTGGTTATTAAGTCAGAGTGAAAGAATAGCTGTTAGAGAGTTTAAATTAAAAAAAAAAATCTACTTGAATGAATTCCAGGGAAGATAAGAGAAGTACATATGATATATTCCATTATAAACCTTGTAATAACTTCAAATTGATTAGTGTTTGAAGACTGATGGATAACTACAAAGCATTACTATTATAAAGCAAAGTGCACTTTTTGATATCATGCAACTACTTCAAGATCTCTAATTTTTTCCTCTTTTACAATATTCATAGCAGAAATAAAGAGATATCTGTCATTCATGAGAAATGAGTCTAGTTCTGAAAACTATATTGTTAGTCATATCGAGTTTTAATAGAAAAAGTGAAATAATGATTTGGAAATAGGGAGAACCGGGATCAGAAGGAATGCTTCAGACAAGCAAGCACAGGAGGTCTCTATCTGCTTGGAATCTCAATTACAGCAGGTCAATCAAAGTGAGTTCAGCTGCAAATATGAAACTTAAGATGAATATATTCAATGACATATGGGAGAAAAAGCCCATTTAGGTAAACCCCAATTTAGCCATGAATTCCTTTGCAGACTATTTAGTCTCCTCCTCGCATTTTTCCCTACCTGCTGTGTAAGAATTTAAAGGGCAGCAGTTAGAAACTGGGCCATGGAAAATGGTTGCTGGCTTTAAAGACTAAGGCAGAGGCTCAGAAAACATGTATGATCTCAAGTTATCTTTCACCAAACAATGAATAAAATATTACATTAGAATAACACAATTTAAAATCCAATTTTGAACTCAAGGCAATTCCATTTAGAAGAACATTCTTTCTGTGATTGCAGTGTTTTAACAAAGCCAGCACAATTTAGGACAGTAGTTGAACTATTTCATTAGAATCCAATGTCACAAATATGGCCAGCTTCTTTCTACTTCTTATTTGTCCAAAGAAATAAATTTCTAAATAATTAAGTTACCTTTCCTGTGTTGAATTTTCAGATTGTGGCAAACCTTACCTTCTATTTAGGCTTCTATCCAGCTTCAGATAGGTACAAGGACGATCAGATTGAGAGACAGAAAAAGACAGGTCTCTGATGACAATGTGATTAAAGTGTACATGACAAGGGTTCTTGAGGACTAAAATATAACAGAATAATGCACTGTACCTGTTGAAATGATGTAAGCATGCATGGTGACAACACAGATGCTAAGGTCACTGCATATTATTAAAACATCCTCCCCCATGCAGACTTCAGACAAAGTTTTCCTTTCTCTAACAACCTAGTTAGGAAAAAGTGCTGGGAAAATCATTGATTGCATTTAAATTTATGTTTCCTGGCAGGAAATGAGCAAATTCATTTAAGAAGAAAAGTAAATTACCAATGATTTCTGCCTGGTATTTTTGTAAAGCTCTCAGTAACAAAGGTGGACTTGACAGATTGTCGATGGAGATGCAACAACGTGGATAAGGACTGAAAATAATTTGGCTGGCCTGTGACTAGTTACCATTGACACCATTGATAACCACTGATACCGTTTTAGGTGGTAAATGACACAACCAGGAGAGTTTGCATGTTTCAGATGAGGCAATGAAGGACGAATGTACTGTCCTTTTGCAGTTGGAAAAAGAGCTTTGAGCACATCAGATTGGGTGGAGAGACCGAAAAGGTGTCTCCTGAATTTTCTTGTTTTCTATATTGCATTCAGGCAACATAGAAGAAGAGTTTCAAAATCTTAGGGAAAATGAGCTGCTAATGGATAGATTGCAAGCTTTTTCTGTCATTTGCAAGGGATTTGTTTATTTCAAAGGCAAAGAGAATCAAATTCCAAATGAACTTCTAGCTTTTTGGAAAATGCCATCCAACACCTCCTGGAATTTCTAGTGATCTATGGTGTAGAAGGCAGTTTATCCCAAAGCAATAATGACAGCATTTATTCTAACATCTCATTGTACATATGAACTGCATATTTTGCACATGGGCTAGAGGGCTACTATCAATTCCAAACACTATATTCAAAGTTAGAATAATTTTTGAAAACCTGATGGAATAAGTTATTATTCTAACCTGTAAAATGGCCAAGGGGAGGGGGAGTTGTGAACGTAGAAACTAAAATTCTGTTACGGATGACTTACACTTAGCTATGCGCTGGCTGGATAAAAATCAACAAATTTCTCAGGATATGTTGCAGATGAAAAAAGAAATTATTTCTCAGCAGAAATCGATTTTGACAGATGCCATAATAAGCAGGTAACGTTAAAAACTGGTGAATAATTTAAATGGCAATCTAGACAACATCCAAAATATTTGAAAATAGAAAATTTATATAGAAAATGCACAGTTTATTTAATTTTTCATCATGCATCTTCAAAAATAACAATAATAGTCCTAACATGACCTTAGCAGAAATAAAAAATCGCTTATGGGAAAAATTATAATTCACTCATTAATTCTGAAGCCTTGCCGTAATAAATTGAATTACATAACAGACATCAGAGCAGTCTTGCATGATTTATTTTCTTGAAGTGTGATGTAATCTAGCTTTTTAAGTGTTTCTGAACATGAAAGAGGAAGTTCTTAGGAGTATAAGGACTTTATATTGGAATAGAGCAAGAGTGTCTCTACTCCAGGAGTCTCCTTTGAACAGACGCCACCCAGAAACTTCAGAGGGAACATTAACCTCTACATAATGCATGGAATTGTCCGAATCTGTATCATGAAAATAAATCTTTTCTTGATTCTAAATGGCGATCACTTTCTTTCCCAAGGTATTAGGGTTAATTGATGTTTTGTATTGCTTGGTTTTACTTGAAGCCTAATTGAAGAGGGAAGACACGTTTATCCCTATTAATGCTGTTTATATTCTCATCTTAATTACTCCAATATCACTCCAAAGTTACTTCCTGAATATGAATGCATTGCCCTGTCTTGCAATTGATGTAAATGGGCCTGAAGTCAAGATCTGAAACTTTTTTTAGGGTTTAATCCACCTCCAGAGTAAAGGCAAAATTATACAGTAGTTAATACTAGCACCAGTGGACAATACATTTCATGTTTTATTTAGACAGCACCTTTGATCTAAAGCACAAGGAAATGATAAATGTGGAGCAAACAGAGAAAGAGAAGTGGTAAACAAACAAGGAAGTAGGAACAAATTATCAAGAGCTTACACAGAAAGGGATCAAAGAAGAACCATCAGGTGGTCATTAAAGTCTGTGCTAAAGCAGTGCTATAACAAATAAGAGAGAAAGACAAAATAAAAGTGATGAAGTAAGGAGAATCACCTGGAAAACATCCTCCTTGGAAAAAAGTCTCTTTGTGGAGAACGGCACTACTCAGAACATGAAAAGAATGTTTAATTTGTTCCCAAAAGTCATTAAATAATTTCATTTATTCAGAACTGTCTTTGGTTGGTAAAAGGCAAATCTTTTGTTGTCAGAGAGAAAAAATTCTCTTGTTTGGGAGGAATATTTGTAAACTGAGTGTTTGCATCTTAAACACTGTGTTTGCATGAAGACATGAGCATTAAATACTGACAAGACAAGAAAAATACTGAATTTCTTAGGATATTAGAGTAAAAGAATCTGCCATTCTCCATTACTTTGCCTGCAAGTTATCAGCTGCAACTGTCAGGGAGAAGTTGTCAATCAGCTCTATTGCAAGGATGAAAGAGTAGATGGTACAGTTTAATTTTATTATGGAAATTGATTTGCATCTTTTATATGTCTTGATTGAAAACTTTCCAGGTAATGGCATTGAAGAATACTCATAAAACTGCCATGACTGTGGTAATAACTATTATTATGATCGAATTTAATAATAAAAAAACCTGCCTGCAAGATGGGCAATATGAATAATTCATGTACACTGTTGCTTAAAATGTGATAGAGAGAAAAAGACTTGTAGGAAAATTCTTAATGTATCCAGACAGGGATGATAATTGGTTTTTGCAACTAAATGAGTACTTCATGTACAAGACAGCACTAACAAGGCAGGAGAAGAAATTTACACATTGGGGAGACAATTTCATTTATCTGGTTACAGCAGGATAAGTGGAATAAATGTTTTTCCTTAAAGGAATTGACAGAAAATGCATATCCTGATAATAATTAGTTTTGTTTACAACTAGAGAACAACAGAACAGGAGACACAATAGCATCTTTTCAATGTGCAGTAACATATGGAGCATATGCTCATGTAGGCCTTACTTATGCCATTAATCAACTACCTGTAAGCACTGACCAGATCTCTTCCAGTGCTGCCTTTTAGTTGCAAGCATAAAAAGCAGACCAGCATATAGACAATTGTTTCACAGTTGCACTTTACTTAATTTTGTTTGATTCCCTTTAAGTATATAGTAACAGATAAGCTTCTGTTTCCTGCTTTTATTGCCTACCATCTGGTGGGAAAAGAATGGAATAGCAGAAAAAGTGACAGGTGACTAAGAATATTTTAGTGGAAGAGTCTGAAATTACAACAAGTAAGAGTTCATCACAGACAAGAACAGAAAGCCATGCAAGAACTCATCTCTACTCTTGTCCAAAGGCAATGACCAAGTTTGAGGGTTGTCTTCTCACTTGTTGATATAAGATGAATTTCTTACATACCACCTTCTCAAATTATTAAAAACAAACGAAACTAAAGTTTCCCCCTGCAAAATCCATAGGAAAAGCCATTTACAATAACATACCAAAAGCAGTCAAGTAAACTGACAAAAAAATTGGGAATTGGATTAAGTAAAAATCTTTGTAAATATATTGGGTTTTACCCATTTCTAATTCCCTTACTTGAACCTGAGATCAATCCTCTTAGTTCTGGCTCGCCACCAGGGTCTCTGATCGATGTTGATAAAACAAAATGACAATAAAGAAAGCTTTAGAATCCACTGTGAGAACGGTGGGAAAACAAAACATAATGAAACAAAACAAAACTGTATTCTGTTGTTATGACTATGGCCTGTGCCCCTGTGTGTTTGTTTACAATGGATTACTGTCTATGGAGATTAGATCTAAAGGGAGTTACACTTGAGAAGCCACACAATAATCTAGCTAAGAGGCATCTCAATAAGTACTAAAATACAGCTGCTTATTTAATATATCTGTGCTCACTTTGCCAAGACTAAGATCTTGAAATGATAAACCCCCCAGATCCCCTTTGGCAGCTAAAAAATCTGCTCCATGACGTAGTTTACAGGGTTGATTGGAAAAAAAGGTTCCCAAAACTGCTTGCAAAACCATAGTTTGAACTCTGACTATTCTTGTTCTTCTTGGCCATTTCTAAATGTAACCATGGGGAAGAAAATCTTGTGTTTCTGGATCACAAATAGATTCTGAATATTTTGTTGATTCTGCAGTAACACTCTTTTCACCTTTGTTAATTACATTGGAAAAATAGATATCAGAAAATGCCATAGTTGCATATCAAAAGATTATAGGAAATCCTGTTTCACTTCATTAACACAGTTTCTAGAATTGCTGCTTCTGCATGTTATTGAGTCGTAGTGATATACTGAATATTTTAGAAATGAAGGCTCCTGTAACTTCAGAGAGAAAATAGAACAAGGGAAAACAAGATTCTTGTCTTCTCATTGAGAAAAATAAACAAATAGTCTTTATCCTCCACAACTGGAACTTCTATACAGCTATTCATTAGCTTATTGGGGGGGAAAAACAAAGAAAGAAATTAAAAACCAAGAAAAACTCTCCCACACATTACCTGATATGCATTGAAAATAGATCCAATACATTCAACAGAGACCAAAGAGAAATG
This sequence comes from Nicator chloris, assembly GCA_013400495.1. Lineage (NCBI taxonomy): Eukaryota > Metazoa > Chordata > Aves > Passeriformes > Pycnonotidae > Nicator > Nicator chloris. The sequence continues at coordinate 30,893 of WAAE01019081.1, forward strand.
TTGTTTATATGAGCCTTAATATTTGGCATTATAGAGAGAAATCAGAAGAAGTGACCATTAAAATGTCATAGGGAAAAAGCAGATACATTTACCTAATTGAATCATTATGGTGAATAGCAAGAGAATGCATCTTCTGTGTTCTTTTAAAAGAAAAGAATAATAATTCCTGTAGAAAGAAGCTTTTATTCTGGCTAATACATACTTATTTTTCATACCGAAGTATTGTGGAGGAAAAGAAAGTTTTGATGAAACTTGCAAATACAGAATATTCCCTCTGACACCAGCAGTAGTACAGTTAGGTGCTTGGGATCATGTGTAGGAAACGGGTCACATGAAGGACACAGCTTGTAACATCGTCAAGGTAAGGAATTAAATCTAAATCTAGTGAATGAAATTTCTGTAAGTTATCCATATCCAAAGAGAGTATAATGTAAGAACCAAATTTGTTGGTTTTGCAAACCAAGCTGATTTTGCAGATTTCATAAATATTTCAGAATCTTCATTTGAGGAAGATAAACATTCTTTGTTCTCTGTACTGACTTTACACAACTTTTTTAAGAGAAAACACAGAAATATGTTAGAAAAATTCCTTGCATAATTTGTGAATCCACTATATATTTCGGATGAACTTTCCCTTGTGCCTACGTGTACGTTCATGTTCCATTTTGTGACCTAGACTAACCCCTCCTCTGCCTCCTGACACACATTTTATAGTAATTTTCCCTTACAGCTCAAAATTGACTTCTGTGAATAATAGCAAAGACAATCCTTATTGAGAAGGCAAACTGGTTTATGAGCACTATGAGAAAAAACTTCCAGGTCATGAGGTGTTATTGCCTTACCAAGGGTTTGCAGGAAGAAAAAGTGATGGGCTGTCACCCTGTCTCTTTTCAAAGGTTTACAGATGAAATTCAGTTCATTGTTCAGTCCTTTGTTCTCAACTTTCAAACTTTTTTCTTAAGGGCAAGATGTTTTTTTACAGAAGAAAGAGACATGGATGTCAGCTCAGATGATATGCTGTATGACAGTTGTTCTTTTGCAATGGGTTAATGGTCTCATTTCATGCCTCTGGATTTTTCCTACTGTTGAAGTTTCTATGCACACTGCTTCAGGCTGGGGAAAATAAAAAAAAGTAATTATTGAGTCTTTTGTCATTCAGAAATGCTACTTCTTTGCAACCAATATGTACTGCAGACTAATACAGAACAGTTGAAAGAAGCCAACACAGGAAGGGAGGCTACAGTTTAGTAATTTGCTGATTGATCAAGATGAGGGTAAGAGCTAAGCACTAGTCCTTGAGTTTAAAAAAGGAATTTTAACTTCTGGCTGTTTGGGGAAGGGGTGGAAAAGAAATAAAGGGCTCAGCAGGAGTGAAGGAATAGTTTGCTTTCTTCCAAAGAGTCCAAAAGATCTTGTTTATATTCCAGCTGAGATGAAAGTAAAACAAACCATATATAAATTTTCAACATATCTTATAAAGTTGGTATTACATCAAACAAACTTTTAACTCTGAGATTGACAGCAAAAAAAAAAAAGCAAAGCAAATGAGCATTGCAATACAAAACTCTTGGGTGGGTCATTAGGTAAATGGGATCGACCCTGAGATCTCTTCACGTCAAGCACCAGTCTGTACTGTCCAGTCTAAAAACTCCTTCCTCTGTCAGAATCCTCAGCTGATGAACCCTCTCCTCAATGCCAATAAGAATGTTTTTAAGTTACTCATGGACACACATAAAACACATGGGTGGTCTGTTTTGAAGTGCCAGTGTCTTAGATTTGATATGTTAATAATATGCTAATAATTTATGCATAAAACAGGTTGCATTGAAGGAAAAATCCAATATTGTCAGTTTCCATGACAACCAGTGTGCTAGCAGATAACACTGTCTCACATCAGATGGTTGCCAAGGTTGTGACCTATTTCTTAGTTTTAATCATTTCATTTGCAGAATTGGAAAGGCTACCTGGAAAACAAATGATAAAATAATGCTCATGGTTAAGGATAGTCCTTCAATATAAAAGAATCTTGCATGCTAAATTAAGCACTAGGCTTAGAAACAGAAAAGGAAGCATAAAATAATTCTAGGAGTGGAGGAAGCAATGGACAGTTTTGTCAACAGGCAGTGGGCTGCTGTACAGTATTTCAGGGTGAAATCAGTGGTTATGCACAGCTTATATCAGTAGCAGGGGCAACTTTCATGACACCAGGTTTCTCAGAGCCCACTCCAACCTGACCTTGAACAGTTGCAGGAATGGGGCACCCACAACTTCTACGAGCAGCCAGTTCCAGTGACTACCACCCTCAGAGTAAAGAATTTTTTCCTAACATGTACTCTAAACCCAGTTTGAAACCATTCCCCCTTGTCCTATCACTACATGCCCTGGCAAATAATCTGTCTCCACTTCTCTTGTAAGCTCACTTCAGGTTTTCTGGGCTTTCTGGGCTGTGAGCACACATTGTTGGCTCTCTTTCACCACCATCCCCAAGTCTTTCTTGGCAGGCTGCTCTCTGTCTGCTCATCCCCCAGCCTGTGCTGGTACCGTGGGTTGCCATCACCCAGGTGTGGCACCTTGTACCTGGTCCTGTTAGACCTCATGAGATCCCCATGGGCCTATTTCCTGAGATTTTTCAGGTCCCTATGGACGCCATCCATCCTCCATGTGTGTCAGCTGCACCCCTCAGCCTGGTGTCATCCGTAAACTTGCTGAAGACGCACTCGATCCCTTTATCTGTGTTATTAATGAAGATATTAAATAACACCGGCCCTATACAGACCCCTGAAGGACACCACTTCTCACTGATGTCCACCAGGACTCCGGGCAGTGGACCACTACCCTCTGGATGGGACTGTCCAACCAATTTCTTATCCTTCTAACAGTCCAGCCATCAAATCCATCTCTCTCTAATTTTCAGGGAAAGATGTTGTGGAGGACCATGTCAAAGGCTTTACAGAAGTCCAGGTAAACTATACAGGTAATCCTTTGGTTCTCCAGTGACATAGTCATTCCATCACGGAAGGCCAGTAGGTTGGCTAAATGACCAAAACTTCCAAAGATATTTTTTAAAAAATGAGTGCACAAGAAAGCAAGTATTTTAGAGGTTGTGTGCCAGAGTATAAAATAAAATTAAGTTCTATTGCACTGAAATGAAAAGGAGTGCTTTCAAACACCAACATGTGCTAGTGGACTAGATGATGCCATGTTTTCTGCATTCTTCACTGACCCAAGTTCACTAGTTTGAGTAACTCACTCTGGTTAGTAATTTTTTTTTCATGCTTTAGAAAGGTATCAAGTTGCTATTCTTAAATAAATAAGTTGCAATAGTACCTTCAGGGCAAACAAATAGTCCTCCACTACTTGCTCATTTTACACTGTGTCAGTGTAAAACAATCCAGGAATGTAGCAGTTTTGTCACCAGGACTCTTAGCTGACATTTTCTAGTAGACTGAAGAATTTGTCCTTTATTTTTCTCACCTATCAGGCTAAAAGCTTAGAAGGCAATCACTGTCAATCCTGTTGCTACGATCAACAGCATAAACCCCAGTTCCTGCTACTGAAACCCTGCTTTCTATGGCCCATGAAACAAAAAATCCTGCTGGCTTAATCAGATTGGTTTGACCAAGTCAGTTGAAGTGAAATGGAAAATTGCTCAAGCCATTTTTGCTTTTCAGGTTTGCTGGAATGTCTATCAAGTGATAAAGTTATAACTGCAGCAGACTTGTATAACCTCAGTAATCCACTGGAATTTGATTTCAGTTATCACAACATGATTAGAAGAATGCATTAGTCAAAACTTGAATAAATTATCTCTTTTTACACTAGTATTTTTCAACCTGCTTGGTCATTCTTTTTGGTTTTTTCAGCCTCCACTCCTCTCTTAGAAGTTGTCCTATTGTGGTAAAAGATGATTGAATTTGAGGCTCTTCTTTTCAGGTTTGTCATATTACTTTTTTTTTTTTTTTTTTTTTGTAAGCGATGCAAATAGTATGCAAGATGAAACATTGCAAAGCCTGTTTCATGATGTTCTGTTTTTCTTCCATTTGTTATTCTTGAACCTATTTTGTTAATGACACATACATTTATAACTGGCCTTCTTTGGGAGGGGAATTGGTTCTAATGAATAAACAGAATAATGAATGTTTATGCTTCCTTCTGCCCCAGGCTGGTCAGCTAGTCCAAGCAAAAGGATTTACACAGAACTGTTGGCACAGATTTGAGTTATTTTCTAGCTGCCTGCTTCATACAGAAATGTATTCTAGGTAAATACTTACTGTTCAACCTCTTCAGGAAACACCTATTACTGTAGAACACTTTTGTTCATCCTAGGACATTCTTGTTCTTAGGATTTTTTGCAGAAAAAAAAATGAAGTCTTGTCTTTCTAAGGAATCAGGTAAAATCCCATCTGGACTACAACCCTCTTTCATTGATATTGGAACTACTTGCTATTCATTGACCCACTTGAGAGAAGCTCAAGTATGGCATTAAGGGATGAGAGAGGAAATAAGAAAATGGGGAAAGGAGAAGAGTATGTCTAGCAACATACAGGTACCGTAGCTACTTTATTTCTACCTACCACTTGCTATTTAGTAACATTCTGGATAAAACAAGGTGTTCTTAGAGTTTGTCCTAGCAACTAGTATCTGTGACTTTCTGTCACTGTAGAATCGTTTCAGCTGCTCACTGTGACTCAGCCCACATAACGCTGGGAAAAGGGGCTCTCTGCAGGAGATAGAAAGGAACAGACAAGCATAAAAAAGACAAATATAATACCTAGATCTTTTAGCAACTGAACACTTGGGATAGTACTTTGGTGATTCATGAGCACTTGGTATGTGGATCAGAAAATCTGGATTTTTTGCTGGATTTTTTTTTACAACTTCTCATGGGTAAATGCAAGCTGGAGGCAAGATCCTGCTATTTTTCCTCCTGCTGTTACAACTACTGACACCTGCTTGTCTCTACAAAAGAGAGTCAAATTTCTGTGGCCCTTTGCTAAAAAGCAGTGCTTTGAAAACCCCTTTCCCAAGTGTCAGGCTGGCTATGGGATGCTAGGAGCCAACAGGCGCTGGCAGAGTACCCTGGATGTAAAGCATACAGATTAATTCTTCTCCTCTGATTAGAACTTCCTGAATGCTGGCAGGGAAACCCAGTCTTAAAGAACCCAGCCGTGAGGCTCCCAATTCATTAAAACTGTACTCTTCAACATGCTTTGGTGGATCATTAGTACCTTGATGATTCTTTTTCCCATACATTTATATTTAACATGGTGAGCCTATTCTCAAAAATTTCTAGTGGTAAGCCTATATGTTACTTTTTTATCAGTGTCTAACATAATTATAACAAAAAAACCCCAACAAAAAATAAGGGAACTCTTGAAATTTTACTTGCACCACCCATGCATCTATTTCCTTTATCCCCTGATCTGCTAGTAGTATCTGGGGGTAGCAGTGATGTGATACTTTAAACTCCTTGTGTTTATTCCTTGCTTCAGCAAACCGTGCCTCAAGTTACTAATTTGTGAAGAGGTGAAAAGCAAAGGCAGGCTGAGGAGGGAGAGACATATTGTGTGTACATTCTTCTTCTGCTCTACAATGTTTTATCCACACAGCTATGTCAGTGAAGAGTGTGAAAAAGCTCACATATTCCTTGCCAAAATAGCTGTGCCAGCCAAAAACCCCCATGTGGACCGAGCTATGCTGACAAAGAAGAGCTTTATGTGCTGACCTCTGAGTGTTTGGAGAAGTTGCACAGCTATGCAGGCAGAAAAACTCCTTCTGTCGACATACTCTGCCTCTAAAGAAAAGGATCCTGCTGCCACAGCTAAACCAGTATGGATACATTTGCATAGTTATACCTGCAATATAAGTCCTGTATCTTGGGTAGTGGTGAGGAAATTAAACCATGGCAGAAGAAACAATTGTGGCTATTTTAAACCTCTGTGAATAATTCTTTTTCACTGGTCAAAATTTGCCTATCACAATCACAACATCTTATTTCTAAAATGTAGAATTAATTCTACTTTATCATGTTGGCTTTTATTTTCCTACTTTGTCTCTGGAGTATCTGTACTACACCAACATCTATCATTAGGAGCTGGTTTTCTAGGTCAGTGGTTTAATTTCTTGATTATCATTTATAATATGTCACATTTGCTAATTGCATCCTAAAGTTCTACATTTTCCTAACAGTTACTGGAATTAATGAAATATTTAGAAATATTTTCATCCGTGCCATTTTAGCAGCAAGCTATACAATGAAAAATGACATATTTTATGCACTTTTTGAATATTTTGTAAAACTGCAGCAGATAGAAGGTGAGTACTGGGGAAACAGGCATTGTGCTGAATGTAAGTAATTTACAAAATACTAACAGGAGTATCCTAATAATTTTCTGTTGTTTTAAGGAAGCAGCTAAGTGAAAATCTGTCAATCAGCAGGGTCTGGAAAGAGTAGGCAAATGACCCTTTTCACATAGTTGTATGGAAATCACTTCATGTTACTCAATCTTCTCCATATTTGTTTTTCTATTTCATTTTTTTCTTTTATTTATTCGAAAAGATTTGTTAAATAGTCCTGCAAAAACCTAGCAAATATAGGTATTTTTCTAGCCAGGAAGAATTTCCAACACTTCTATCTTCATTACCCTTTCTTAACAGGGTAATAACAAAAATATTTACTGCACTTTAAACTCTCATAGCAAGTCTTTTACTCCTACTAGTGATGGTGACATAGAAGGAAATCCATGTGGAACTCCCTTTCTCCCATGTTTACACATAAAATGAAAATGTAAAAAAGATTCAGCATCTCTCCTAAAAATACTTAGCTTGGGACTGTGATTAGGAGCTAGTTTTTCCACTTTCAAGATAGTGGTGGTTTTTCTTCCTCTGATTTTGCATTACTTATGTGCTTTATCAGTGTGAAACAGTCAGAGATCCCTAGGTTATATACATAAATATATACATACACCCACACACATATACACTTATGTATATGCATAATAGTTGTGACTGAAGAAGAAAGGATAAACCATTACCTCCAAGTTAATGTCAAAAGACAAAAAAACCCCTCTCTCCTGAATATTTTTTGGGTCAGAACATCTAAACTGTGCTCAGTTTTCAGTCAGAGCTAGGCACTTACACAGGAGATCACTGTTATGAGGCACTGTGGGCCTCAGTTTGTGAGTTTATCAGGGAATGGGATAGCAGTGGCTAGCTGAAAATGGTCACTGAAGATTGCAAAGCACTCTTGTCACAAGGGAAGAATAAGTTTGGAAGACAGATGAAAGGACAATAAGAGCTTTATTTTCCTATTATTGGTCAAAGAGAAGCCAGAGGTCAAAGAAGCAGGTAAAGTTTTTTCCAAATATGCACTCCTGTTTTGTTTGTTAAATCTTTCCTCTCTCCTAATTGTTGAGGTCTAACAAACTCCTGTACTCTTATCTCTGCACAGAGGAATGTGCAAGGAGGTCTGGCTGTGGGAAGAGTCTTGTACTTAAAGGTGTAGGGCTCTTTCCCTTAACAATGGATGGGTGACAAATCAGGTATAACAGGAGGTTTTGTACTGTTGGAACAAATTAAGCCACTTTTATTAATGCAAATAAGGCGGCTGAGATCTTTTGATATATCCATAATGCCAATATCCTGCAGATGTCTCACTTCAGTCAATTAATCAGCCATTTCCCAGAGCGTGGCAATTGTTTATGCAATCCACTTTGATATGTTTTATAGCATTTCCTTTAATCCCCCCCAACTTTTCATCCCTGGCAAAAGCTTTATGGTGACATAAACCGTAATTGTGCAGTAAAGAAAATCGCCTTATGTTGCAGTCTACAACTGCTTTATCACCCTCATCCTAACATACATAACCTGCACTCAAACAGCTAAATATAGGCTGGGAAGCATGCTGCTTTTATAGCACGTAAACTCAATGACTTCTTGACAAAGAACTTAACCTCTGTCAGGGACAGAGTCAGAACTATCTAGGGGACATTTATACTTCTCTGTCAATGACATTTATTGCCATTATAGCTGGCAGACATTATTCTGAATAGAAAATTTTCATAAAGGCAAAAAGGAAGATAAAAGCCCTTTATCCTCCCTGAGAAGACTTTTTTTTTTGGTGGAAATTGAAAGCATTCTAAAAAAGTTTCTACTATTTAAAACAACAATATTTTTTTCATTGGATTTCTATCTTTTTGTTTAATGGAAACCAGAAATTTAAAAAGCTACAAGTGAAAACTTGTAAAAAATATGAAGAGTGTATAAGAAATAGATCCAAATGTTTTGCATTAAAAAAGTAAAGTCAAAAAAAAGTTCATCAGCTACTGACACTTCCTTTAATCTTTCTTATATCAAGAATGCATTGGGGTCTACCTTACAACAACTATTTTCTTATCTGTTTAGAGGTACTGCCCCATGATATTCTACACTGACTCTGGGAAAGGTGGTGTGTAAAGGGATGTTTGTGAGCATCCAGGCAACCTCTCTAGTGTCTGCAAGCCCCCTCTGCAGTCTACATTATGGAATATACCTGAAGCACCATTTCGTGTTTTAAGTGTTGAAAATCACTGCGCTGAACCAGAATTGTCAAGAAATAAACTTTGGTCATAACCTCAATCCCTTTCCTCTCTCCTTTTTTTCTCCTTTAACACTTGCTGGTACCACTAAAATCTAAGCCTGTGGAGTGATTCTCTAGGATTTACGAATAGTATTTTTATGCAAATCTATTAATCTATGTCAGCAGGTTTAGTTTTGTTTAGACTTCTCCTCCTCGCAAAGGACAAAGGAGATAATTCCTCCCCAGCACTTGGCCACAGAGCTTGATGATACATACCATCAGTAATTCTATTCTTTAACACTGCACAACTTTTTGCTATAGTTTTTTTCCCCTTTTTACTTTCTCCTTAGGTTAGAGAAGTGTTGTGGATTAAATTTGGATCATTTCCAGTCTTACTGTTGTGTCCCGTGCTATACCAGAATGATCCTTAATTGGCAGTAAATAGAGAAAAAGCAGTCATCCTTCTAAAGCAGCTGTTCTATGGACATATGTTATAACACTAGAGTGGAGGCTGTGGTAGGAATGTTCCAGGTCACAGCCAGCTTGCATGGAGGACTTTGTCATACTGCACTAATAATAACTCCACTCTAAATTTGAGGGAACAAGATGGGCAGGAGTGTCAGACAGACAATCTCTCCCTTGGACAGAAATGAGACCATTCTGTTCTATGAACTGTTTTAGACACCATCAAGAAGAATGGAACAATGAGATTTAGACTTACATAATTAAGTATATTTTGTAGTGTTTAGCGCAGGAAGGATTTGGCCTGTTTTTCCATTTTGGATGCTCTCACTTCTTGGTAACTTGATCTGAGATGGCTACCATTTTACAAAGATAGGAAATACATTTAATTCACTTGATAATTCCTTTTTCATATAATTAGACAGAGAAGTTATCAACAGACAAGTTATCTTTGAATTGAATTTGTGTGAATAATGCTGTTAAAAGATACAGAGAAAAAGGTATTCACCTTTTGTATATGGCTGCAAATGGGCTGTGTGCTCCTTTAATTCTCAAATACAGCAAACCTGGATAGCTTTTCAGAGCAAGCTGTTGCAATCAGGTGGATGCAAATTCATTGCCCAACACAAATTAATTTGCGTAGGTATGATACATCTTCTTCCCTTTCCCATTATGGTAATTGAATATTCATCACATAACAAGTGCAGTTAATTAGCAGATTATTCATTTACTGGACAAATAATGAACATCTTATTCTGAACAAAGAAGAGGAATAGGAAAGCCAGAGGGAGAGAAAAGAAAACATACATTTTTATAAGGCTATTATTTAAATTAGTATTCTTATAAATAAAAAGAGAAATGGAATCACTGAGGTCCCACAGAAATGAGTAGTAAGCTTCCCAGAAGATCAGTGGGGTTGGATTTCAGTCTTCATATTTCAAAAGGAGCAGAATATTACCATCAATTTAAAACAAACAAAAAAACCCTCTTTGTGACATGTCAAAATTTATTCACATTTTCTTTAATTTATTATGCTGTCATTTTCTAAAGTTTTTTCTCCGACTGCCTGTCATCATCATTCTTTAGTCTGTTTTCTAATGTTTAGACTGTAAAGACCTTTCACAAAGGTCATTTTTCCCCTTCTCTATTTGTGCACAGTGCAGTCCTTGCCCATAATTCAGGCTCTTGCATAGTACATTCTTGTCATCACCAGCCAGAACGAAACACTTTATTGGTACAAATTGACGTGTCTCCTTTAAGGGGAATGGAGCCAACCAGATTACCTTGATGAAGCATAAGCCTTACTATTCAAATTTCTTTACTTGGACTTTAATTTTTTTTTTTTTTTAATGGGTATTGTGAAATAACTTCAGTTTCTTGCTGAGTTACCAGTTATCCAGAAATTTACCAGACTATTCAATGCAGAAGGGGCAAAATGCACCTCTGATATAACTCTGCTACTGCCAGCGGCCTCGTGCCAGATTTAATTGCATCCAGCATCTTTAAGCTGTGCCAAGAATAAATTCTCATTGAAAGCTCAGTGGCGAGAGGAAAACATTTCAGGTCTAGATGAAGCTGGAGCTGTATTCTGTGCAGCTACACGGCAAGAACCCTTTGTGGAAGGTTTTCTCAGGTTGTGATAGTTTATCATTAAACTACAACCTGTCAGCATCTGTCAGAATGGTTCCGACATCGGCTACCTTCCATGACTGTGTTAAAGTGAAGGTATTGGACCAAAAGAATTATATACTTGGAAGAAATTTTTGACAAATTGGGGGATTCAAGCGGAGAGCAAGGAAGAAGGAGCGAACATAGGGGGAAAAGGACAGAATAAAAAGGAAAAAAATAAAGCTTCCAGTTAGCTGGATCCAGAAGTCTAGGGCAGGGGAAGCTGGCAGGAAGTGTCTACTGCTTTACCTTAACAAATGCTCTATTTTCAATTACATTGACCTGAGAACATTGCTCTCCAAAAAATGAGGTTGAATTATATTGAGAGTCCAGAAATAGCTGCATCAGCCTCTAAATTTATATTTAGCATCATTGTCTAATTGTAGATTAGTATGTCATAATTTACTCAGTAAAAATTCCTAATGCTTTAGAGTTATACTAAATATTGTACTAAGTTTATACAAAGAAAATGGAGAGAAATTACATCTTTAAATGTTTGAAGGCTTTTAGTGGCAGTGCAAGACAATTGTGACAACTGGTCTGATATCACTTCTGCAGCTGAATTCAATCACCTCTGGATTAAGTCATGGCATGTATCAGTTGCTGTGTCTTTTATTGATTATTTTTACTTTCAACTTCCCCTGCAATAGTCTGGGCAGATTAGCCCACTGCTCAGGTTTCTTTCTGTCCTTGGCCTGAATTTATAGAAGCTCCTTGTTCTGGGCAATGTGCAGAACTGAAGTTGCAGCCGAGAAATGGGACACATCACACCAAAACACCAAACACACAGCTCAGCCTCAAGCTAACTCCTGGGTTTGAGAGTTATTTTCTCTTCCCTTCTGCTTCATTCCCCACTCTACCAACCTGTGTTAACTGGGATAGCAGCAGTAGAAAGTGAAGTCACCTTTGCTATTTTTACATATGAGATAATGTAAAAAAAGTGGAAGATTGTGCCTATTTAAAAGGGTAAGGAGAAAAAGCCGCAAACAATTAATTCAACGTGGGGATTATTTTCTACACTTATTCTTCCACCACGTCTCTAATTATTGAGCTTTTTTTTACTAATCATAGAGGAAGTCCAGATTAACTGGGTCGGATTCCTGCAGCCTTCTACATATGGGCAGATAAATACCAGTCCTGGAGGGAAGTCTTAGTCAGGTGGGAATTGGTCCCTGAGGCTATCACAGACAGACAGTCTATACTTCAAAGTAAACATAATATTTTTGTTCCCATTGAAATCCTAATACAGAAATAATTTTAAAATTACAAAATTCACAATAATGCTTTTGCCAGACACAAAATTAGATGAAAGTCATAACCAGAAATGGCTGGGAACTTAAAAATGAAGCCATGTCTCAATGAGATAATCACTTCCCTTAAAATTAATATTTTTCAAAGTTAAATGTCAGTTTTGACATATAATCCTGAAGTTCTGTCAGAAAATCAGTCTATGCGGCACTGCTCTCTTATCAATCACAGAAACTTCCAGAGTCTTGGTACAAAGTTCCAATTAAAAAAAAAATTCTAAGCAGAATGTTTCTCTGTATCTGACCTCTCTATTCTTCTGTTCTGTCCTTCAAAAAATGCTTAATGAGATAACAGACAATTTTAATGAATGAGAAATATTGTTTGGGTGCTAATAATATGAAGCAATAGAAGAACTGATTTATTCCCCTATAGACTTAAATATTTTTCTCCAGTAAAAAATAATGATTCCATAAATCAGAAAATGTTCAGTAATTTACCTGTTCCATATTTAGTTCATTTGGAAGGAATGGAAATTTACCCTGGCATGTCACAGCACACAGGAGGGAAAATAAGCTTTGGAAAGTAATTATATTTCTAGAATTTTGTGCTATTATAGGAGGAAGATAAGATTAATCTTACAACTTTATTCAAACCTGTATTTTAACTCCAAGGGCAGATGCTGGATATGGCATGTCAGAACATGCTTAACCTAAGGGTGAGAGGTGGAAGAACAGGTTGAAAACTGTTTTCAGGACATTCCCTTTTGAGATACTTGTGGTGAGCTTCAACATGCTCAGTTTACCCTCTTTGTCTCTAGCACTGGTTTTGGCCAGATCAGGACGTCACCACCTGTGGTCCTGGCACGTCACATGCTGGAGCTGGAATAGGCAAACTACAAATGGCTGATACAGGGGAGCAGGCAGTCGTGGTGGATGGGTTTGTCAGCCGTGTAAACGCGGTGTGTGCAGCTGACCCTCCGTGAGAAGTCCTGAGCTGATGAGTGCTGCTCGCTGGCACAGTGCATCAGGGGATGGATTGCTTTGTATTGACATTGTCTCCAAAAGCAGCTGCTCTGAGGTCCAGCCAGAGACAGGCTAGACAGTCATTTGCTTGTTCCTTCTAGATCAGCAGGAGTTCACCACTAATGCTGTAATATAATATTAATTGAGTGAAACACTCAGTGGGGACTGATAACAACTTACTTCAAACTTGTAAATGGGTATCCAGAAGGCCAAGCCTTCACTTATCATGCTTTTTCACCCCACCAAAATAAACTTCACATATATCAAAGATGGATTGCAGATGCAAAGAAGTTTTTTGAGAAACATGGGGATGTTGCATGTTACAACCAGAAACAGAATGACACTAATAACATGAGACAGAAATACTTCTTGGACAAACTCTTTACTTCAGTTATAATCCACCACTCAGTCTGGAAAATTCCATGGATTTCAGGATGTAAGTTAATATCTTACATCAATCTGCATCCGGAAGATACAGAGGGTTGTCCTAGCAGGATTCAAGTCTTGCTGCACAATTTCATGTGCAGTTGTTAAAGAGAATGAACTCAAATGGTTGGTTCTGTGTCAGAAAACAAAGCTTTGTGGACTTTAACAAAGTATTTGATATTTGTGGAGAATAGAGAAAACAAAGTAAGTGGACAGGTTAATGCATCTACCACACTAACAGTTTTGTATTCAACAGCCTTGGCAAAAAGTAAATAGAAAATAAAAATAGAAAATAGAAAATACATGGTTTGACTCCCAGCTGCAGAACAAGAACTTGAGTCTTTTCTCACAGAGATTTGCTGTTCATGGGGCTGTGGGTATTTCTCAGGATCAGTCCAGAAATCCCATTCTGTAGTTAAGAAACTTCTCCAACTGAAAGTACATTTTGGAACAAGAAATATTTTCAGGAAGTGGTATATGAAATTAAAATATTCCTGATCACTCCTTTAATTTAACTCTCACTTTTAGTTAGTGATCATGAGTTGATCATGATCATTGTGGTCCTTTTTCTGCTTATTTGCCATGTGGGTTTTGCAAGCATAAAAGGGGTTCAGAACAGTTGCAGAAGGGAAAGGTGGGGTCAGTTCAGGTATAGAAGGATTAAAAATGTAGTGAATAGTTTTCCTAAAGTGGTAACAGCTACTGTGAGCAGGTGAATGGAAGTGCCTCTTTGAGGGGAGAAAAGGCACTAGAGGTGGAGCTTGAGGCAGATGTTTAATGATAAGGGGCTACCACGACAATGTGAGATTCATATCTCATCTGTTGAAACTCACACACATGTTGGTTACAGCTCACATGAAACTCTGCTGCTTTCTCAAAGCCTGTTATTGCAGTCATTTTAGTTGCTGCTACCCTGGTTAATTGCTATCAGATGTGCCATGTGAAACTCTTGCCAGTTCAGCTAGGTGAAAATCTGAGAATGTAGCACATTCTTTAAATGAAAAGAAAATTCTGGCACACAGTGAAATGTGTGAGCAATGCAGCAGCTTGAGTATTTAGAGCAGAGTGCAATATGAGAAATCCAAACTGAAATGTTCAGTAACTGAGGATCCAGTATGAAGACTGAATGAGCAGCGTGGAAGTCACAGCTCTTGCTCAGTGACATCACTCACCTATATCCAGGAAAAATACAATGTTAGACTAGGGATTCTGACCCAGGAAAGAGTCAGCTGAAAAATCTAATGCTAGGGGAAGAACAGTAGATATCCTAAGAAAACTAAAAAGGGACCTGGATTCAAAGACAGCACCATCTTTGTCATCCAGGAAAAACTAAAACAATCCAACAAACTCCCTCTGGTCTTATATTTCAGTTATTTTACCAATTCATGTTACTATCTGAAGTAACAATAGTAGAATGTGAAAAGAGAAGGAGTATTTCCTCTACCAGGTGTTGCCTTTCTAAAATAAAAGTTAATAAACAGAGATAATTTGCAAACAAGAGATTGTTTCAATTGAATACCATGTAGCACAGATGATCATCCTGAACTCTATTAGTCTTGCTATACTTCATATGTCTGTATCTGTTATTTGCATAACATTTATTCTTTAATAAGATAAAATTAAAATCTGTATCCCCAAGAGATCAGGGAGGTCACCAGTATGAATTAATCACTAACCAAGTAAAAGAGCTGTACTCCAAGGAAATTGTGATCAATTCTGATCTGCATATTAATTGATGGCTCATTCAGGAAAGTGTTAAAAAACAATTTTCAGTCAGAGAAAATGAATTAATTCAGAGGAATTGTTCTTAAGATAGATATAGATAGCTATCCATGTTGGAAGGAAAAATATTAAAATCCAATCTACAAATATATTGCCACAGAAGGAAAAAAGGAAACCACATGTCTGCTCTGCAAAGGGAGACTGACTGGTCTGAGCAAATACACATGTGTTTCCATCATCATATCAAAGAAGGGTACTTCAAAGAAGGGAAGATTTGGAATAGGGATAGATTTATCCTGCAGACAAATACTACCTAGAAGGAGTGAATATGCAGCAAAAACCCCACACAAGTAAAAACTGCTAGGTAACAGTTGTTGAAGTTTAACCAAACTCTTATCTGCACAAGAGGACTGCATTTTGAATTGAACAGTTTAATTCTTTAGAGAAGCACTATTTTCTATTAACTAAACAGACCTAGAAAACCCAAAAGTTTTTTTCCCTGAACTGTATCAAGCATAACGTAATTCAGGATTAAATCATCAGTCTACTCTAGTTTACATGTCAATGACTCAACTGCTCCATCAGCCTTCCGTCTTGAAAGCCTAGCACTTGCAGTGTGTCCAGGGACTGGCAGAATCAGGTGGTTTCAGACCAAGAAAAGTGCGTGCGTGTGTGCTCGTGTGTGTCTGCTAAGATCAAACCCCAGTGTCCGAGGGTGACTTGATGATGCTTGTATCCCCAAA
This sequence comes from Nicator chloris, assembly GCA_013400495.1. NCBI lineage: Eukaryota > Metazoa > Chordata > Aves > Passeriformes > Pycnonotidae > Nicator > Nicator chloris. Next base: position 46,741 of record WAAE01019081.1, read on the forward strand.
TTGTCTGCCCTGTTTGTGTTAGATATTATGTCCTTTTTATGTTTATTATGTTTTTGTTTGTTAAATAAATAGTTTTTTTCCACTTTTTCTCAGAGGAACTTTATTCCCGAACCAACAGAAAGGAGGGGCTGTTTTGGGCTTGCTTCCAGAGGATCCAATTTGGGAGAGTTCTTTCCCAAATTTTGCCCTAAACCAGGACACCCTCACAAACGCGCACCGCGGAGCATGCTGTGTTTTCTCTCTACTTCATGCTGAGCTAGTTTCAGCTAAAGACATTCAGGTGCAGCAGCCACAGAGCTCAAAGGAGTCCACAACCTCTTCAAGGATACTTGTGTCCGCTTAAACCACCAGCAGGCAGAAATGCAGTGTGCACTTCAGAGCACCAAGTCCTTTCATTTCAATAGCCTGCTGGCACAGTGGGATGCTGGGTGCTGCAACAGCATGTGCTTTGTGGGTATATTTGAGGGATAGCTTCAGGGAGAATCTGTGGCCCGATATAAAAATTGGAATGCAAATGGCCACTCGGGGCCATAGGCTGTATATCACTGTCAGTAGTCAGTAACAAATCCTGGGCAGAAGAGGTAAGAGGTTTGCATAGCCTTTTTCCTTCCAGCAATGCACATTTTCAGGACTTGTTGAACTAAGAGGGATAAGGTACATCATTGTGTTTGATAGACTTTGATTGGTCCTCTAATCATACTCCAAAATATTATCTTGTAGTATGCTGAAACAATTTACAGGTTGTAATTTGTTAAAGAAGGTTTTACTTCTAGAGTACAATCGATCTATCAATCCATTCCAGACTGAAAGCTATACTTTCAAAGAAAACTTGGGTTTTAAAACTTCTGCTGGATAATTTCAGTGAGTGAACATTATTTCCTCAATATTCCTTTGCATTGGACTTTGGAGCAGTTCTTATGAATTGATAATGTTTTATCTGATTTTCCAATTGCTCTGACACTGGACCCAGTGAAATAGAAAAAGACCCATGACGACATCACAGTTCTCTTCCTCAGGTGGCTTTAGCTTAGATGTAGAGAAGAGTGGGCAGTATAAGGGAAAATTTTTTTAAGACCTGAATCTCATGTTTCATTTTATTATTCAGTCATTAATGATGTCTGTCTGAATTTTCAGTGTCTGCTTTAGTTTTAGCAACTGCAATTAACTATATATCAGCTTCAAACTCTGTCATTCCACTTATGTTTTTTTATGAGCTTGTTTAAAATATCATGAAATAGTGCAAGTTCCCAGTTTACAGACCTCCCTTAATTGTGAAATTCAGAGTGATTTTTGAATTTCTATAGTCTGTATGCTTTTACCCCTAGTAAATTCAACAAATAACGTGGAAAACTTTCAAAATATATTGAAAGCTGTGCATACTAAAGCAACAATAACCCACAGGTTCATTGATGCCTCTAAAGAAATCTAATATGTTGGGGTTTTTTTGAGTTTAAAAAAACCCGGTTTTTGGAGGGATGAATTAAGTTTACATAAAACATTTTAACTCTTCACTGGTAAACTATGCTTATCAATGAATGCTTTGCAATATCAGTTTTACCACTTTTAACCAAATTAAATAATAGCTTACATTTCCCAGGTAACTCTAGAATCCCTTTGTAAACATCAGCATCACATTTTCCCTCTTCCATTCCTATAGTGCTCTGATCTTGAAGTAATATTGTCACATATAATATGCTGAAAAGATTTTTATTCAACAGTTCAAATCATGCAACCACAAGTCACAGAGCCAGAGGAACAGAGCAGAGTTTGAGACAATAGGGTGACAGAAATACCTTTAAGAAGCAGGGCAGAAATAAGTACATAGATATTTCTGCTGCAAAGCTCAGTGGAATGGCAACTTCTGAGAGAGACACCAGTGTGTGGTGCAAATGTCAAGGTGAAGTATTAGCTGTGAAAATACAGTTGCCAGTAGCTATGTTTCTATGATTCCAGGATTCTGTGTTGGAAAGATCAAGTACTTGCCCTGATCCAAAGAAAAGCTTGCAGTCACTTAACAATATCAAAATGTTTGCTATGAACAATACTGCCAAAACATAGCCATGGCATCCTTTTATCTCCATGAAATATGAATTCTGTATTTTAAACAGCTAGGTCACAGTCATTTCTCAGTTTCATCCGAGAATTACCAAATGACTAGATATTTCATGGTTATTCAAGGAAGAAATAGATGTGGGTATGAAAGAATAAAGTCAGACTGTCAAAAGCAGTAGTAATCTCGGGGCTTTGAACAGAGGGGGAGAACACTGGTGCCACAAGGTGCTCCAGGGGCAGCTAATAAAATGATGCCAAACAGTTGCCTCACATTAATATTCTGAATGCTCAACTTGAATAGAAAAGAGACATTCAAGCTAATACCTTCAAATTTTCCCAAATTCTCAGGATTAGAAACATTTCTTCCTTTTCCTTAGAAGAGGAAATCTAGATTTTCAGATATTGAAATAAATGAGGCTAACTACATTTTTGAGCAGTGTACTTCTCAACTGAAACTTTGTTTTAGGTTACACCCTAGTATTTTATTTTAATTTCTTCAATATACACTATTGTAGGGAATCATGAAAATTAAATAGGTATTAATCTAGTGTCAGGAGGAGTTTATCTATGAGTGCTGTAAAAGTGTCTATTACAGCGAAACTCTATCCTACACCAACAAAAGCACAATTCAGAGCAACTCACTTTCACCTGCAAAGAAACCAGAACTAAATCCAGAATATAATAGGCTGCTCAGTCACTGAGACATGACAAGCTGTTTAGCACTTACAAGAAATCCACTGATCAAAACGATGTAGAATCTTGAGATATAAAGACCCTGCTGTTAGCTTTCATTTTTGATATTTGTTAGTTTTGCTTATATGTAACACAGAATAATGTTATCATTAACAATGTATTACTACAAAATGAAGTAGCCCAACATATAGTACTGAGGCTGAGTAACTTTCTTCAAGTACATCTGCTCAGACAGCCCTAATTAGAAAACAATAGATTTTAAACCTTTATTTAGGCTGAGGGAGCACAGAAAAACAAAAGGAGCACTAGGTTCAAAAGTGTTTGAGGGGTTAGGCATGCGACAATGGTGTGAGTCAGATTTCCCAGCACCGGATTCTGTAAATGTGGTTTGGAAATGAGAAGACATTTTGAATGGCTGCCTATCCCACAAGACCACTCTTTACACAAGGCCTCTGTTGCCTTGGGCTGTATTTCTTCCTTTCTCTCCTGCAGTTTTCCCTCTCACTACTCTCTAGAAGAGTTGTGCATACACAACAACTTGACAACTCAAGATTGAGGATGCTCCTAAAATCATCTGCGATGCCTGCTGGATATCAGCGACTGCTGTTTGATACTCAACAAATAGAATATTAATCTTTATGCAGCATAGCTGCATAAAGGATCAATCAAGTAGGCTGCTGGGGATTCGAAGAGAGAAATTGCAGCCTCGGATCAGAGTTGTTATCCATTTATTCTGGAAAGCTGTCACTGACCAGATGTTACAGAGGGAGAGAGACCCTATGGTACATGGACACTCTAAGGCAGTCAAAATCAGACCAAGGGAATTTAAAATAATATCTTTCTGTGAAGCTGTTAGAAAAGAGCTCTATCCCCCTCTTAAACCACCACCATAATTCAAGTTTACCCCTCCCTCTTCTTGCACAAGAAGAGAAACAGATTTATCTGCTGTAGCTTGTCTTCCAATTATCATCACTTTCTGACAAATAAGAGTCATTATTTAAAACTGCTTATTTCAAATTATGTTTTAAAGTGTTCTGTTTCCCTTAAGCAATTATAGATACTTGAAAAATATTGTCTCATTGTAATGGTTTAGATCAAATGAGAAAATGGTACTGATAACACCATATGATTTAGAGATAGGAAGTTCAAACCCAGTGGGAGGTGTCCTTTAATTCAAAATGTTATTTCTCTCAATAGAAAAAGAATGAATAAATGCTCAAAAGATAATTATATTTATCAACCTAAAAATATTGAAATACTGTTTTGTTCAAGAAGCAAAACAAAATATTCAATGAAAAATTTCTATGAAACTGCGTCTGCTGAGAAACTTAAATGCTGATAGAGAAGTATTTTGCTTTCATGTCCTTATGCTCATGTTCAAATTTATAAGTAATGTCTTGAGATTTATTGTCTCACAAATCAAAACGTAATTATTAAATTTAACATTAATTCCTATTTGTATTTAGATTTTGTTATTAAGTGTGAATAAGTGGCTTATCATGAATTTAAAGTATTATTTTAATATATGTTTTAGAAACACATTTCACTTACAAATACTGTACACATTAATTAATATACTTTATTAAAGGTGGAAAGAGAACAGTGCTGTGACTTCCTTACTGTATGTCACTTGTAATTTTGGTTCTCTGCATGTAACAAAAGTCATAGTCAAAAATTGTCAAGGTCAGGAAGAGGATATGCCTGAGATCTGAAGTCATTCCATCGCAACAGTCTCAGAACCACTGTACAAATGGTAAAATGTAAAAAATTTAAATGTAAAAAAAATGGTGGCGTTCCCACTGGAAAATTTTGTAATATACCAAATCTTTATTTCCTAAAGGTGCATCTCCCACACCACCTAAGCACCACCTAATGTTGAAGGTGAAAGAAAGGCACCTCTAAATGTGGAAAAGTCAAGCCATTTAAAGCAGTCGAGACAGCTAAATCACTATGTTGGAGTCAAGATGGCCCTGGTATTCAGAGTGCTTCTTCAAAAACCTCAGGGGGCTCCAAGCATCAGCACCCCGTTATCTAAAGGTCTCTCATCAGAAGGCTTAGCACACCAGCACCTTGTTATTTAAGAGTCTCTATATTACTTCCCAAAGGCAGCTCCACACAGGCCTCAGGGTCTGTCCATTTATGCTGACAGCTATTCTGTAAACTCAATGTCTCAGCTCTTCTTCTCTCTTCCTTCTGCTGTTCCAGCCAGCTTCTTCCTGTCCCTAGGTCTGTCTCTAGCACAAAGTCATACCTTATCAGTCCCTTGCACGATCTCCTGTTTTTGGTTCTTCACAGCATGGCAGCAAAATCCATCTGACTCTGACTGCAACTGCAACTTCTACCCCGGCTGCAACTCAACTGAGCCCCCTCCCAGCGAACTCACTCCTCATCACACCCATAGTTGGGAGGGCAAGGCTGCTCCCACTCTTGGATAATTACCATAGCTGAAATACATCGGAGGAAAGATTACCTTCTACACTATCTC
>WAAE01019082.1:0-26849 GCA_013400495.1 Nicator chloris
TTAGATCCATTACTGGCATCTTTAGCTTGCACATGTGTTTGGCAACCATGAAATACTTGAAATATAAGACCTGGCAGTACCATGGTGCCAGACATAGCTAGCATTAGAAATATTCTTCCAAATTAATAAAAGGTGCTCTGAAACTGCTGCAAAAACAAAGTTCCTAATCCTAAAATATACTCCTTGCATTGAGCATATAAATGTATTACTGTACCTTAAAATAAATTGGGGCATATTTACATACCCAGGACTGATTAACTTCTGTCAAACGCAGGTATGAAATGGCTCCAGGTTTCAAAATAACTTGCAATTTTGCTTTAGAAAGCTTTTGTTTTCCCTCATGGTGCCATCATATATACAGCTACAGCCTGTAGTGGCCAACAAAGGCTCTCTGTCACTCAGCAAGTCCTCTGTGTCTTCTCTTACCAGAATTTCTTTTTATTACATTCATCATAAGAAAGTGAGTGGGGTCAGCATTCATTCACTTTCCTTAATTTTATCAAGTTCTAAATGGTGCTGATAAATAAGGTATACTTCTTAAGTGATTAAATTACTGTAATTATTTTAAGTTTACTTCAAGTTTAGATGATGTCAGTTCCTCTAGACATGTCTACCCAGAGTGTGGTGATTACATGAAAGACTGAAGGGCACTTAGAGGTAAACTTTTCAATCTTCATGTAGGATTTATATAACAACTTTCCCATTTGCCTTCTACAAGTATAATATGGTTTAAGGAGAACTACTGCTTAAATCAAGGAAAATCAAAAGGCTGGAAAAGTGTACTGATTTGAGTGAAGTTTGCTTAAAAAAACCACATAAGTTGGGTAATCTGAAAGTGAAAAAACAGCCTTTAAAAGTGATGTATCAAAAAGTTTCTTTGACACCTTAATGGAATGATCCTTATTTTCCATTAGTAACTAATTTTCCATTTATAACTAAAAACCCCTCAAAACTCTATGTTTTAATACCAAAGCTGGAAAAACTTGAAAGACTCAGAACTGGAGGATGGGGCTTTATTTATTTCTTTTTAAAACTGAATATCCTAATGTTATGTGGGTTTGGGGTTTTGTTTGTTTGTTTGTTTTTCCCCATGGGCCATTCCAGCACTTTCAGTTGATGTTTTCTTTCAGAAATTGGCAAAACAGAGATGTTGTTGATGAGATGGACTACCTGGTTCCAAGTCAGATTTATTAAAAAGTGTAACTTGAGGTAGGCAAGCCAGGTGACTTCCACATTATCTTTTCCTGGTAATAGTCTACACGCACTTCAAGAATTCTCTGGCTAAACCGTGCTGTACAGAGAGATAATCATGCCACAAGGTGCTCCACGTATTCTGCAGGAAGTTAGTATGAATAGCATCAAGGAAAGAAAAGCCTACACTAACTAGGCTGACAATTTCCACAGTTATAAAATCTTCTGGATAAAGAAGTACCACAAGATCCTGATACAAAGACCACTCAATGTGAAATGGAAATATGTCCCTCTGGTGTTTTCTGTAATTTTAACCTGTCCTCCTTTGGCTCGCTCACTGGGCTTTACCTGTATTTTGAATCCTCTGATGGTTTTAGTTCACAGTTCTGCTCATCTTGGTCATTTTGTGAGAAATTACTGCAGCTGTTAATCTGTGTGATCCCTGCAAGGGAGGATGAGAACTGTGTAGACTAGCAGTACAGCTATTTGTATGGCTAAACTCTGGTCTTTCCACAATAACATGGTATTTTCATAAATCAAAATATGAATGTCCCTTGGGAATGTAACACCTCCATGTTCAGGGAATACGTAAATAAATGTTCACCTGCTCAGGCTGAAATAGTGGAATTTTGTCAGTCTTCTCCTGCAGTCAGTCTGCTGGGGTGTTGGCAACAAAATTCTCAGATCAGCAGACCACAGGCTTGATGATTGTTCTTGATCCCAGAGTATTTGTTACACCCTGCAGTTGTGATGTTTTGCTGGTGTGTATGAGTTCCTTTAACATTCCTACAGTGACATGATCACCAGTACCCAATGACTCATGCTGTGACACCATGGTGGGTTTTTTCCAGTTTTGCCAAGTAAGATTCTGCATAGAACTGTGGTCATTTCCACTTGTCAGCAAGAGCTGTTCCTTGCACTCGACCTTTAGCTGCACAGCACAACTCTACAAGATGCTATTTAATGAGATCACAGTGGCTGAACTCCAGTATGCCTGTGTTACAGGAGCAGTACAACCTCAGTCATGTGCATTGACTGCCAGAATGTCTGGGCACTGAAGAAATTCTCATGCTTTACCCAAGATGTGCTATCTACTGAGGCCTAAATGAACACTATTGTGTGCTGCAATCCCTTTACCAAAAACATATTTCTGAAAATATCTGTTTGCAAGGAGGGTGGACCTTCAGTTGCCTTCAAATCTGTAAAGGCAGTCCTAAGAGGCAGTCGGTGTCTGCAGATATAATTTTTTTTTCAGTATTTTCAAAAGAAGATGGGACAATGAGCTACAGAAATGCACTGTTTCTCCTTTGTCCTAAGAGATTCTAAACATGCTCCAGGGAACAACAAAATTCTGTTAGAGTAACAGCAACAGCTCTTTCTGTAACCCATAAAATTCTTACTGGTTTATAATCCTCTTTCTTCTGTGCCAGTAACAAATATGGTAGAAAGAACTTAACAGCTGACAGTGGATTCCATACCCTGACTTTTCTTTAGAAAACTCAGAGTTCTGGCTGTCACAAATCATTCAGTGTGTTGGTCTTGGTTAACTACACCCTGTATTTGATGACCCTTTTTCCATAGCTGTCTTATTCTTAGCAAACTGGTTTGATTAAGACATAGCCCAAGCTAACGGTTCTCAATCTGTCTGGAATGGTGTACATGGAAAATAAAGATTAAACATTAAATTTAGTGAAATAAAGCTTTTGAAGCACAGACAAATAAGAGCGGGAATAGTGGAGTCAGAAGATCTAGGCACAGAGATGTACTGAAAGGAGATGAAAGTACCATTAATGCTACACTGCATCAACATTGCAGAGCTGTCATCCTAACCCACAGAAATGCCTACACTTCTCAAATAAACTTATCTGCTCTGGCCAATTCTGTATACTTGTAGAGCTGTGAGAACTGGTGACAGACAGATGTGGTCACTGCATGCCAGAATCTACAAACTCCCAGTATAGCTGAGTCCCCATGTCCTCTCTGTTGAGAGATGAGCCTTCAAGTCACCATTTCTGACAGGGGGACATGCTTGTGTCAGATTGGACACAAGTTCCAGGAGAGACAATACTCATGACCCCTCTATCTGGGGTCAATTATCAGCCATTATTCTATGGATAATTGATTGTAAAATAAAAAGGGCAATCAGGCAATCAACTATAAAAAGATATACAGAAGAGTATCTTGAATTCCTTGTTCTGGATGTTTGCATTTGCAAATCTCTCTAAGGCTGTAAAAGTGTTTGTGATGTGGGTGTCTAAAATATTGCTAATTTCACTGGCAAGATACCAGAATATAATCTGTGTGAAAGTAGTTAGTGGTTGCTTTGCTTTTAAATTTCTTACACCCTTCTGCTGGTAGTTCTTTCTGTACAGCTTTTCTCTTCTAGTTTATCAGAGTGTGATTTTCAGCAGCCAGCATTTTAACTAAACCAATCAGATTTAAAGTGGCTTGGGATAATGTGCATCCTGAGAATTGGAGGGACTTTTAAGACTCTTTTAGGCTTACCTAGAAACTTGGCACTGAGGTTTAAGGGCAGGTCCTCAGCAAAGGAGCGTGAAATGTATCTACTTCTTTGTCTTAATTCAATGAGAGACTCTCAGACTCTGTGGAAATTGTTAGCTTTTAAAGACCAGTCTGACTTTAATTACACAAATAAACGCTGTAGGCCTATCTGTCTATTAGGGAAAACATTGCTGGCATTGTTTTTAATACAATGTTTTTAATTTACTTAAAGGATAAGAAAATAGAGTTAAAACCATTGTCCTTCAAACAGGACTTAGAGGAGAATGAAAAATAAGTGCTGAGTTTGCCAGTGGCTAAGAATGGATTTTCAGCAGACTGACACAAATTTTTCCTTCTTTTTCTGCCAAAATAATGCAATAAAAAGTAGAGACGTAAATGAAGCACATGTTAAAAGTAACAGGTCATGGGCCACATCCTAGAATTCCTATTAGTGTCCAATAAGTCCATAAAACTGTGAGCCCTGGCCATGGAGCCCTTGGATGGGAGCTCATTGCACCCTTCAGGAAGACACAGACAGGATTCGGGGCTCCAAATTGGAGAAAAAGAAGCACAAGGGGCCCACCATTAGCAGCCCCATAATACAGGTCTCTAGAGAAGCCAGAAAGAGATTTGAGTCATGTCTACTGTCACTGTGTAGTAGCTGAGGAGCCCCTGATGAATGGACATGCTCGGAGTTTGGGGAGCCTTGTTGCTGTTCCTGTATTCTGACAGAAGTTGGGGACCGTGTCCCCAGCTGTCCATCTCACTCTCAGGTCTGGCTTGGGACAGCCCAGGCTGTGCTTCTACATGTGTGGCATAGCTGGGACATCAAGGGGAGAGGAGAGGAGGGAGGAGCAAGCACCTCCCAGGAGTCCACTCTGCTATTCTCCTCTCCTAGAACAGACTGAACCTTCTGCTGCCCAGGAATCTGCCCTGCCCAGGCATCATCCTGCAGAAGAGAGCATTTGACAGTGAAGGTTACAAGCAACAGTGACTGACAACTTCTTACAGGGCAAGGGTTTTGGTGCCCTGAGTGCTCAGGATACAGACAGTTGCAGTACAGGTTACACTTCCTGCTTTTTCTTGCTCTTCGTCAGCTTGCTATTTTCATTGTTGTTATAAATATTCCTTTTACTTCTTATGTTTCCAATGTTTTCATTACATCAAAAGTCCTTTACTTCATGGAAAATTCAGGATTTTATTCGTTCAAAACTTGATTTATCATTAACTCAGTAATTAATTCTCAAGAGTTTATACTTTCCTCTTAGTATAGATAGAGTATGCAAATGATGTGTTGTACTAACAAGACATCTTTTCTGTCATAAAAGGTACAGTTACTAAAGGGAAAGTTTTGAAAGTCAAGTCCCCTGGAAGATTATTCTATTTGACACTCCTAAAAGACAAAAGTCCCAGTTAAAATAAAATGACAGTTGTTTGTATAAGCAGATCCTAGTTACTTTAATTATTGCTTTTGGCAGGATCCTAGAAGTTTAATCTTTTTTAAATCCCACAGTAATGTCTGCTGGCTATAGGGATTTAGTTACCATGAAAAAATATTCAGCCACTACCCAACCTAAATACAGCTGTACACTAGGGCAGTGTTACCCAAGATAGTTTCACTTAAGTGAAATGGGAAGATTGTTCTCAATTACTAATTCAGTTAGAAGACTGAGGAAAATGAGATACGTATAAATCTAATTTCTTTGGTATAGCCATTTAAAAAGGGCTTTAGGTCTTTGAAGTTAAAAGATCTTATTTGTGTTGCCTGATGTAGGAGAGTCATTGCAGAACAATTTGCTCATTTACCTTTTTTTAGGGAAGCCATTATTTTAAGAACAAAAAGGAATACATTCATAGTATGGATACAAGAGTGAAAATGGTCTGCCATGTGGGAAGGAACTATCCGCACGTGCACTGAAGATTTCACTACAATTGCAGTTACACACCTTCATCTTGTTCTTGAAAGCATCATGCAAAGAAAGTATTGGAGAGCTTCAGTGGGCTGTGATTTCTGGGGCTGCCTGGTGGGTGTGGGTTTAGGATGGAGAGGGCAAAGTCATTCTCTGACTAGTGCTGCTCAAGCTAACTCCAACATCCATGGTCATAACCAGCATCAGAGTTCAAAAAGGATATTTCTGCACAGTGAGGTTCCTTTAAAGCTCTGACATATAGGTTTGAAAATTCATTTTGACTACAGAATTAGCTGAAATAAGTTGTGTTCTTTTACAAGGGAGAGCTTTAAGCTGTATTTGATGGTACTTTTTCTCGAAGTCCTTCAGCACCACCAGGCCTTAGTAACCTTTCCTATTCTCTTGGTCTTGTGTTCAATGTAGACCATTAATTTAGGAAAAGCAGTGCCATGAGTCTTTCGTGTTAGCTGGTGATAAAATTCCCTTTTATTTTTTGCTGTAACTCAAAGTGGACTATAACTCTCCTTCTAATTCTCACAACCCAAACAAAATATTTCTTTGAGACCTTTAAGAAATAAAGATTACATGTGCATTTCAGTTCTGTGTCTTAGTTTTTTAGAACAATCTTTGGGTTTTGCAAAGATGATTGAAATAAAAAAAGCAACTTAATGCATAGTTTCACGTATTTTTAAAAGATGAATGTAAGTTTATATTGCACTTAAAGATATTATATCAAAAGGAAAAATGAAATAAAAAATCTAAATATTTCTGGAAAAATTCCACTTATGACAAACCTTTATTCTTTCTAAGGTTTATAACTGAAACTAAAAGTTTCAGTTAAAAAGAATCAATCAGACCCAACAGTATCAGAATATCCAATCATTCAACAGCGACTGCATGTGGCCAAGCCACACTCACACAATCCTGTTAGCAATCAAAGCAGCTGGTCTGTATGCAGCTACATTACACTGAGATCATGTATCACCACCAAATAAGCATTTTATTAGTTTAACATAAAGAAGGGTGACATCAGGAAAAAAATAAATGACTGTGAAATGTTTGACAGTGACCCTCTGTGAACAGCACTTTAATCCCAGAATGATTTAACCCACTCCCTTACTATTATAGTGTTGAGAATTTTTATTCTTGGAGGAATCCGTTTTCAGAAAAAGTACAACATTCAGGTACTCAGCCCTTGTGATAGCTGAAAAGTCCTTGATAACACATCTTTTTATTTAAAAAGTCAGAAAAAATAGGGAAAATCATGATTTGAAAATAAAGCAGTCTTCTTATAGCTGTCTTCTAGAATAAGTAAGTGTAGTATACAGAGAAAAGTAGATGTCATGTATACAATACACAATATATTTTTACAAAAGCAGTGATTTCAGCCACATCCAGGAGAATATGTTTGAATCAAAACTTTAGGCAATTTTAAAACTTTTTTCGTGATTTAATATTGAGTAAAGCAGCCCTTAAATATCTCTTTGTTCCAGCACAGGTTGCATTAATGGGTGTTTTTGAATCATTTTAGTGAGCTCTGGCATAAGATAGTAAAGGAGTACAAAAAAAGAAGTTCCACACAAAGTTCTATAACAAGAGTTCATATGCTGTGTCAGAAACGATGTTGTAGATAGTGCTGACACTCTTTTTGGTAATGTAAGAGAAAAGGGGAAAGTGTATGGAGGTTAAATGGAATTAACAAAACACACTAAGCCGTTTCTTACCCATTAAAAATTGAAACTTACCCATCTCAAAATGCCTTTTAGGCTATTGGATATAGATCTCCTGACAGCTGCAGATGTAGTCACAGCAGTATTAGAAAAACAGAGATTTTTTTTTCCAAAGTTCAAGACCTGAGCACTGTCTAAAAAGGGAGACATGCCTTCGAGCACTGAACTTTTGATATTTTTCTGAATTAAGTGCATACCAACACTTGGAGTTCAAAGCACGAATTTAGTAACCAAAGGAAAAAAATTCAACTGTGATTACATAACAATGAACAACACAATATAATTTTACCTGGGAAACTCTGACAATATCTGACTATTGTTTTGTTTTTCTTTTCCTTTTGGGGTGAAAATAAATCAGGGAAATAAAATGGTGCTATTCACCATTGTCTGAAACATTTCAAAGTTAGCAAACATTTCTGATATGTGTAAAAGTGGAGATCTGTAGCAGGTAGAAACATGAATGCCATCTACAACAATATTATTTTGTTCCAGGCTGAGGCAGATGGCCGTCCACCCAGGAATCCAGACAAAATCCTTCATTTAGGCCTCTGATGAAGTCAGAGGTGTTTTCTGGCCAGGTGGCAGCCTTGACCCCGGAATATACTACAAAAGTTCCAAGGCCACCCTAGATTTCAGTGAACACCAGCTCTGCTATGATTGCAGCTGTACAGCTGCTTTCACCCAGCCACAGTGCAGGCTTCTGAATTTGTTTTGTCTTTGTTTTCATCAGATCACCTTTCAGGCAGACCAAATTCCTGATCTAGTTCCAGACACCTGAAGACTACAGCTGACATACAGGACAGCATCAGCCCTCCTGTTTTCAGGGGTGGTGCAGATTGTTGTTGAATAGATAGGTCTACATAAGAAGAACCTAAAAGTAAATATTCCTGAAAACGAGGATTTGAGAAGATGCCAAAGGACCAAAGATAGATCTCTTCTTTCAAGAAAAGAGTCAGATAAAGGACTGCTATGTTTCATTGCAGCCACCAAGTATTTTTATACAACAGAAAACTTACCAGAATTTTAATATGTTTACCCACCCTGACTCCCCAAAAATTTAGATATGGAAAAGGATATCACAGTATAATTATTACACACAATAATCACATGATTAAAACATCTTAAACATTTGATCATTTTATTGCTTTAAAATGAATGCCACATTGTATGAAACATTGTAAATAAATCCTCCCTAACACAGAAATCTTTTGCCTTAGTCAGCCTAAAAGAAATACATTCTTTCATGGTTTTAAATTGTGCTTACAAAACCTGATGCTTTGACAGTGGAAAAAACCCCAAGGAATTCTTTCTAGCGGTAACTGAAGGAAAGTTTCACAACAGCAATTCTGTTCAGCCTCCCTTCTGGGCATGAAAATATTATAGAGAAGACTCAAAAGAGTGAAGTCTATTCTCTCTAAAGGACTAGACTCAATATTATCCTTTATTTTTTGTGGGTTCAAATACCTTACTTCAGAAGACATCAATGAGCAAAGTTTGCAAGTAACCTGATATCAAATGGAATCCTTATCTACTGTGAGAAATGTTCTCAGGTCGTGGATTACAGTCAAATTCCGGTCTCACTGAAGTCAATAAGATTTTTATTGTTGACTTTATGTGAACTAGTTAAAACTTAAAATTTTGCTAAGAAATATGCTTGACATTTGGCACAACAGGAACTTAAAGGGACCTTTAACATGAAGCAAACCGAGCTTGGTTTCCAGCTGGACCACTGACCCCGCTGGCCCCATTCTCATTTATATTTAGGTTCCTTCTTGCTTGTTGGGCAATATAAAGGGCCTTTGAAGTCTGTATTTCCTTCCTGCATTTCTCTCCAAGTCACTAAAGACTCATGACTCTGCTCCAACCTGGTCTCTCACACCAAGCCACTGCCAATGTGTCACACACTCTCCTCTGGTTGCCAGCATCCACCCAGCTGAGGCCCCAGGCTCCCGGACGTGGCAGCCAAAAGCTGGCTGAGAGCCACTGGCTCTGCATTCTTGCCACAGACTCTTTAATCTGCTCTGAGGGTGGGGAAATCACCTCTCTGCCTCAGCTTCCTGATAGGTTAAAGGAATACCCTTGTGTGTGCAGTAGGCTGTGGAAGCACGAGCTGCAGGGAGTGAGGTGTTCTGCATCAGCACCTTGGAAGTGGACTTCAGCTTCAGTCACTGTCCCTAGCCAGCTATGTATTCCATGAAAAAGTCAGTAAAAATATCTTCTGGCCCCAGAAATAGATTATATTGTGCCCTGAAGAGTATACATTGATCATCTAATTTTTTTCACATATTGCAGAACATCTAACAACAAATGCTAGGTTTACAAAGAATTTTTCTTGTTTGTTATCTCTCTGGTCTTGGTTATTCTCTTATTATCTGCTAACCTAAGACTTTATTATTCATGATTATATGGCTTTTTATCTCAAGTGTACTTAAACCCCCAAAAGTAGGAGCTACTTATTTTCTCAGGTGAGAACATTGGAAGCAAAAGTAGCCTCGAAACGTTTTGTGGAAATCTCTTCTATTTCCGTATATAGATGTGTATAAAGACATGTATATGACTACAAATAACTTTTATTTGCACAATTTTAGTGAGATAGAAATTAGTTTTTGACAAACTAAACCAAAACATTAAAGCCTTAATGAGTTCCTAAGAACATGGTTATTTTGAATCATAGCATGTTTGCCTTAGAATATATTCTTATTCGGTTCCTATCTTATTACACCTCTGATGCTAAAGGAACACCACATAATTTCAAGTAGTTGAAAGAATAAGATTTAAATCTTTCTTTGGAGCTAAGAATGCAAGTACTTTTATGGACCAAGGCCACCATGCTTAACACTGAACCAGGTTTGCCAAGACTTCTTTCTGCCAAAACACAGCACAGTAAAACCAAAAACTATTGGTTTGGAAAAGAGAAATTAAAAAAATATTGAGAAGATGCATATCTAGTGAAAGTATGCCACAGGGCACAGATTAGCCCAGGGAAGAGGATTTACTCTGTTGCTTGAAGATGCAGATTTTGATTACTTTTCTCATAGCCTTGAAACAAAGTTTCAAAGTTTTTGTCTCAAGTCACTCTGAATTAAAAAAAGTATGAACTTTCAGTATAGAATTTCTAAATTCTTAATTTGGAATAAGTATCCTTTGTAGGAGGGTGTGGAGCTTTCTCCACCTTCCGTGCTTTGCTTGGACTCGTTCTATGTTGATACTAAAAGAGATGAATTTTCTCTATGTGATAAGGAAATTATCTCAATGCAGATCTATCCAGCAATTTGTAAAGCTTATGCCCCAGTGAAAACAGGAATTCTGATAGGCAAACTTCCAAAGAAACCTTGCAATGCTATGATAAGGTGAATACTATGATAGTTGAAGTACTTTATTTTTAATTGTTGTTGATTATTTTGTTATTTAATAGCATTATTTCGTTGTTAAAAACTTGTTCTTCAAACTTTTTTCTTCTTCTACAGTGATAGAAAGAGACCTGTCTGAGGAAGGTGAAGGAGATCACTGAGTGATTCCACAGGTGGGTCTAAAACATATATGGGACTTTGTGTAGCATTTCTACTGAGGGTGTAAGGGACTGAAAAAAATGTTCCTTAAATTTCAGATAAACTAATTTAAAGTCAGCAAATATAGGACAAATATGAATTATCTTTACATACCATAAAATCTTCAGGACATAAAATCTTCAGCAAGCTGTTTTCTTGGGAGGTGTATTGTTCAAGACTGAAAAATTTCAGTTAAAATGTACTGGATGTCACTTCATTTCACTGTCCTCAGAGCATACATATCTGGTGACAAGAATACCAGTCTCACTGCCAGTGAATAAGATAAGGGAAGTTTGCAGTTCATTAAAAATATTTAAAAAGATCAATTTAATCTATTTTAAAAATGCAAAGAGAAAAACTTCCAAACCAAAACCACAAAAAATCGAAAAAACAAACCAACCAAACCAAACCAAGAACATTTTTTACAAACCAGAAAAACACTTTCAAGTATCTCCAATTCTGGCTTATTTCTTGTTGAGATGGTTTCAGAAGTCAAGAAAATATTTCAGTAACACCCCATAAACTGCCTTACACAATTCAAGATTCAGGGTGTACCAAGGTTCAAATGACTGAGATGAACCAATTTAAAAGTATCGCAGAAAACAGATTGGAAGCTGCAGATCTGCAGATCTTATCTTTCTCTTCCTGTGTGCTTTCTAGCTGGCCACTGATAGGTTTAAGCCATAGAACTTAATGAAGATATTAAGAAAACCTATTTTTGCAGGTTTTTTTTAGAAGCTGGCATTTAGCTAACATAAACGGCAACAAAAAATATTGTGGCTTGATGCTCATGGTTGTAACAATGATGTGATAGGAAGTGGGTGTCAAGTTCCCTTGGTGAGAAATAGGGAATAAATGAGACACTCTGAATCACCAATGAATCACTAATAGAGTTCTGCTTCTTGTTTTTGGCTTTTATTTCCAGACTCTAAAATTATGAAAGTTTTAAAATGATGGATGGTGAACACTTCTCAGCATTCACAAGTGTGTGGTAAGGGTCTGATTGCCATTAGGCTTCCTAAGACCATGAAAACAGGAAATTTTAACAACCAGCATTTATTGTTTCTTTTGCCTAATGTCAGAGTTAACAACTGTTGAGGTTCTTTGTAGAACAAGAGAGGATGAGGGTAAAGGACAATATCTTCATGGCTAGCAGCAAAACCACTAAGTTCAGCAGAGTTCAGGGAGTTCCAGATTTCTCTCACAAATTTTACAAAAACTCACTCTCTTTAAGCACACACTGTACTACATATTTGTGCTGGAAAATGAACTACAGTAGTTCTTACTGTGAATTAATATATTTATTTTGATAGCCAATATAAATAAAGTGATAAGCTATGTTAATCTGAGAAACTGGGAGCTCCCTCAAATTTAAAACATGGTGCCACAATTGAAAGAAATATCAGGCTGCTAAAGGGAAAAATAAAATTGTCTAGTCAGAATATATGTATACATGAACATACATGGGTTCATTATCATCGGTATCAGCACTGAAATTGTTTTAAACAGAAGTTTCAAAAGCAGTGTGAGAGTTCAGATTGTCAGTTTTGAATGGACTGAATCACATGAATTGAAATTTTTACTATAAAGGTACACATAAAGTTTATTCTGCATTGATTCTGAATTCCTGTAGGAGTTCAGTGATCTGATCATCAGGTTCTGATGCCTTGTGACCCCAGATGGAACCAGACAGAGACCAGATCCACTGGTGTCAGAAGCTTTACTCTCCATTTGCTTTGTTTATTCTGTTCTATATGACAAACAGCGTGCATTGAGCAGGCAGGACCAGGGAGAGCCTGGGCAAATTTTGGTAAAACAAGTGAAGGAATTCATCCTACAGGTTTGCCATTTGGGCATTTCTAGATGCATATATGTACAGCAGTGTTTATATTTATTGACAACTATATTTGCTGTATTTTGATTGCTGCTATTAAATGATTTCATTATATTAGCAATGGTCTGGTGTTATAATCAAGCCATGTGTCTGTAATGATTGTTGCATACATTTCAATATTCCTGAGCTCCAGTCCACTGGAGTTACACTAAGAAAATGCTGAAGGATAGAACCATTAGGATTGTATAGGACTATGACAAAGAGACAGTGTGATGTCTGTGATGAAAATGAAGTGTGGCTTTATTGACTCACAACATTATGTGCTCTGTATTAATGTTTGCATTTATACTGAAAGAAATTTTCTCAGAAGAGAAGCACTGTGCTGCCTGTTGGACTGATTTATATTTTGTTTTATCGTCTACGCTCTAACAAATGCTTTGTGAAATGTTTGTCTCTGCTTACAAGAAAATTAACAAATTCAAAGCTTGTTCTGCCTGCCATCTTAGGGCAGAATAAAGAGTAGGTCTAAGTTAATGTGTAGGCTATTATCTTGGGAACAACACCACCACCACTTTTTTTTTTTTTTAATTTTTGCATTTTCTGGTGCATGTTTTAAATTATAGAAGCAACTGTGAAAGATCTTGTTGGGTCACTCCATACCCTTTTCCTTCTAAGTTGAATTAAATCATAAAACTTAGATTCCAGCAAAAGCTTTCAAAGCAAGGACACAATGTTCTTCACTATTACTCTCTTCCTGTCTCACGAAGTTGTACATACATCTCGCCAACTTGGAAACCAATGTTTTTAACTAAATAATTTTTTTTTTTTTATGTCTTTAATGGAGCTAAGTAGTTTCTTCTTCCATACCTATTACATTGAATAGTGGTGAATAAATCTCTCTGCAGAGGTGCAAATTAAAACCCAAAGCTTCCAAAATTTTTTCCCATCGGTAAATATGTACTCGAATGTTGAGATTGTACACTCAAAAGCACAATGTAATCCACATCATGCCAGTTCATGGTGTTGTCGGTAACAATTAGGAAATTTTAACATAAGAATATGAGAAGCTACTTGCCCAATTAGACCAAGATTGACTCTAAGCTTGACTTGCTACAAGGTTCTTGTCCAGTTTGATTTTTGTAGTACCAGACTTGTAATGAAACCTCCATAACTATTTGGAAAATTGAAGCCCATAATTATTGGTAAAGGGCCAGACATCTCTGTGCTTGAAATTACTGGCATAAATGCAGTTGTGTTGACTCAAAGGTTGAGTAAGAAAGGCTATGGTCAACTGATTATATTTTCCCTGGTTCCTAATATATACCACCAGTTATTCAACACAGCTTTATGTTTCTCATAGGCTTCAGCCTCTCTAAAGATTACATCAAGGCAGCTTCACTGGGTGCTTTTCATGGACTGCTGACCTTAGTTCTCCCAAAGGCAGGTAATTCATCCATGTGCTACAGATACCTACTAAATCTTCACAGAGCAGAACTTTAGTAAAAACATTAATGCCTGCTTATGCTATAGACTCTGCCTTTATTTCTATCAGTAGCAGTACCCCAGATGATCCACAGTATTTGAGGTCTAAGAACTACTTCACATTTACTGAGTCATATTAGAAAATAGACTTCTCAAAAGAAAGCTAGACCAGTTGACCCATGAAGAGATTGATTTTTCTAACATGTTTTTCAGTCCCTTATGCCCTCAGTAGACGAACAAGATTTCTGTCCAAAATTAACTGCAGAAGATTTTATAAATTGCTTGTGCATCCAAAGAGATGGAAACCATCTATGGTAAATGGACTGGATTTTCCTCTCCTGGTATCCAGATATTTATCCTTCTATCTAGTGACTGTAGAGGAAATGAAGGACCTGGGTTGGTGGAGTCCCCTCCACCACAGATAAATTTGCCACAGGTAAGTAAAACTATAACAAGACAGAACTAAACTCAGGCTGTGAGTTAGAAGAGTGATTCCACATCATTCTTGGATGAAAGATAATTCCTGAAACTGCACACAGTGAGTGGGAGTGATTGACACTGTCTATCTCAACATGCTTGTAGTCCATCTGAACCAAGCTGGGGAGCTCATGGTTGCCCCAATCCACACTGAAATAAAGTTGCACTGATTCCAGATCATTGGTGAGAAAAATTTGGTGATAAACAAACCCAAACATATGTATCCCGTGTCACATGTTTTCAAATATAGTAAGTGCTTGTACTGACATTTAAATTTCAGAAGTACCAAGTTTCTGCTTTCACAGACTAATCTGACCCCTCTCTAAACCAGACATAGTCTCTCCTTTGTGAGATTGAGCAATTATTTTTCTCAATTTTTTGGCTTCTACTTCCTTAGTTAAGGAGCAAAATAAAAAGTATACCTTGGGAGTTTAGGAAGTTATTAAGAAGAGAAACTTATTCAGGAACTGAACTTCTTGTTTCTCATAGATTCCAGACTCAGACAGAAGATGTCTTTTTTTCTTCTCCCCTCCCCACACACATCTCTACCTTTCCCTCCTACAAAAATACACTATGGTTATTTGACTCATTATATTTCTTTACAGGAATCATAACTGAACATTGCCCTTTTGTTTATCTTCTTCAAAGAAAGTCCTGTGTCTCAATACACAACCTTTTCCAGACATATATATTTATTTTGCAGTTTCAACCACTACAGTTTTACCTGGCCAACTCCACCTCAGAATTTCATCAGTGTCGCAGGGGGAGATAATTTGCTGTGACTTCATGGTTATTTTTCATTCTCTTTGCAAATGAGATAAGCTATTATAAGTTGAGGGCAAACTATTTTCTCATACTAGCAATGAGTCAGCAACCTGTTATAATGGATGTGATCATCTCACTGCATGAATTTTCATGAAACTCTATACAAGGTGTTAGCTTGTTTGCTGTGCATTATCTATGTCTTATTGAAGTAGTGTATTCAAGAGAGTCCTTCTGGGTTGAAAATGACTATGACTTGATGGTAGAGAAACTCACCTGCAGAAGAGTTTCTTCCTTCTTATTCTTTCTACTTTCCTTCAAGACTGACATGCAAACTTTCACACGAAGAGCCTTCATCTGAAACCATGGAGTTACATATTTTAAAGAACGATACTTAAATATTCATTTTGAAGGTGTTTTAATTAGTACAGTTAATGACCAGATGAGAGATAGACACACAGGGTATTTACACCAGCATTGATAAAGTACTGCAAGGCAGTAGAGACAACAGAGGTGTTTTCAGGAGAGCCTTTAGGCTGTGACATATGTAAAGGAAAGAAACCTGGTAGAATTCTGTCAATGATATATTGCGCTTGTGAGCATTTACTCTCATCTTTTAAATGCTTGATGATAGTAGATTTGGAGGAGCAAAGGCTATTTCATATCACTCATGTAATAAAGCAAAGAAGAGGTCATCTGCCTTATTTTCATTTTTTTACTATTGAAGAAGAAAGAAGAAGAAAATATATTTAACCCATACTTTCTGAAGAATGCTTGTGTTTTGAAAAGTTGTGGTGTCTGACACAACTGTATTCCATAAACCTGCCATGGGATTTATAGCTAATAAACATTACTATTATGAGGTAAATATAGCCCTTGAACCACACTTCCATAATACTCCACTGTGCCTTTGAAAAACAATAAAGCATACTGGCAGCAGTGGGAGGTTAGAGGGAAGGAACAGAGACTGGAGAAGGAGATTTGGCTGGAGGGACAGCTTTGGTAAGGTATGGAGGGGATACCCAAGAAGTCACCTGTTGATTATACTGTGCAGATATTATGGTGCCTGGAATGTGAAAATTAAAAAAAAATTACCGAGGGGCAAAAAAAAGAGGAGGAATGACACTTCCTGCAATCATGTGAAGCAGAATAAGCAGACTTATTTAGACCATGAACTAATCTGTGAAAAGGGTTTAGTGTGAACAGAATTACCTGCATTGACTGCCGCTCACTGTAGTAAAAGAGCACAACAGCAAAAAAATGATTGCGGTATCTGGTCCCAGCCAACGCCGGCATTCAGCTGCCAGTGGAAACATCCCAGGCTTTGCCAGGAGCTTCACTGAAAGTCTCAGACTGGTTTTCACAGTGAAATGGTAAACTTTAGTTTCTTCTACTTTTCTCTTTAACTACCTGTTGTGTTATACCTCAGGTTCCCTTCTGAGATATGAAAGAAAACAGAGGAACTGGAAAGAATTTTTCTTAAGTTTGAGGGTTTTGGGGACTTGTTATGGGGGACATTAATGTCAGCTCTTACGGAGAGATTGTCATTGATGAAAATTTAGAAACATCTCTAAATAACTTATTTTTCCTTTTTTTTTTTTTTTTTTTTTTTTTTTTTTTTTTTTTNTTTTTTTTTTTTTTTTTTTTATTTCCCCCCAAGACACTGTGTGCTTGTGTCTCTTGGATACATTTGTAAAGCTTGTTGTCTCTCGATATCAGTTCCCATTCTTTATATTTCCCCTTCAGGAAAGAAAATTTCTCTTCAAATGAAGAGTCAGTCTTAAAACAACAGAAAAAAAAAGAAGCAGGTGGACTACTCGTTTTAGATTAAAAACCATTGTTCTTGAAAATAATTTGGGTTGTCTGTTTCTGTTGGTCATGTCAGGACCTATTTACTTTACCTGCAGGAGCAATCTGACTTCAGTTATTTCCACACTTCGCACTGAAATGCTATCGAAAGACAAAAGCAGAGATGTATCTATTGTAACTTGCATCTCAAACTTTGTAAAAGGCTCAACAAAACATTGTATCTATGTGTTTAGCTTTCAGAAAGCAAATTTTTATCTAAGAACAAACCTTGCAAATATTAAGAAGAATATAATTACAAAATAGCTAAAACAAAGCACACTCATGTGCTTCCTTTTAAAGATAATAATTGAGTACTACTATTCTGGAAGATTGTAAAAATGTGATTATAATTTCTTGGTTCTTACTCTCAAGCAAAATATTTTTTTCCTTCAGTGGAAAAATTCTCCTTTAGTATAAAATACAGATTGTTACTCTCTCATTCCAATATCTAAAATGTATATCCTGATCAATGAGTTGTTTTAAATAATAAGTGTGTCACTGAGAAACACATAAAGGATGTTTTCTTTAGTAATGCTAGACTCTCCTCGGTGCAGAGTCTCTTGATTCTCATCAGTCTGGAGACTCTGCAGACAAATTACCTGCCTTTCATCTTTCTGCTAGAGGGTAGAAAAAAAAGTACTAGAGGGAAAAAAAAGGCTTAGTAAGAGATTTTGTGTAAGAGAGTTGGAATCTGAGACAAAGGCAGATTACAATTTCAGGAAAAAAGACTTCTAAAAAAGCAGAATTGAAAAGAAAGATAATAAGTTATGCATTCTTTTACATTTACCTTTAAACCTTCTACTTTAATTTATAACATTCTTTACCTTATATTAATAAAAAGTACTATTTATTAAATGTACTATTGTTACTATTAACTTTCTGGTAGATGAACAAGTCTGAGGGAAGAATTGTAACTTAGCTGGAGAAGAAGGAAAGGAACATATTAATCTGCTTTTCCTTTCTTTTGAAGTAAATTAGGGAAGTGTGAAATTATGGCATAGGATCTGGTTCCTCTTCCTCAATACAAGTAGAACTAGCCTTCTTATCATTTCATAATAAAGTAGAGCAGAATCTGTCTGAGTGATGTTGAAAATAAGATCTGTTAACTTTAATTCATCCATTTCAGGGACTGCCAGACTTTGAATATGACATTTGTAGATTAAAAGTTTCAGAACGGTCAGATCTTCCCCCCTCTGACCAGCCTTTCCAGAATCTGAGAACATTCCCTCACAGTGCTTGTCTTGGAAAGAGCTGCTTTACCAAAGTCTTGCAGGAAAATCTGAGAAGTATGATATGAAGTTAAGTCTGATGAAGGTTGATACTGCCATAGGAAATGGGTAGTACTGGAGTCTTCAAACTGGAGAGAATTGAACCTGCTCTATCACTCCCCTCCTCATTTGGACAAGGCAGGGACAAGATAAGGTGGAAACAACTCATGGGTCAAGACAAGGGCAACTTAATAAAGCAAAAGCAAAGGTCATGCATGCAGAACACAGGAAACAAAAACATTTTATTCTCTGCTTCCCATCAGAAGTGGATGTCTTGTCACTTCCTAGGGAGCAGGGCTTCAGTACATGCAGTAGTTGCTCCAGAAGAAAAATTATGTAAATAACAGATCATCCCTGACCCCACTCTCCCACCTCCTTCCTCTTTTCTTTTAGCTTCTATTGATGAGAAGATACATGGTGTGGAATATTATGGGATATCCCTTTGATCAGTTTGGGTCAGCTGTCCTGGCCATACTGTCTCTCAAGATCTCGGCCATCACCAACCACATGGTGAGGGGGAAATGTTGGACAGAGCTGATGCTGTGTGAGCTCTTCTCAGCAGTGGTGCAAACACTGGTGTGCTATCAACACCTTTCCAGCTGTCAATGCAGAGCACAGGACTGTGAGGGCTGTTGTGGAAAAATTAACTCCATCCCAGCCAGAAACAATACACCTGCTGAGGAATACAACTAAAATACCATGTATGCATTCCTATTAGGTTATCACTGAAAAAAATCAAAACCATTCTTGGAAGCAGGGACCACTACCCCAACCTTTTGCTGAAGCTGCATCTGAAATAAACATATGAATTAATATGAGTTCTATTCACTGTTGGTTTCTCAACTACTATGTTATTTGAAATTTTAAAGAAAAGTGTATGTTAAAGCATGTAAACATATGTCAATATGCTTTGAAACACACATGAATAGAAAAGTAATAATTTTCATACCAGAATCATCTGCTAAACTGTTAAGTCTTCAATGGCAAAAAAGAGGAAACAGCCTAATTGCTCTGTGCTTTATATCTTCTCTAACTACTCCAAGATTTCTTGAACAAACACTTGCCAGAAACCTGTGGTTTCCTTACATCTCAGAACTGTATTGTTAGTTACTTGTATAATTTAGTGAGATTTCATTTTGATTGTCAGATTCCAGCACTTCTGTGATTCATTTTTACTAAAAGAAATCACCAATGCCCCTCGTCTTAAAATCACTTTCCTGGAGGATTAAGAAATGCAGTTCCACTCTATCACAAGACTTCCCAAATTCTCTTTCTTCAAATACTATGTCCTGAAGTTCCTTTAATGCTGTTCCCAGAAAGTGACACATGATTCTTTATTAATTATAGAATATATTAACTTAACGGATGCACTAGAAATGTATTTCTCTATTCTCACCATAGCTTGAAGGAAATATCATTGCCAAGGCATTATCTCTCACTGTTCTCATACTAGTAGAGTAAATGTAACTTTTTTATTATTGATTCTTTAAAACTCAGCCAAATTTTTTAAAAAATGTTAATGTAGACATGATTTCATTTCTATGAACTACATCTTTAATTGCATTAATAACTGTAGACATATAAGCTAAACACTAATTTCATGAAAAATGAGGACAAAAGCTTTCCTACTGTAGGTTGGCCAGTATTTTGCTCTGTTCATGCATAAGTTTATTGCTGATACAGCACATTGGGTCTTTATTATTATTGGGTTTTTGCACTGTAATAATCTGAATGATACTATGCAGGAAGTAACCCACTTCTGTGACTTAGATGGGTAGGTTTATCCCAGTGTCAGGAAATAAATGGAAATATTCCCATGTTAGCTTCAGATACATTCTCTGGTATCATCAAGGGCGTGTTTGGAGAAAAACCTTGTGTTTGTATAGAGATGGTAAGTGGAGCAGTTCATATTCTTAGTTATGTTGTGCCCTCTGGCAAGCCTGCCAGGAGAGTGCTGTGCTTGTTTTGTGAAGAGAAACCTCCTCCACATTCCAGCTTGAGCATATCTATTGTTTTCAGACATAAACAGATGTCTTCCTTACCTAAGGGAAGCTCTCAAAAATCTGGAAGTAAAACAGAAGAAACTGATGTGAAACCACAACAGTATTTGACCTGTCTGCATGCATTAATAATCTCAGCTTTAGCTGAAGGCAGAGTTCTGTTGCATTCAGTTTTATTTATTTGCGTGGTTTCTGCCCTGCAGTAGGGAACAACAAGAAAGGATATTAGAATTAATTTAATTTTTAAAATTTCCATTAGGATTTTGTTAAATACGTACATGCTCATTATGTCATTCAGAGTCTTTAAAAGCAAGATAATTCAGGGTTGCTTAAGAAGAGCTAGGAAAAACGGGGGTAAACATAGTCTTCATTCTGTTAAACTGCCCTCTATTTCACAGGTCAAAATCTCAAAATTTGTGATGAGATCAAACTACAGATCAAACTGGATCAAACTTCAGATACACTAGAGCTTTTTCTAATAATTCTGATAGGGTGAATGAATTTTGTTTGCATGAAGGTTGTCTGACTGCTAACAAAATGCATATATTTGGGAGGGTTTGACATCTATACATTTACTTTCTGTGACAGGTTGATCTGTCTTTTCCAGCCTTATACAAATGTCTGTAGGACATTCAGATGTGTTAGAGTTTAGCTGCCTGTGGGAGGTAAGATGATTACTCCAAGTAGGTCAGGTTTACAACTCCTTCATGGAGACAAGGCACATCAAACTCACTCTGCCTTTGAGACTCATCTCTTTGAGTGCCTTGTCGCTCTCCTCTCTCCTCTCTCCTCACCCATCTATGCCATGGTTACAACACAGCCTGTATGATGACACTAAAACAATGTTAATATTGAGTAACTACTAGAGAAAAAGAGAATTTTGAGAAAATTGAGAAAAAGTACTGTGTGTTCAAGGACAGAAGGATAAGTGTATTGGTGAAGGGGAAGAAAGGGAAGTGTTGAACACAGTTGCAAAGGGAGTGGAGAATTTTTGAGAGGTGCTGTGCCCCAGCAGAGCCCTGTACTGCAGCCAGCTCTACAGCTGCTGGGAAAGCCACATGTCCCAGCACAGCAAAGTCTGATCCAGCATCTCCCCAGCAAACCACACTGCAGTGACACTGGGGCTGAGCCTGCTGTTTGTGTCGTAGTGTGGAGTAGACACAGCTGGGTTAGACCTGGGTCAGACATCTCCCTGCAAGGTTACATCCATTTGTAGAAGTAGCAGCTGGGATGCAACAAACCTTATGTAAAAGTAAAGATGCCCAGAAACTCAGATTTTTAAATTATTATTTTGTAATTCAGAGGCACCTGATGGTAAGAATAGAATTAGATCATGACTCCTCAGTCACAGAATGATGAAATTGTTGTCCTGCAAGAAGGAAAGAATGATAATCTAGAGCATGGTATGGCAGGAAAAAAAAAGTGATGGAAGGATTCAAGAAATTAAAATCAATTCTACTTTTAATTCTTGCAAAATTTAAGTGCAAGTAGCCTCTCATGCCCATAAAACCCAGCGAGACATAATTTAAAATAAGAGACTAAATATAAACTAAAACTACTCAGAGATAGAAATTAATCTGTGTCATTCATAAATAAACTATAGAATTTAATTTGTTCATAAAGCAAACAAGGTTTCCAGTAGAAATTCTTAAGAATTATAGCTATCACAATAGACTGCTATCTTTGATTTTATTTGTTATTTCTGAATGTGCATCATCTTGGTTTCCATGCTACGGTAGTGTGATTCATATCTTGTGGTTAACAAGACTGACTTTTTGTTTCCAAAATTTCTGCTGTGAGAAACCTCTGCTGAAACGTAGATGGTTTGTGGTGTGTGGATGAAATAGGTATTCTTTATAACCTCCTCCAGTAAGAACAGACTCATCACAAGTAACAACACTATTCTCACAGTTGCACTCTTGGCACATTATCCCCTAATGATATGAGCAAATATTTTTTCTATTTAGAAAGAAAGACACAATGTGATATCTATATGTATGTGATTTGTATGATTTCCAGGTTGTAGATGCATACATTATTCTCATTGCAGGGAAGACTATTTCTATAATTTAACATTTTATAATTAAAATTGATATTCCATAAAATCTAATAATTTCTATTACATAGAACAAAGCCTCCTTACAATACCAAGAAACACTTGTTCAGCTGGAAATTAAGTTTTAAGTCCTAAGAGCAGAGAGGTTTTCTTATCCAGGTGCAGTAATCAGGCTGAAGTGGGACCTGTCTCTCATGTTACAGCATGAGTACTCATTGACAGGAGCTCCCTACTGCTGGTGGCATCTCTCAAGATTCCAAATAGAGTTCATAAATCTAGAGTGGAAATCCACACTTTTGCCTCCCTATGCTTCTCTGCTCCTTGTCTCAACTGGGGCAACTCCCAGAAGGAGTGGCCCCCTTCAAACCCTTCATCCGATCAAGTTTGTGTGAATTCTCAGAAAAAAATAAGTAGTGTGCTAGGTCCTAGAACATTATAAATTTTTCTGTGTATAACTATTGTTCAGCAGACACCAAGGCCAGCATTTAATCTGCTTTGTTAGATATCCCGAGCAACTCCACTGAAATTATCAAGACCAGAGGGATAATGCTGCAATATTTGCCACATACATCACTGTAGATAAGTAAGTACACATCCAGTCAACTTACATAGATAATTTCATACTCAGCCTTCTCTTTTTCCTGTTTCTTCAGCCTCACACACTTAACAGAAATTTTACAGGTTTTCACAATTCCTCCTACCCTGAATGCCTCAGGTGTATGTGTTCTCCATGCTAAATATATCATATAAAACACAAGTGAAAATAAATTTTCCCGAATATCGTGATAAAGTTTTGCAACATGGGAAAAAGTTGCACTTCTTTAAGAAGAAGAGAAAGAAAAATTGAGTGTCTGAAAACAGTCTTTTACTCATTTAAATAAGTTTTTAAAATCACTGTTACACATAGTATGCTCACTTGTCCATAGAAGAGCTCAGCTTCGTGTCTTAATTATTAAAATTAAACTGCATTCTAGATTATAGAGAATATGGCATATTAAAATGTGCACATATACCCTGTCTGGTTCTTTGAAATGTGAAAATGTATTCCTACAGCTAAGTAGTTAATATAACAGATGTTTTATCTCCTTCTAGACTGACTTTTTTCCTTTGGCTGCTTCCTACTATGAAAAGCAGAAATATCCATAATGCTTGATAAGCAACATGGTATTCAAAGACTGAAGTATTCAGCTGCTATTCTAAGAAATACTATTTCATCACTGGTTATAACTTTCCTCAGTGGTGCTGTACCATGATTTTCTCTAACTACTATTCTTCAGATTTCTTTCTTTTCTCACAGTTAGAAAGGGAGCTCAATTTTGCACAGTGTATAGGCGTATCCTATATGTTTTCTGGATATTAGCCAACACTAAAAGAATGAGATGCTTGAAGAAAGCAGTCATAGAGTGAAAGTGGGTGTTCCCCTGTTCTCTGACATTTTAATAAGCTGAGCTAAGCTTGACAATCATATATTCCTCTTACCTCAATGGGATTGCTCTTTCATGGAAGTGATCAGATGCTCTTGAGAGGGAGGCTCCCTTGGATAGGGAACTGACAGTCTGATCAGCACAACTGATCAACTGTGACCTGATTCCAAGCCCTTTATGGAACTTATGTCGCTGGTGATATTTTGAGAAGTCATTTTTCTTGTTTGCTTCTCATTTTTGTACAAATTAGTCCTGGTTTCAGCTGGATGGACTTAATTTTTTTCTGAGTAACTGGTACTATTGTGCTGTGGTTTTTTCATTCACTGTGAGGATAATGTAGATAACACACCCATATTTAGCTGTTGCTAAATAGTCCTTGCTTAGTCAAGGCCTTTCAGTGTCTCATGCTCTGCTGTTAAGCAGGTGCACAAGAAGCTGGGAGGGACCATAGCCAGGACAGCTGGCTTGAACCACCCAAAGAGATGTTCTGTACGATAGAAAATCATTCCCAGCACACAAATTGAGGGGAGTTGGCTCAGAGGGGCTGATAGCTGCTCAGGGATGAGCTGGGCATTGGTCAGCAAAGGTTGAGCAATTGTATTGTGCATCACTTCTCTTCCTTGGGTTTTCTCTCTCTCTCTTTATCTGTTATCTCCCTTTCCATTATTATTGTTGCTATTGTATTATTATAATATTCTATTTTATTTCAATTATTGAGCTGTTCTTATCTTAACCCACAGGCATTACATTTTTTCTGATTCTCCTTCCCATCCCACCACGGGTGGGGGAGGTAGGCAAACAGCTGCATAGGACTCAGTTGCTGGCAACATAATGGCTAACACTTCAATTATTCAATTTTAAAATATTTTCTCTTCTTTTTTTGGTAGATATGGGGCTAGCTGTGAAGGAAAATGATTCATTAGTGTCTCTGTGTGGAGACAAAAATCCTCTTAAACAGAGGAGTCCGGAAAAATATAGTGGGAGGAGAAATTACACTGAAGATTTTTGTCACCTTCAGAAAGAATTGATGTAGTTTCAGATCTATATTTCACTATTTGATTGTATCAGTGAGTACCTGGTATTGAAATAAAAACATGACTCTTCAGTTGTGGTTGGATTTCCATAATTTTATTTGATCAACAAATATAGGAAGGTCTTTTCTATCAAGTGGTTTAATATCTCTGTGGTATAAATGTCAAGAAATGGCAGAAATTTTCACTTCTGGGCTGATGTACCTGAGTGTTTAACTCTGCCAAAAATGGTAAGGGAACAACTCCAGCCTAAATTAGAGGGATGAGCAGAACACAAGAGTAACACTTAAAGCATTACGAGGCTGCTTTGGTCTGAAATATATCCAGCCAAATTCGCCCTGTGCAGTGGCAGGCATTTATAAAAAGGAAAGGAGGGGGAGTGGTGTCAGCCAGCCTTTTAAAGACATTTTAGAGCCTACTAAGAATGTCAAATTGAAATGTCAACACCAAAACAAAAGTGCTTTGCTGCGATATAGCAGACCTCAGTGTCAACATGGTGTTACTGAATGCAAATCTGCCTTAAAAGATCAACAATTTCTGCTCACTATACTTCCACTCATGTATAAATTTTAAAGTAGCAATAATAACCACCCTGCCCCTTAAAATTGTTTTATTGGTTTTTTAAACATTGTTTTAAAGAAGGAAACTTTAGAAACAAATGCTCTTATTTATCAAGTCTGGTACAACTGGGAGTAATTGGAGAGGTGAAGTAAGAATTCCCTCAACACTTAGGGTAGATTTCTGGCACGTGAAGAGAGAGGTCTGACTTTCTGCTTTAAGAAGCCAGTGGAGTCCCCAACGTGAGGAGCTTCCCTGGGAGCTAGGGCAGGTAAACAAGGTCTCTGGACTCTGAAGGATTCTGACTGCGGGAAACATCTCATGAACCTCACTGAAGGGTAGTTTCTTTTCTCTGTGGGGTCTAAACAGCTTCTTACCTTTCACCGGGGACCGCAGTGCCTTTTAGCACAAACTAAACCTGACAACTTGAAAGTAGCAAAAAGCTCTGCCTCTGAATCTTTTGACCTGGCCCTTTATACTGCAATGTCCCAAGGCAAAATTCCTTATTTCTTTGCCACTAGAAAATGTTTGCACTTCGGAGAGACCTTTGAATTCCTTCAACATGTACAGAAGCTGTGGATTTGGGGAATGACTGAACAAGACTGTCTGCCACATCATCATTCTCTTTTGATTTTCTTGTTTCTTGTATATGTGAAGCCACTGACTTGTGATTTGATAAAATAGCAATAACACCTTCTCTTTTTGGCAAATAGGTGGACTTCTGAGAGGAGCATTAGCACCTACCCAGTGCAAACATGCAGGGCAATGTTGATGTGCTAAAGCTCAGAGCCCACTGATGAATGAAGCAGATATTTTCACGATGAGCTCGGGAAAATGGGTGATCTTATGACTAAAAGAATAACCCTGAAATCAGAGGCTGAGCTGAAGAAAGACCTGGAAGGAAAGAGGGTAGAGAACTTGCTCCTGCTAAAGGCCAAAGGAGCCTTGTAGACTCATTTGGTAAGTGCATCACCTCTTAGAGTGTGGTGGCAGAAGCAACCCAAACCCAATGTGGCCACAGGACTCCCAAAAGGGAATTGTGGGCCTAGTCATTTGTCTGAGGTCAAAGGCTCTCTAACAGACATTTAACAGCACACAATTACAAGCAGGTCAGGCTGTGCAAATTTTCATTGCCTGCAGCTGGGAAAATATAAAGTCATGTTTCCAATTTATAATTTGCTCCTGGCATTGCTGATGATACTTAAGTAATGGTTCTTAGAATAATTTG
>WAAE01019083.1:0-29326 GCA_013400495.1 Nicator chloris
AAAAAATACAGTTATTGTAATAAAAGAAAATAAGCATCAGATAGGAGACCATCAAAAGCAGTGTGGTCAACAGGTTGAGGGAGGGGATTCTCCTCCTCTACTCAGCTCTTGTGAGACCCTTCCTGGAGTGCTGCATCCAGCTCTGGGGCTGCCAACATAAGCAGGAGAAAGGCCTTTTGGAGAGAGTCTGGAAGAGGATCCTGAAATTGATAAGAAAGCTGGAGCTTCTTCTGTGAAGACAGGGTGAGAAAGTTGGCATTGCTCAACATAAAGAAGAGAGGACACTGGGGAGTTTTCCGGAGCTTAAAAGGGGCCTACAGAAAAGTTGGACAGGTATTTCTTACCAGAGAGTGTAGTGACAAAATGTGGAGCAGTGGTTTGATACTGAAAGAGGATAGATTTAGATTAGATATTAGGCAGAAATTCTTTACCATGAGGCTGGTGAGACACTGGAAGTTGTGAATGCCCTGTCGGAAGGGTTGAACCCATGGAAAGATTCAAAGCCATGCTGGATGATTCTTTGGGCTAGTGTAGTGGAATGTGTCCCTGCCCCTGGCAGAGGATTTAGAACTAGACGTTCTTGAAGGTCACTTCCAAACCACGCCATTCTATGATTCTGTGAAAACTAACAGACCATTTGAATTTACATTTCAATTGGTATTTTTACGACTGAAATTGTTTTTGAATCAGGATTTGACTTGTCATTCTTGAAATATAGTTCAGTTTTTTAATAGAAACTTCTGTGAAATGGAATCCTGGTGTCTGCTACCAATTAACAGCAAAACAGGTTGAACTGGAGCATTAAAAAGTTGTTATCTTTAGCTGTTGCATTTCAACTGTACTTGAGTTTTGGAATTCAATAAGGAAATTGAATGGTAATTAGCTGTTGATATCATCTCTATTGTCATAGAAGCCTTTTTTAAGACTGTGGCCAATTTCATGTAGAAATGCCTAGTCAGTCAATAGTAATAATCACAAGTAGCCTATAAGCAAAGAAACAAGTTTAACTTGTTAAGCTCCTGCTGTGATGTATCATCTCTCTTGGCTTTGGACAGGACTTTGTAATAGCAGTCAGTGTAGCACGTGGGGTTTGAAGTCTGTCTGCATTTTTACTGTCTCTACAAATCTGAGTATTTTGCATGCTGTAATGTTCTGTTTCTGTTTTCCTTACCAGCTATGTTTTGGAAGGAGTTTCTCCACAGAGCTCTTGTTGCAGTAGAGTTGGGCTTTTGCTGAGGAACCAGCAATTTTGAGCAGTTAAAGTGTGCTGGAGCTGTCGGACCTGTGATGCTGATACTCTTGACAGAAAGATTCTGTCTGTGGGAGGCTGTGCCCTTAGCAGGAAAGAAGTAGGTAAGGCAGCCTGTTGGTGCTGCCCAGGGCCAGTGCAGGGAAAACCCTGGTCTGTCTGTTGGGGCAGCAGAGGAATAGTTGGAGGAAACCAAGGCTGATGGTGCAGTGGAAAGCAGAAAAGTGGACACTTCACAGTTCCCTGGGAGGTGTTCTTGTTCCTCCTGCCCTTCCTGTTACTGCCTGCATCTCTGCCATGTGCGTTCTTGCAGTCGGTTGTAAGTTCTGGGCCAGACGTTGAGGCCCTGGTTACAGCCCTTTTGTGTAACTTTGGCTGCATTGTGAGAAAACAGTCATTGTGCTAATGAAGCAGGTGGAGTGAATGACAGAAGAAAGAGGTGACAGTGTTTATGATGAAAATGAAAATCAGCAGTGTTGGAATACTGCCTATCCAAATTTCAGAATGTGTTTTTCCTTTATGGTTGTTTTCCCTGTGTTGAAATAACATGTATATGTCAGATGTGTGGGACCTCTGTGGGGTGAAACACAGCAGTTGAGTAATTGATAGAACAGTTTTCTGCAAATGATTTTAAAGAAGTGTCTTTGTGTCATGCAGTGTTTTGAATTATACTTTATGGCCACAGGAGACATCATTAACTAAGTAGACAACTTTCATTGGCTTTCATTAGTTCTTTGGGTTTTGTTTGGGGTTTTTTTGGGTTTTTTTTTTTCATTTTCTTTTGGAGGGAGGGGGTTGAGGGTTATGTGCTTTTGACTGCTAAGTAATGAGGTTTCTTAACGTATGTAAGCAATTTCATTAAATTCATGCCCAGATCTTTGTTCCTCAGTAGATTTCCCTTTTACAGTGAAGATGTAGAGGATTAAGAAACAGGCCATATGGTAGTTTCTATAGCAATAAATTAAAAACCATGTCTTGTCAGCCCTTCTGAGATATGATGCAAGACTTAGTTTGGGAAAGCACTGGTTGCATGTTTTGTATCCTGGCAATTCTCTTTCATTGTAATGATCTCTGGGACAGCTGTTAGATGCAGGTATGAGAAGGACTAGCTGACCTTTGTTTCAAACAATGAATGCATAAATTCATAATTTCATCCCTTTGAATTACAGGTATTCAGCACCACACTGTTTCCATATTACTTTCTCAGTGTGTAGGGGCCAAGATTTTAGTGATGATAATAGTGCAGGAAGAGCTTTTAATTAAAGCAGAACTGTTTTAAACAGAGTTGAAGCATCTGCTGAATCTATACTTGGATGCCTTATTTAATAACTTGTTGTCAATGGTATTTAGTCCAGGATTAAGACACTGGAATTTTAGTGTTGACAAGTAGGTGTGTACCTGTGCACTGCATGCCTGAGCTCCTCTGTGATCTGTGGGGATTGAGTCAGTCCAGCCTGTGGGGTAATTCAGCTCATGCTCGACTTAGACATTTCTTGTTTCATTTCATAGGTTTCAGTTCCCCAATGGGTTGTTCTAAAATCTAAGGCCAAATGTAGATCTTAATCTTGAACTGATTTGCCTGTTTACACCCTAGACCTAAAGTTAGCCTGAATTTCTGTACTACAGCACCGCAAGCAAAAAGCTGAGACCTGCAGAGGAGGGTAGGGTTTGATGAACAATCCCAGTGTCTGTGGAGAGTGAGGGAAGATGGTTTTCCACAATGTAGGCTAATGAACATGCAGCATGTTTTACCCATGCCTTGAAACTGAATCTGCGAGGATTTGGGCTGTTTTACAACAGCTGATGAGTCTGTGCCACACTAGTGCTTGCTGTGAGTCTACACTTTGAATGTAAATATTTCAGGTCCTCTTTCATTTACATTACAATTACATTGGCCTGTTTTGTTCCATGTTTGGCAATCTTACTCAGCTAAAGCCTGGGTTTTGCTGTATCAATTATTGTTTATATTGCATGGAGGCTTTATTCACTGTTCCTCACACTGCTTCTGCTGTAGAAAACTTGCAATTAAAGCCTGTAGTGGTTGATGACAGGATGATAAATGTACAGGTAGCATGGAATGGACGTAAAATTACAGTTGAAGGGAATCCTGCTTATGTGTATTTGCAGCCTCAGTAATGTGAGATTTGTGTATCTTTCCACAGGCATTGGTAAACAGTCAATGGTTCAGAAAGGTGAGATGTGCGTTTTCAATACTGAAGTGTTGCCCTTTCTACTTAGATATAGAAAATCTCTTGAGAATTTTTCTAAATGTGTGGAAGAATTACAGATATGCCACAGATATGCCACAGCATCACATAGACCATGTGCTACCATAGTAGAGTCCTCTAAATATCATGCTTGCATAAAAATTTGTGCTTATTACAGAACAGCTGTGTCTGTGTTGTAAGGACTTGTTCCGTGGTTTCTTGGTGGACATTTGGTACAGTATTAGACATGTAAATAAGGATTATTTGCTTTTAGGACATAAAAAGAGTAATTTTAAAGTAATACATTAAGTACAAGTCTGAGGAGATGTCATTGAATGACACAGAACTGCTTTCTTACAATGTCTGGGCTTTACATCTTAACAGATTGAGCCCTCTGGAGGCCGTCAGGGTCAGGATGTGTAGGAATCCTCTTGTGCTCTTCCATTGAACTGTACTCCATTAGAAAGCAAGTGATGCAAAACCTTAGAAATTTCGTTTTCTTTGGAAAGGAGGATGAATGATTTGGTGCATTTCTGGCACATTCTGCTCTGGAATAGTTGGGTGCAATTCCCTGTATGTCAGTGTAATAGCACCTATGCATGTGAGGAAAGATGCATGACTGAAAGAACGGAAAATACTACAGGGGAGGCTAAGTCAGTAAAAGAAATTAAATGAAGACTAACAACATTAGCCTATTGCTTTCTGTGTACTAAAAGAGTTTAAGCTAAGAGCTAGGGAGGCAATTTATTAAAGGATGAAGATGAAATGTTAGTGAGAATGAATAAATTGTTTCTTGTTGAGAACTTGACAGAGTCTTTGTCTCTGGATTGATAAATGGACATCAAGGTTTTATGCTTTGGCTAGATAGCATTTTCCAGAAAGGAGAGATCTATACCTGTTGGGGGGAGAGAGAGAGAAGCAGTGGTAATGCAACTATTACCTTTTACTGTAGGGATTGAAAGCCTTTTATATACGAGTCCAATATTCAGCGCTGAGTTTTAACACAGGTAATGATTTGGGAAGCTGCAAAGACCACAGGTAATGTCCTGACATACAAAAGAAACTTGATACTTTTAGAGGCAGTAGGAACTGACATATTTAAAGGCTTTTGAAACAAAGAGTCAGCTTGAGAAGACATATAAGTGAAGCACAAAAATTTGTAGCAGTGGTGAGTGATCTTGGAGTGGGAGCAGCAGCAGTCAGAAGTTGGTGGGATGGTGCCACAAGTACCACCAGTGTCCCAACCTCTGCCAAGGTTGGGCAGAGCAGCCACCTCACTGGACATCACAAGGAGCTGGATCTAGCTTAGTGAGGGGACTGATAATTTCTAATAACGTGGATTTGGTGAACCTCCAGAGATGAATCCCTGTGTACAAAAGGAGAGTGGTGTGTATTCCAGCTAGCTGGGACAAGGCTTGCAGAGGATTAGAAGCTTCTCCATCCAACCATGGTTAGCTTGAAAATTACAGTAGTTTTTCTCTTCTTGTGCACTACCTCCATCTTTTAGACAGAGGCCAGACAATAAGGGAATTTGTATCACGGAGTCAGTGGCATACAGAATAACTAGGAGAGATATTGGTGTGCTGTTCAGTGGATGCACTCAGCTCCATGGGCTTATCAAGAAAATCATAACAAGATGAGACCTCAGGTGTAAGAGAATGAAGTGCTGTCCATGTATTGAAATATTTTTTAAACACTCATATGCTAGACTTTGATTAAGAGGAAGAAATGCATAGATAACTTAAAATGACACAGAGAATTCAGGACGATAGTAACATGTTGCACGGATGGAAAATTGAATACAATTTTTGAAGAAAGAAAGCCTAGTAAGTATATTAAGCATCCGAGTAACATCACCATAGTGCCTAAGTGGATAAACAGACTTAGTAAGACATGGTATGCTTTGGTATAGATCTGATACGGGGGAGGCCTGCACATGTGTTGAGAGATTTTTGAGAAAGGCAATACTGAAATAGTTCATCGTCACGATTCTCAATGCTGCACTCATTTTCCGAAGTATGGCCAGAGAACAGGATACACGATGTAAATATCTGCATATGTTACATAAGGTAAATTTTCTGTGATGTGGATTATTCAGGAAACATAATCTTAGTTGCTTTCCTTTTAAAATTCAGCATTTTCTGAATCCTGAACTTTGGAATTTAGCATGGTTTTTGCAGGGAAAGGTGCTGTATGTTGCCAGTTACTGCCTTGAGCCTGTGTAAGCCAGCAGGCTCTTGTCTTTGCGTAGAGCCCCACTGTGTTGTTCAAGCTCCGTGTGTGGGCTTTAAACCTCTCGGCTGTCTTTGAAGTAGACATTCTTTTTCATTTGTTTTACATGTGGGAAACTGTTATGTGGGCTGATAATCTGTCTTTGCTCTCTGAAAATTCAGTAAATAATGTCAGAGGCTTGAGAAGCATTCCACATGGTACTTTTTT
Organism: Nicator chloris; assembly: GCA_013400495.1. Lineage (NCBI taxonomy): Eukaryota > Metazoa > Chordata > Aves > Passeriformes > Pycnonotidae > Nicator > Nicator chloris. The sequence continues at coordinate 5,896 of WAAE01019083.1, forward strand.
TAGCTTTAGAGTATGTTTCGTCTAAGGTAGTCTAGTAACATCAAACACAAATGGCATCAGAGAGGAAGCTTAGAATAATAATTGTCAATCTCCACTGCAGCTGTGAATTTCTTATTGACATTGTCCTTATAGCTCTGTTGCATTACTTCTGTTTTGCCTTTGAATCTTGACTTGTCTGGTAGACCTTCATCCTCCTACTCTTTCATGAAGTACAGTACTACTGCACTTAAAGGTGATGCAGACTTCTGCACCCTGAGGTGTTAAGAAAAAGATATTTTATTCCCTTCTTATGTTGGATTATTTTCTGATTTTTGCACTTTGCCATATTTTTTGCTACAGGAACGATGTTGGCGATGTGGGTGTCTCTTTGCTTTGATGTTTAGCCATCCTTGAAAGCTGTTTACTGCTTCATGTACTCCTTGTCATGAACACTCTCTCTTAAATAACCTGACGTCATGACAAGTTATTTAAAACCACAACTAGCTATTAGCTGTTTGTTTCTTTTGAGGGTTTTTTTTGCTATATTCAGAGACACACTTTTCCATAGTAGAAGGAAAAATGGTAAAATTATATCGCGCCCACTGTTTTTATTTTTTGATTGTAATCCTTGGATGATGCACCATGAGCTAGCTGGAAATTTGATCTTTATTGACTCTGCCATCTAAGAGAAAAAAGAAAATAGGTAAAAACAAAAATAGTATTGGAAACAGCTCCTGTGGAGCAAAGCTGTCTTGAAGCAGATTGATTCAGCAGTGGCAAAGTTGCTTTATTGATTGTAAGTCCTTAGTTAAATAAAAAGAGGACCAAATACTTTAATCTTCTGTGTGCGTGTGTGTTTGACAGTGACAATTGAGAATGCTCTGCCAGTATAAAGACACATAGAGGAGTGTGGGAATGTTATCTACTTCAGTCAGTACCAGGCTTGCCAGAGATAAGAACAGAGTTCTTCAGAAATCCTTCTGGATTGAATGTTCTCTACTGTGCTGTAAACAAAGGATAGAACAAGTAGTCCTGCTTGGTTTTTTAAGCATTCAGGTGCAATTAATCTAGGTAAAGGAATGAAGCATAGGCATTATAATAATTTTCTCTGGATGTTCCTTAAATTTTATTTTCTGTCTCAATTGCAATGTCAAATTTGTTGTTAATAGATCAGTGGAAAACCTTAATATATTCTAGCTGAGAACCTCAGTCTGCTTCATAAGCAAAAGTCAGTTTTGGATGTGGATTTTTGACTCTTTCAATTACTGCTAATTAGTTGATGTCATTGCCCATTTGCAAGTAAATTAATCTTTTATTTATATTTTCCTTCCCAAATCATCACAGCTTCTCATAAGGATGAAATTCAGTTAGATGGGGAGCAGCTACACAAAGTGAGATGATAGTACAAAAGCTTTCCCTTCCCAGAAAAGTAGGGAACAGGAAGAGAGCTGGGATTCTGTTCTGTGGGGACTAGATGTTACCAAGATAAATTCTTGCTTTTCAGCCTCAAATTCTGCACCATCAGAAATTTTGTTTCATGTATTTCTTGTTGGGTTAGTGTAGTTGAAATTCAGCCAGGAGAACATGCTCTTCTCTATTTTCCTGCCATTGCTGCCTGAAAATCCAGCTTCCAGGGACAGTTTTGTGGCCTCTCATTCCCAATGTGTCACCTGCCTATAGGGCACTCTGAACCTCTGTTGTTTTGGATGCACAGTTGTGTACAGGACAGCGTTTGAGGAGCATCTCCTGTGAAGAGACTCTGGGGCCACACAGATGGTGGGGAGAAAGGAATTGGAGATGAATGAGGTAAAACAGCAGAGAAGGCAGGGAGATGGAGATACTGTAAGTATATCTATAAAGTATATAGAGATAAAGTATATATATAGTATATCAATTATATAGTGTATATAAAGTATATATTATAGTACTATAAAGTAGTTTCCCACTACTTCATATGGAGTCACCAGCCTGGCATGTGGAAGTGAAAGGGAACAAGGTCCTCTTTTGGGCCCTGGAGGGACATGGGAGCTGGAAATGCAGGGGACCCATTAGAGGTCTCCTCACTGATTCATGGATAAAGTGCAGTTCTTTAATATCATCTGCAAGAACAGAGCTTTGTAGTTACTGCTGACTCAGAGAGAGGACCGATGGGGTAACTGGATTCCTTCCAGGAATGAATCTGGACATTCCTGTGTTCAGTTTATTATGCCATACTGCAGAAAGAACCTGGACACTATCTTGTCCCCTCATACCTGTCCCCAGCAGCAGTGAGCCAGAGAGGCAAAAGACAGACTGAGTCATCATCTCACCCATTTCATCCTACCCCTACCACTTCACTCCTTGTTTCTTTTCATGCTTTTTCTTTCCTTACTTGCTGGTCCTGATTAGTTATCTTCTCATTTATTTGCCTTGCCAGATAGCTGCATCTTTTTACAGAGACTTGCTCCTACTTGTCCTTTACAGGACAGCATCCCCATCAGATTTGTAAAGCCCACTGTATTTTCTCCTTCTTCACCCCTTGTTTCTTTGAGGTTTCCTAGAAGAAATTGTGAAGTCCAAGGGAAGGAGTACAGTAGCCAGTGGCTGCCATTCATCTATTTGCGTAGCTATTGAAACGTTTCATGATCATTAATTAGAGCTTATAGTTATGCTTTATAACTCTTCCCTGATATCCTTCTACCCCTTTCAACCCCACTGTTTGTCACCTTTGTCACTTTCTGCCGTAAATTTAGGCAGCCCAACAGGAGAAGCTGTGTCACTCTATCTGAGTGGTAGTATAGCATAAATAATTTTTTTCCTAAAAATGTAAATGCCATTGTGCTTTGCTTCAGCATGCACAACATTAAATAGTAATTGTTGTTAGTGGCAATTTGTAGTGTTTAAGAGTCTTGCTTATTCAGTCTCTGTCATGCTGGGTTTTTGTGCTGAATGACTGATTGTTGCACCACTGTTTTTTCGTTGTTAAACGCGTCTGTACGCAGAAGGAGAACTGCCTAATTTGTTTCAATCTGGCATACTGGAGTGTCTGCTTTTAAATTGCATACTTAGTAGGTTAAAAATCAGATGGCAGCATTGTCTTGGTGCTGATTTCTACAGTGTACCAGGAACTGCTGACTTGAATAGGTTTTGACCACTTTTTCAGTAAGTCTTGTGTAAGTCATTTGGCTTGCTTAAATGACCTGCTCCGTATTTTCCACAGCAAGAGTTTCTCTCATTTGGGAAATGTAAAAGGATAACATTCCTAGCCCAAGCAGAAATGTACCACTGCCATCTGGGCTGTGAAATTGGAATAAAGCTGGAAGTGTAACCTCAGTATATTGCCGTGGCTGGAAGCCAGATGGCAGATAATAAAAGGATGGTCTGGTAGTTGGCATGTTAGTCAGGATCTTGGGATGTGCTTGTTGTGCTTCAAATCTCCAAGAATGTGGGCAGGTTGGAAATAATTTCTTTCACCTAATACTGCTTATCTGAATGTCATGTATCCACTGAGCTGATTGTCTCAGCTCATCCACTGTGAATGGATAGGCAATTCCAGAGGGCATAGGGTCATTCCACATCACTTAGCTCTACATTTTACACTAGGATGAATAACCCTGTGGAGAAACTTGTCTCTCTGTGTAGACATCACAAAAAGAAAGTAGCTGATGGCCTTGGTCCAGGTACATAACTTTCAGATGCTTGAGATACAGCAAATGAGCCCTCTCTTCCTCTCATGCAGCTGCCTTTAGTTGAGGGATGGCAGTCCTTTCCTGCCTCACAGGTACACACAGAGATTGAACAGTGCTACTGTTCTTGAAAAGTTTTTATTGTGAAAAGAAATTGATATGTAATTTTAATTATCTCTGTATACAAATATTTGTGACTGTCTGAGATTTGAACATCGTGCTGAAAGGGAGGGAGCTTTAGGACAGGAGACCTGGAGACTTTTGCATCACTAGGAAATACGTAGCTGTTTCACAGCAATATTCAGTTGAATGCATTCGAGAGAAAAACAAAGCTAGGACTTGAGAATACCTGGCTTGTCTGTGAAGCTCTATAAGTCATGCTCGTTCATGGTGACTGGTTTGGTTTGTTTTCAGATAGTGATGGATTTCAAACACCCTGATGGCCACACAGTGGCAATTATGCTGCCCCGATGCAGTTTATTGGTGATGACTGGAGAATCCAGATACCTGTGGACACATGGGTATGTGTAAGAGTCCCTGCATTGCTGATAAAAGAGGAATAATATATGTTGTTTGTTTGCCTTTTTAATGACATTGTGTGTTTAAAATTGCCTGAAAGAAATCAAGTTGTATAATTAATATACAAAATCACTCTGCTGCTCAGATGCTGCTTAGGTTAAATTGAAAAACTTGAGGATTTAGGAAGCTAATTCCCAGTCCCTGAGCTAGTTTCCTACTGCTGTCACAAGTGAAGTTTCAGTCAGAAATCGCTCTCACATCTGCGGTGTGAAAGTTCTCAATGACTCTGAGCTGGCAAAGAATTGATTGTAGTGCAATTAGTGTCACCATTCCCTTTCTCTCTTTTCAGCCCACAGCTTTTCCCATTGGATCACATATGCCAAAGGCTTGAGAGAGGGGCTAGTTTAAGAGATTGACTTCCCCTGCACTGAGAGCCTGATGGTGGCAGGGGGGAGTCTTCCTGAGCTGTTCCCAGCTGCTTTAGGGACACTTTAGCTGCTGGTAAGACTGCATTGAGCAAAACCCAAGAGAGACAGGTGATGCACAATGCAGTTGTTCACCAGCCACTGACTGATGCCCAGCCCATCCCCCAGTTCATACACTGAGCAGGGTGCTCTGTGGTGTGGAATATCCCTCTGGCCAGTTTGGGTCAGCTGTCCTGGCCATGCTGCCTCCCAGCTTCTTGTGCCCTCCTCACTGGCAGAGCGTGGGGAACTGAAAAGTCCTCACTTAGAGTAAGCATTACTGAGAAACAACTGCAACATCAGTGTGTTACCAACACTACTCTAGTACTAAATCCAAAACACAGCACTGCTGCTGTTAGCACAGATGCTTAGAAGTAAATTAACTCTCTCCCAGCCAAAACCAGGGCAAAAATAAATGTATTAAAATATATATGTATAAAATGTACTAGACAAATAATCAGTCAAACTTTATGGAAGAAAATGGAGAGAGGGAAGGGAAATATAATTACATGCAATTAAACAACACTTTAATTTGTGTCATTAGTTCATGTGTCATCTCTTTTCTCTCTTAAATTGAGTAAGTTGAAAACAGAGGCAGAAGTATGTTAAATAGGATGTTGTAATTCCATTTCTCTCAGAGGGTAAAGGATTGCCTTCTTAAAAAGACAGATTGGGATTTTTTTCTGATGCAAATTGAATATTCCTTTATTTTGTGTTGCTTTATTTTAGGATCACACCCAGAAAATATGATGTTATTCAAGCATCAGAATTTGGGCACAAAGTTAGAACAATCACTGCTGATGTTGGAGATTTAACATTAAATCGAAGGGAAACAAGGACATCATTTACATTCAGGAAAGTGAGGAGAAGCCCTTGCAATTGCAGTAAGTGTCTTGAGGCAACCTTCAAGTCAAAGCTGTTATTTATCACCAATAGGTAGCTCTTTTGTTTTGAGCAAATAATTTTATTCCTTTGGATAGTTTTGGCAGTTGTCACAGCTATTCCTGGATGGTTCATAGCATACTATATGGCTTGAATTGGTTGCATTCATGTGGTTGCTGGAGTTTCTCTGTAGAGGAAGGCATTTGGCTTGCTCCAGAGCCAGGCAAGTAATCTGTAGTCTTGTGTTTCATTGGCATTTCAAGTGCTTAATAATGTAACAAAATAGAAATAACTACTATTCTTCATGTTTTTTCCTCAGTTTTGATAGTTTGTTTTTTTTTGAGGGGGCCTGTAATTTTGAGAAAATAGGTACATTAGAGAAGGAGAGGCAGTCACAGCTGCCATGACAGAGACATGAAANAGGGGGCCTGTAATTTTGAGAAAATAGGTACATTAGAGAAGGAGAGGCAGTCACAGCTGCCATGACAGAGACATGAAATGTGCCTTAGGGCAGTAGAGATAATAATAGACAGGTGGTTCAATGATATATGGAACTGAAGTCCATTTATGCCCTTAGAATAGAATTTCAGAGGCTGAATTGTAATGATGTCATGGTCTTTGGCATTAGGGGCACTATCTCAGTTTTGAGAACATAAACGTTGTTAACACAGCAGATTAATGATCACTGCAAACAGCCTCTAGCACAAGTGGGCTGGTAACTTATTTTCAGGTCATCAAACACTTCTGTAGTTTGACCTGTGTTTCAGTTTTTAAAAGATAAAGGAGGAATGAAGCATTTCTTGCATTTTAATGTTTCAGTTTTAATTTCACTAAATGTGCTTAATCAATGAGGAATTGCTTTAAAAATCAATGTTTTGTATCTATTGCTGTATCTAGTTTACCCATCTGTCTGTGACAGCCAGAAAGGACAGCAGAGACCGGTGCAACCTTCATTTCCCCAGAATGAGATGGAGGCCTCAAAGCTGGAGCAAGAATATGTCCACAAGGTGTATGAAGAGATTGCCACACACTTCAGCAGTACCAGGCATAGCCCATGGCCCCGAATTGTAGAGTTTCTCAGGTCCCTGCCAACAGGGTCAATAGTGGCTGATGTTGGTTGTGGTAACGGGAAGTACCTCGGCATCAGTGAGGATTTGTACATGGTAAGGAGTAGCTACTGTCACTTGTTTTCACTGCTTCTGGCATTTATTCAGTCATGCACTTGTAGCATGCTGGAGGTTCAGGTTGGCATTGGAAGAATGCCAAGAACAGAAAGCTATTTCCTGATCCAAGATCAGTTACTGATTGTCTTAAGTTTCCACATGTATTCATTATGTGCATTTCCTTTTTCTTTTTTTCAAAGCCAGTCTGCTTTGTAATTCAAAATACATTAAGAAAAATAGTAATGGGTGCAGCAGATTGAAAAATTGTAATGGATGGTTTAGCCTTTATTGTCGTTGTTGAATAAATTTATTAAATGCTTGGGTAGTTTGAATGCTTCCAACAAAATTTTCATATGTTTGATGGGTGGGAAATCTCCATGGGCAACGCTATTTTTCATGACCTCTTTAGTTCCCTGTGGCCTGGTGACACGTCTCATTTGTGAATGATGTCATGTTTGGCTGTTCCACCTCTGGCTCTGTGCACAGGGCCAGTAAATATGCCAACATAAAATTCACAGGGAGATCTCAACTTTGGTGCAGATTTCTGGCCTTTCACTCCCTTTTCTTCACTTCTAGACAGTTCTGACATAATTCCTGCTCATTTTTGGTCTTTCACTGTCTCACAGTCTGTACTTAGTCTGGTTTCACTTCTCTCCCTTCCTATCAGGGAGAGATGAAGTATGTAAAAATATGAACCAAGGGATAGCTTTCATTGCAAATATTTAAAAGACCTTTTCAGCAGAACTAAAAAAAGAGTCAAATTTGCCATTGTTTAACCCAAAAGAAATCTCAGAGAAGTGTGTGTTATAGTATCTGCTCTCTCCTGTTCCAGGATTGTCTGATTCACATGTTTGTCCTGTAAAACACTCTGAAACCCATCAGACTTGAAAACTTCTATGTAGGGCAAAGCATTCATTATTGATAATAAAGCTTGGAACTGTCTGTTGGTTTCAGGAGTTTCTGTCCTGTTATTTATATTCAGCTAAAAAAGATAAGTTGTTATTTACAATGCTGTTTCTGTGAGTAAATTATTTGCCTTACCGTTCTTATGGGCTAGAGCAACATCAGCCAGTTAATAAGTAGGCATTTATGCCTGACTGCTGTAGCCTAATTATTAATTTCAGTACATTTCAGTCTTTTAGTCTTTCAGTCCTGACTACTGTAAGAAATATCAGCAAGCCTACCTAGAGAGGAGAAACATTTATCAGGGTATCGGGAAGGTCAACTTGTCTTAGAATGGATTTGGTAAATTGCAGTTGTGGAGGTTTGTGGTAGACTTTCAAAGTGAAATTAATGCAAGATTCTGGGTTCAGGAATTGCCAGCACCAGTCTGTTTTCTGGTGTCTGTTTTCTGGTAACCAGCTAAGAAAGGGAAAGATCACATATTGGCTAGCAGTCAAAGGAAAGCCAGTTCCCCTCCTCTGTTACTTTAGGAGTTACCTAATTTCATATGTGTCTGCAGGAGAAATAAAAACCAGGAAAAATAACAGTGAAATGGAGGAAACTCTTAAAGAAGCAGTCAAAACAGTTGAAAAATGGGGTCTGGGAATTGCTTCATTCAGTTGGCCTCCCTTGACGTTTTATTTTCCACTGGTGACAACTAGTGGTTCTTAGATGGAGATAGACTCTAGACCTTGCATTTGGTTGTTTTCATCTACAAGTCAGCACAGAACCTCAGGAGGATGGATTTGACTCATTCTTTCTACCAGATTTATTTTTCTGTAGCAGCCAAAGTGTGGTTAAAGAAAACCCTGTGTGTATTGTGTTTGCAGGTGTTTTTAAACTTTTGACAAGGTATCTCAAGTGCTGTTAATTCCATCTACCATGGTTTAGTCATGGAGCTGAGGGTGAGGGATTACAGAATGTTTTCTGTATTAGGTGCATTGTTGGGATAAAGGGAGTGCTCTAGATGCAGGACATCAGTTTTCTCCCTCATTTACTCCTCTTTAGTTGGAGGCATAAAATCCAGGCATAAACGTAGTAAATTCTATGTCTCTTTTTTGTGCACAGTGTAATGGAGCTCTTAGCCCAGGTCCTGTTGGGAAAGAAGCAGTAAAGCAGTGCTGTGAAATTAGGAGTTGTGTAGGGATTGGGTACAGCACTGTTGGCACAGCTCTGGAGCTTGGGGTGTTTTGACTCAGAAGGATAGAAAACCTGAGGCAAGCATTTCGTGAAGGCAAGCGACATGCTTTACAGGTTACTGTGCACTTTTATGCTTTAAGTAGCAGTGCTAATGGTAGTTCACAGCTCAGGTAGCTCTCTTGATGGTTTTAATGTTCAGGTACTGTCTGAAAACATCTCCACTGTGGCCTGTGCTATTGTAGTTGCTTCAGTTTCTCTGGATGATTACAGGTAGCCTTGTCTACTTGAGTATCCCGTGTGACAATGAAATGCCTGAGTCCATCTACACTCAGCAAAAGTGACAGTGCTCTAATGGCTGCATTATTGTGACACAATGGGAGAGCAGCAATTCCATGATAAATTCAGATTAAGGATGTTTCAGCAGGAGATGGAATCCAGGTCTGATGTAGTTAGCATAAAGGCTGGAGAAATGTTGAATTTAACAGAGTTTCAGATTACTTTTTCTTTTTCTGTCTCGCCCACCTTGTTATTGTTTAAATGAATGCAAAAAAGAGACACGGTTTTAGTGTTGTTTTTCCACGATTCTCTACCCACCCAGTCTCATTTGGGGGAATTATTTTAACAGATTTTATTTGGGTGCTTTCAAGCTTAATATTCATATCTATAAGGAGAGCTTTTATTTTTATGGGACAATGTGTTTCAGCCTTAGCCATTCCCCCGATTACCACAAGGGTTTCATTGATGTTATTGCAATGATCTCATTAATTTCTCTGCAGTTCAGCTTTGTCTCCTTGTTTCCAGTGTTCAGGTAGGTGTGGTGATCTGTAAGTCTCTGCAGGAACAGTCAGAATCCTCACAGGGCTTACAGCATAAATGAAACATCATTGAAGTCTTTCAAATTTGTGGTTTACATTTTTAATTGAACAGATAAATTGGTGGGAAATTCAGTGGCAACTGAAAATGCCATAGGGTGGATATGTTTTCTTTTTTGTATAAAGAAAATAATGGACAGAGTACTGATGATAGGCAAAATAATATGGCATTAGAAGAACGAACCAAAATTATTTGCTTTAATACTGATATTTCTGTTTCTGTTGTGTGTGTCACTCAGAGGTAATTGGTAACACCATTTATATTTCACAAGACTTTGCAAGGCCCACTTTTGCTCTGAGACGTGCACCTCTGTTTTCTGCATTACTGTCCCAAACTGCCATCTAGTAGAACTATATAATAATTGGATTTTTACAGGGTGTGGGGAGGAGAGAGAGTGAATATTTAGTGTGGTATGGTTGCATAAAGTTGGATGGGTTTTAGTTGCACTGGGTTTGTACAGATTGGGAATAGATTCCTCTCCCAAGGACTTTCCAGTAGTGGGTAAAAGCAGGAGGGACAAAACCAATTAGTAAAGGTATACCTGGAGTAAGTTCACTATATCTTAGCAATTGAAGTGTGAGACAGATGAACGTTTCCTGCCCTTTTCTGTCAGTGAATAAGAGTCGTTAAAGGGTGAGAGATCTGGGAAGAGAGCTCAGAAGGAACTGGGCAAGAGCAGCACAAAACTAGAATGAAAACTGAATTGCTCAAGTTGGTTCTGTTGCTTTTTTGTTGCCAAGAAATGAACTCCAGGTCTTAGGCATAGCACTTTGCTTTCAGAGGTACCCTGGCTATATGCAGTGGAAAACCAAAACACTACGTGAAAGGAATGCTGAACGCCTGACTCAGATGAATTGTTTGCTGGAATGTAATTTGGTTTCTTGAGCTTCTCATGCTGTTAGTTATAGCTGAGGTGTTTCTCTGGAGAGGGACATAATTCCATTCGGTGGCTGGATTTCAGAATTAGATGTCGTTTTGTTCATCGCTTTGTAATGTGCTGAATAAATTAAGGTTCTCAGATACTTAAATGAACTAAGTCTGCCAGGCTGAGTTGGTTAGAATGAGATAATGTAGAAAGAAAACACACAGTGGTAGGTAACTTCAATCTGTCTTTACCTCTCTTTTTTTCAGCATGGAAGAGGGTTTATCTTTTGCAGATTTGCAGCATCATTACAAAGCAGGCTATTTGTTAGTATCTTTTGCTCCCTAATGATCGATACCAAACCACTGCATTAAACAGATTTTATAAAATCTGCTTTAGCTACTCCTTGCTGTAAAAGTGGAGGTGAAAGTGCATGGGAACATGAAGGAGCAGGATGGCATAATTGCCTGTGTTTTCCATTTCCAGGAAGCCAGTACAGAGCTGCTGCAAGCTCAGATGAGTCACAGGTGATATATTTGTTTCTCCCTCCCTTCTCCTCTTTTATCTTGGCCTTTTTTTTTTTTTTTAATATATTTTGATTGTCTAAAGGTTTGCATTTTCTGTCTGCCCAGAGAGGGTGTGGTATGCCAGAATGATGACATACCTTTGCCCCTTTCCTAAGTTTTTGTTGTTGTTGTTGGGGTTCTAGTTACAGAGTTATAGGCCTCCATACTAATACAGATTTCCTGTCTTAAAGTTAAGAGTTGGATGCACTTAATATTTACCCTTATACACTGAAAAATCAGTGCCTGACATCCAAGTGGATTTCAGTCACAGGACCTGTCAGTGGCCACTCTTGAGGTCCTGTGAGCCATTGTTTACATCACAAAAAGTGGTGAAGAGATGGGTGGAGGTACTTCCCAAAAAAGCAGGGATGTGGGAACAGATGTCTGGAGCAAAATCTGAAAAACTTGAGAAACCAGTCTCCTATATTGAAAGGTGTGGAGCAACTTGCTGAAAGGTGGACATGCTGAGGTAGACTCAGCTGAATAATCAACCATTCTACTTGAGATACATGTGAGAAGTTGTGGAGTTTGAGCAAGGAATTTGATTTGGAAGGCCGAGGTATAAGAAATGATTGAGAAGAATCAAAAATAATAAGAAATAGAAACCCTAAAAACATACACATACAGCTTGACTCACCAGGAGATGTACTAGATTCTTTTGGGTTTTGATGCCAGACTAATAGTAATTTATCTGCCTTTCTCCACTCTTCTAGAAGAAAAGCCAGCAAAGACAATAAATACCCTGTCCTGAGCATTGAAAATAGAGATATGAACTGGGAAAAATTAAGGCTTTCCAACTGTATTTTGAGATTGGTTTTAAATGTTTTGATTATATATTTAATTAGAGAGAAAAACCTGTTCTCAGAACAGTCCTTTGAACTCTTCTGTAGATGAAGTTTCATCACATCAAAGGTTCTGCATGCTTTAGAATTTAAAAATCAGTTTGTAATGGAATTGGGAAAAGTTGAGTTTGGGATCTCCGCCCCTTGCTGTAAACGTTTTCTGTACTCATAAATACCACAGTTTGGCTAATCTTCCAGCTGTAAGCTGGTATTGCATGACTAAACTTACCACCTGTTTTTTGCCATCCTACTCTTTTCTAAGTGACTGAAATGAGTGTATTTTGGTTTTTAATGAATGCATGTCTCTTGTAAGTTAGAAGAGGTGGGAATGTGGTGATAATAATTATTTTGAAATATCACCTGGAGATAATTCTAGTAAGGATGCTAAATTTGCCTAGCTTCAGCATCAGGCATCTGTGGTGACTCCCTGTGTTCACCATTTATGCATATATGCAAAGCACCTATTGTCGTGTTTACATTTAAAACCATGTAAAGTTTTAGCCTAATACACCTATTTTAGAGCAGCTGTGTGTTTGAAGTGTTCTGTTTCAAGGTCTCCATTTTCACTGTGAAACAGCGTCTTTTTGCTTTGGATGTACATTTGCTTTAGAAAGTATGTCAATGCGAGTAAACCTGAATTCATAATATTTGATATAATTTAGATGCAAATGAGGACTTTGCAATCTGGCAGTCATGCCTTTGTTCTCATTCTCAGTTCACTGGATTTCATCAACATACATTGTTGTCCTTTGCAAGGTCATTTTGGGAACGGGGGGACCGTGTTCCATTATCCAGCCCATTTTCACTCTAGATGTGGAGGGCCAAAGCACTTCTTCCTGGGAAAGTTTGCTGTCAGTGGAAGCTGCAAGTATTCTTCCTGCTTCTGCCAGCAGTGAATTGGATCCTTTGAGTTTTATTTTTAAGTACTGCAAGCCAATGTCTTAATTGCAGAAGTAGTTAGAGATACTGGTAATGAGGTGTGCAATCACTAACATGCAGGTTGTCAGAGTAATTTAAAGACACTTCAGTTGGCTGCCAGTGTAAAATGATGGGGATTTGTTTGCATTCAAGTAAACAAGGGTTTCCTTTTTCTATTCATAAACAACACAATTCACTCAGTACTTTAGTAAATGCAAGAGACCAAGGAATGAGTGTGAAGAAAGCAATGTTAGGATTGATCTTTTCAGGTCTGTTTATTACTAATTGGCAGGATAATATGTACATATTCATAGTTTTTGTGGAGGATTATCTTGTATTGTCAGGTTGGCATTTTCACAACTGTTGCGTTTACTTTGGATCGAAAGTCAGGGACCTGAGTAGAAGGCAGATCACTGGTAAGCTTTCAGGAAATAAGACTGCAATAGAATTCTGGTTTTCTTCAAAACTGTGGTGGTAGGCTGAAAGATAAAAGGCTTTGAACAGATAAAATGAAAAATTATGATGAAAAATAAATATGTTTTCATTAATCATTGCAAAAGAGATTTTTAATTTTAGTGGTAGTGTTGTCTCTTCTGGGTTGATTAAGCAGGGCAAGTTGTTTGCTATTCTTCTTGCACCAAAGACAGATTAGTAATTTTTCAGTGTCAAATGCAATAAACACTGTCAACAGTAATTATTTAGGATTCTAAACCTGTTCTCTGCTATCTACTTGTTGCTGGTCATTGAAAACAAATAAATTTATTATTCTCAAACATGCAAAGTTTGATATACAACCTGGTAGCAGGGCTTTGGTTTGAGTATTCAGTGTGCATGGCAGACATGAAAACAAGGGTGGCGCACGCCTCACTATTTCTTTCAGAAGGTGTCTTGATCAATTTAGATTTATTGTTTTTATGCAAGCATGTAAAAAACACTTCTAGATGCTGATTTTTCAAAGATGGTAAGTTTTGTCCTACTGCCTTTGATGTGAACACTGGACAGGTGTAGCAGGCTGACCGCTGGGTTTAAAGGGGGAAAAATATTAATGTTTTATGTGGTATTCTGAAATGGTTGTAGGGGTCACTTCAATGGACTGTACAGAACCTTGGAAAATTGTATTGAGCTTAAAATTTTTTGTGGATTGTGATACTGAGGGGTGAGAGAAAGATATCTGAGGACTTCCTCACACTGAAGTGACAAAACTTGGGGGATGACTGAAGCTATATGCCATACTTTAGTGATGCCACCAAAGTCACTGGATAATTGTTTACAGTTGTAGATCAGCTTTTGTGAGTTCAGTGTTTGAGTACTTCAAATATTGTCAAGTTACAAGTGGCAGTTGAAATGAAAAGAAAATACTGAGGTTAGGTCACCTCTCATTTTGCTCATTTCAAGACACCTTGAATGAATTTTGAAGAAAAGTTAGGTTAAAACTTGGTCCACCTTAAGCTGGTTCAAAATCAGGGTGCTATAATGAGCTGTCTAATATCCATGTCTTTCATCTTTGCTTTATGTCAGCATGAGGGTTGTTTTCTTTTTGTCTTTACCTGGTAACTATATACTCCCCTTAAGGCTATTTTCTCACACTTGGCTCTTGTTTTGATTTTAAACTGTGTTCCCTCAGTAGGAGACTGTGATGACTCCATTACTGCAAGCATCACATGAAAGTCATATTCCAGTCTTGTAATTATCCTCTCATGAAAAGCTTAATGAAACATTTTCTGTTCTAGGTTGGCTGTGATCGCAGCAAAAACCTGGTGGATATTTGTGCAGAAAAACATTTCCAGGCATTTGTCTGTGATGCCCTGTCAGTGCCAATCCGCAGTGGTTCCTGTGACGCCTGCATCTCTATTGCTGTAATCCACCACTTCTCAACAGCAGTAAGTCACCCCTCTCCCTGCACCCCTGTACTGCTGGATTGCTGTGCAGAGCTGCTAATACTACAATACAAGCAAAGGCAAGAACAAAATGGGAAGAAATCCGAGGTTTGCATTTGGTGTAAGCAGTTGTCAGAGCAGAGTTAAGATGTTGTGCTACTGCTGCTTCTTAGATGTTCTGTTCACATTCTCCTTCTGCTTCTCAGATGTCCTTGCTCCCCCTGAAGCTTTGGTCCTGTGTTTGGGTTTCATTTTCGTGTGTTTGTAGTTAATGACACTGGAGAAGGGGGCTCTGCTTTGGGAGTCAGGAGATGTATTGTTTCCTGGCTCAGATCTTGGGCTCTTGGGCAGATCTTGTGGTTTTGTGGTTTTTAATCTGTGCATTGGTTGTCCATGTCCAAACAAAAGGGAGACTACTCACGGGGCTGCTGTATCTCTGGGCTGGGTAAGGTTCTCCTGGCAGAAACTGTGCCATGGTAACAAGTTACTAGACCATCTTAGAGGGGCCCCACAGGTCTTTCCATACCAGAAATGCAGTGCATGTTTCCAAATCCAGTAAAAAAAAAGGTAGCAAGAACTCTGTTTTGGAGAAGGCTGACTTTTCTTTGTTCATGTGATCAGAGGACCTGTGTTTAAGCTGTAAGTCAGACCCCTTCAGCTGCAAACTTAGCCTGTGCATCATCAGGTGTGGTAGATTTGAATCTGGGATTTTAAATACTGAATCACCTTCGTGAAAAGGTGTCTGTCTTTTCCATGTGGGCTGATATGTCCAAGAAATCCTGCTCAGCAGAGAACTATTATCAAATGGAAAGAGAATAGTAGAATCATTGAGGCTGGAAAAGACCTTTAATCTCATCAAGTCCTGCTGTTAACCCAGCACGGCCAAGTTCACCACTAAACCATGTCCCTGAGTGCCACATCAACAGGTCCTTTAAATAAATACCTCCAGGGATGGTGAATCCACCACTGCCCTGGACAGCCTGTTCCAGTGCTTGACATGAATGATGTCTTGATGAAGAAATTGTGTTTAGGAAAATGTCTTGGCTTGCACACAGTGATGGGCTATATTATGAATGAAAATAAATAGTGGGAAAAAACACCTTCTTTTCAAATTTTATTGTTTTATTTATTATCTTGGGTAAGGACCAATTCCTGCCATTCCATTCTCCTGACTTCTTGTTTATGTACTAGCTTCACACTTTTGCTTTTCCTTTCCAGGAGCGGAGACTGGCTACTATCCGGGAACTAGCTCGGCTTCTAAGACCTGGTGGAACAGCACTCATTTATGTCTGGGCAATGGAACAAGAATACAAAAACCAGAAGTCTAAATACCTTAAGGAGAAGAATGGTAGTAAAAACAAAGACAAGGAAATGAATACTGTCATAGCCCAGAGACCACTTAGTGACCAAGGGCCTGATAACAGCAGCCAAGACTCAGCATGGTGTGACCAACTCCTTAATGACGTGAAGGATGAAAGCTGTGGTGCCAAGCCAGTAGCAGACTTCAGACTGCCTGTTCACACTAACAGAACCTCCTTTCACTCTCAAGATTTGCTGGTTCCCTGGCACCTGAAAGGTGGTACTAAAAAGAAAGAGGAAAGCATTGATACAGTGTTGGTTCCAGGTGGCTCCAAACAATTGCAAGAACTCAGCCCTGTTTTTCACCGTTATTACCATGTGTTCTGTGAAGGGGAACTGGAAGCAGTGTGCAGATCCCTGGATTGTGTGAAGGTTCAAAAGAATTACTATGATCAGGGAAACTGGTGTGTGATTCTAGAAAAGTTGTAGCCTGTGATGCTTCCGCTACTATCTGTAGAGTTTTCTTTGTTTTTTACAGTGAAAGGTGTTTTGTGAAAGGTATTTTTAATGCAGGCTGCAGCTATTGCCTCTTTTAAAATAACAGAATAAAGATTGTGTATTGAATTAATAACAGTGGCTAGAACTGTGTGCATATGTTAACAAAATACTGGCCAAACTCAGCTACTACCTCTGCAGAATGTTTGCTTTACTTCTCTGAATTACAGTGAAGAGGATTAAGTGGGAAACTACTGCTAATGCAAATCACTAAGGCCAGTGTTGAGCTTTTAAAGACAAAGGGCCTAGTTCTCCCTTCTCTTACACCATTTTATATTGATGTAGCTGCAGTGCTTTCCCTGCAGTCCACAGATAATTGAAATGGAGCTCTGGGCAGGAAAGGCAGAGCTGTTTGCTGTGTAAAATTGTGTATCAGGGAGGAGGGAGTGAATGGCATATGAAGCAGTTAAGCTAAAGAGTCAAACTGTTGCCTCAAGTTTGGTCTTGCCTGCTTTGGTGTCCATGAGGGGTGACAGATCTCTTTCAGTTTGGAATTTGCTCTCTTGGTTGTACTTATGTTTTCCTCAAAAGGAACTGGAAAGTTAGTGGGGATACCACAGACATTTTTCTCTTCCTTGACTCTCAAATACCGACAATTCATGCTGTCTATCCCCAGATTTCTGTAGCTCTTCATTGTAGTGTTGTGTGAAAGCTTCTGTGAGGTGTGAGTTCCAGCCCAGCTGGAACAACCAGACCAGCTCTGCTACACACCTGCATTCCTAAGACTGCATGTCTCTGTGCCTCTAGCACCAGGACTTGTGGGGTTGGGATGACCCTGAGATCCCCCAGCAGGACAAAAAAAAGGGAAAAATATAAAAGTGCAGGTTTTCTGCTGGGTATTTTCAACCCCTAAATGTTGGCAGTGGAGCAAGTTTTATCTAACGCACTTCAGAAGAACAAAGGACTGGAGTAGAGGGGGACTGATGCTGGGCTGGCTGATTCAGAGCCGCCCTTTTGGCTGGAGCCTACAAGGACTAGTGCAATTTATTTGATACAATTCTTGTGCTACCAAAGGAGCCTGACACCTGGGATGCATTTCTGGAGCTAAAATAATGGGCTGACTTTGTCGGGCGAATGGCTGTTGGTGCCTCTGGAAACCAGTGCTGCTAAGCTATGCTGTCACTGCCTGTTCTATTGATTGATACTTGTAGTTGTAGCAAGATCCATGGTATTGGTGCTGCTGTAAATAATGGCAGATAAACCAAGGTGCCCATCCTAAATCATCTGAGGACTTTGAGGACAGCTCGAGGACAGCTTGGCCTACCTCTGCCTGCCTCCCACGTGCAGGTTAAAGGCTGCTGTGCTGGCAGCCTGCTCACAGTCACCATTTCTCCTAGGCTCCCATCTTGTAATGGAGAAAATGCGAGGGGAACGAGAGCCGTAAGAAAGGAGCTTGCTGTCACCACAATTCACCTGACCTATGCTTTGGTTGCTGTCTGCTTCCAAAGAGCCCTGGGTAAAGACAGTCTCATTCCTCTGCTGCACATGCTGTCCATGTAGCAGCAGCCTTGTCCTAACTGATTTCTTTCCTTTGGACAACAAAGGAAGTATGTCTGTAGCAATGAGCCCTCTTGGACATGTTCAGGGGCTGGTTTGCACACATTCAATGAATATCACATAGCTGGAAACATGTCTTGCATCAAGGCCTGAGCGGGCTTCAGTACTGGGACACAGTGTGTGGGTGCAGGAACTCATCCCTTTCCTGGCTGGACACCATCACCAGAGCTATCCTGCACACCTCCAGGGTGCAGTGCTACATGATGTCTGTGTGTTGCTATGAGAAAGGGCAGGGACAGCCTCTCCTGGGTGTCTGTGCAGTGACTGACTCACTAAACTGGGCTCCCTGTTGTTTCTGATTATATGGATTGAATTCATGTAGAATAAAGTAGGAGGTCACATCACTGAAGCTCTGTGTCTGCTTGGCCCTGTGTTTGCTGGTGCCTGGACTCCTGCTGAGCACAGAGCAGCTGCTGTTGGGTTTGTACATTGCCTGTAGCTGCGTTTTCTTTAAGAATATATGGTGTTCTGGCAAGGAACAATTAACTGCTTGAAAGTCCTTCTGAAGTACTGCCATTTCATGACCTTGAGTGACAAATTAGGAATCAGGTCTGCAGTTGTGCTCGATTACTCAATGTACCCTTGTTCTGACTGAGGATAGCTCAGAGGTGCTGCCTCCAAATTCACTGCTAGCTCTGACTGGACACAGGGTTAAGCACTGTTCTAACCTGGGGCTCAAATGCATCGAGTAGACAAAGCCTGAATAATTGAATGTGTACTTTATGTAATACTGATCTATTTTTTGCAGGCCCTGTAGAGCTTTCCTGCTTTCCCTCTGTTTCCCTGGCAGAGGCAGCATTAGGCAGTGTCTGGTGTCATATTTGGCATTTCTTGCCTTCCAGGCTGACTAACATAATTTATTGACTGCCATATGTATGAATATGTCAGATTCCCTCTCACCAGGTCTGCAGTGAAGCATCTGGGATGTCTGAGAGAAGAGTCAGATTTTATTGTCAGTCTTTTGGATGCCATCAGTCTTCCTGCAAGGTATTCCTTTTAGCTGAGTCACAGCAGCTCTTTTGATCCATTTTATGCTGGCTCAGAGCAGAAAGTGGCGCTCTCCCTGTCCTACGCAGCCTGATGGTGGTGAGTTCCA
The DNA here is from genome assembly GCA_013400495.1 of Nicator chloris. Classification (NCBI taxonomy): domain Eukaryota; kingdom Metazoa; phylum Chordata; class Aves; order Passeriformes; family Pycnonotidae; genus Nicator; species Nicator chloris. Next base: position 25,095 of record WAAE01019083.1, read on the forward strand.
GTGGGTCCTGGTTCTGGAAGGAGGTTCTGGCATGGGGAGCACCAGCTTGGGCAACACTGCTTGGACAGGCACACTGGGTTGAGCATGCAATACATAATTCCTTACCAAAGTGGCTTTTCCTGGCATTTCTGAGGGCTGTGAGCCAGAGGACGGTCCCAGTGGCACGCCATCTCTTCAAAGACAGAAAGTTAAAAATACTCTGACATCCTCTGAGGCCTGGAAATGTTACGAAATATTTCTTTGGTTAAAGGCATAGAGTCTCTTCAGATGCTCAAAGAGGAATCAAGTGGTGAAGGAGAAAATGACAAGGGAGGAGGGCAGGTAGATGTTAACAAAATGTATTGCTGAGATTTACAACACAGAATTACATGCTACCACAGCTGCCCTCTGTAGTACTCACTTGCCCCTTTTTTCCTCCTGGAAGTGGTAATGAGATGAAACTCTAAGGTCAACAGCTGGGTTTAAATTTTACAAGTTTCTTGGTGCACTGGTTTTCATAGTAATTATGTTCCCTTTTTGGCCTTATTGAAATAACGAATGTGCTTAAATGGTTATTCATTTGCAGTCTAGAAGATAAAGGGAAAGCAAGGCTCCATATGAGCATGACCTGTGCTGTGAATGCAGTGCCTGTCCTATGGCAGTCCTCCTGCTGTCCCAGTCATCATCAAAGCACCTCGCTGCACCCAGGACTAGGGAGGTGGGAATTTCTGCTCTGGCCCAAATATGACCCTTGGTTTAGCTCTGGGCACACACAGGCAGACATCTGCTGGTGTGACCAGAGGTGGCTGTTTTGGGAGTCACTGTCCCCTTTGTTCCCAGCCTCCTGTTCCAGAGACCACCAAGCCACCCCAGGTCAGGTGCCCTGACCCTGCACTGGCAGACCTGTACCATGTGTTGCACTGTCCTGCCCTGACAAACAAGGGCTTCAGAGCATCCCTGGCTTTCAGCAAAGGACACGATGAGGTGTGTTCTTGTTCTGGGGCAGGCAAAAAATGAAACCTGGAAAACATGGAGGACTTCTTTTAACTTCATAAAGGTTCTTCAGACTGATGTCTTGGTGCAGCCAAGCCCGTGACAAAAACTCCTCCAGACCTCGGACAGGCTGGATTTCCCTGGAAGTGCTCAACTTAAGCTTAGCAGGGAGAGGTGTAGGACAGCAGATGGCAAGGGACAACATGCTGATTGCATTGCTTTGCTGAATGAGAGCCACAAAAAGCTGAATGGGGACCACAGCTTCTCTTAAGAGAGCTTGAAGGACTGGCCTTGGCACAGTGAGCAAAAGATGAACTCTCTTAGTCTCTAGTGCCCACCAAAGTCACTCAATCATGGCCTTCCTCAGCAGGAGAGGAGAGAGAAAACTTAATGAAAGGCTCATGGGTTGGGATATCATCAGGGAGAGATCACTCACCAATTACCATCATGGGCCAGAGCAGAAAAAGGAGAAGTAAAACTAAATCTTAAAAACACCTTCCCCCTCACCCCCCCCGCTTCCCTTCTTCCTAGTGTTAATTTTATTTCTGATTCTCCAACTCCTCCTTGCAGTGACACAGAGGGATGGGGAATGGGGATTATGGTCACTTCATCACATGGTGTTTCTGCAGCTGCTTCCTGTTCTCATACCAGGATTAGGAATCTTCTTCCTCTCACACAAGCATTATGAATATGAAACTTCTGATTCATGTAAGTACAAATACAAATGTCAGACTTTCTCTGTACATTCTCTTATAAAGTGAACGTCAATGAGCATGTTTGGGGAACCATGTAATATGAAATAAATGTCATGCAACTGTCACTGCATACAGCAGATGTTCTGAGTTTTGCAGACCATTCCCCTGACAGTACTAGGTGCATGGGGAGCCTTCCCAAACACTTAAATTATGAGAGATTTAGAGTGATAACATTTTTCCATACATTACAAAATTTTCATGTTTACCAACATCTAAAAAACCCTTTTAGTTTCAGAATTCCAGTTCTGTTACACCTGTAAATATCACAGAAACACTTTCCACTTGCAAAGTGAAAATGATAAAAGATTTGCCTAGGAATACTAAAGAGGATTAATAGCTACTGTCTCCAGTGTGCTTTGTTTTATGTATTCTTCTTGCTGCTACAATTAAGCATTTCTTGTCATTATCACTTCCTGTGTGTCATTATGGTTCTCTATAATTTATTGTGGAGAAAAGAGTGAAAGACATATCATTCATTATTACAAATCTCTTTTAAGTGTGTTAATGTGCTTTACATGAAGTGATTATACTGATGACATCAGCATTTGGGCCCTAATTTATTATGTGAATAACTTGCTGTGCTGTAACTAGTATATGTCCTCTTGGGGCAGAATCAGAACTGCATTGCTTTGTCTAAACTTTCTGAAAGACCATGCCTGACATGTCAAGTGGCTGCACTTTCCTTCTCTCACCTGCCTCCATAACAGGTATTTGCTACGGAGATGCTTGCTGAATGCAGACAGCTTGTTCCTGTGCCTGATGGTGCTCTCATCCACAAATTTCTCAGCCAAGCCACTTCACTGAACTGTAAGAGGCACCTGTGTTGAAGTCTACAGCTCAGGTCAACAGCAAGACCCTGGATTGTTTTTATCTGGCTGATATAATTTTGTACAGTATTCCTGTCACATTTCTGCACTTGCAGCAAGCCACCACTGGTGTGCAAATACTATAAAATTCTCAGAAACTTTGCCAGTATTTTAAGCTATTTTAAAGTATACTTGTTTGAATTGGATCGGGGACACAAAGAGTGCTCTGACATGAAACTCTTCTCTACCCCCTAAGCAGGCTATGCCCATGCTTTACCATTTCAAAACAGCAACCCCAATGACAGCAGTAATTTTTCCTTTGATTTTACAAAAGCAGTGGCAGGAAATTTCCAAATCACAAGCAAATCAGGTGGAAAGATATGTCTGTGCAATATCAGTAATTAACTTTCTCCCTGCAATGCAGAAATGCTCTGTATTACTACTTTAACATGACGACAAGCTTACTTTTGTTAAAAAACTAATGCCCTTTATCTGAAAAAAAAAAACAAAAAGAAAATCAATCTTTGATCACAACAATCAACTATATAGATGTATTTGTTCTTAGCTATGTCTTTGTCTTGTATTCCTACTGAAATTTAATTAAAAGGAAAACTATTGAACCAAAGCACAAGACAGAATAAATTAATACAAAATATATTTTTTATAAATGATTTTGTGCTTCTTCATGTGATGTCTTATTCTGACTCTAGATCAAAACTGAAACTGTGATTCCAAGGCCTAGAGAGAGTTCAGAAATTGCTAAAAGTAGCTCATAGTGTGTTGCTGAGCCATCCTGTCTCCTCAGATAGTTCATCTTTGATGCCTTGTGCAGAGAAGATGAAGCAGCACATTTCTCATCACATTCAAGTGCTCAGACAGACATCAGTCCTTAATGTTAGGCTCCTCATACACTTTCAGGAATTCAAAGCATAAAATTGCAACTAGAGAACTGCTAAAGCACCCATCTCAGGGAGGCAGAGTCCTTTACAGCATGCTGCAGCTCTCTCTGGCAAAAATTCAAGTTACAATCTGGCAATATCTGAAGCTCTGTTAGAACAATTACAGTGAATCCCACGTTCCTGCTACTAGAAGGCAAATCCTGCCTTCAGTTCCAATTTCAAAGCTCCCCAGCTTTTCACACTGCCTTATTTTTCTAGTTAAAGATGGCAAGGATAAGAAATAGAGAAGAGGTTGTTCATTCTTTTTTGTCCGCTTGCCTCTTGCTTAGTTTCCAAAAGTGATTTGCACACTACATAATCTTTACACATTCTCCTGTCCTCTCTAAATCTATTAACACAAATCTGCTGGGTTTTTTCCTCCTCTTTCTTCCTTTGCAAATCAATCTTTTTGTGCACAGCATCCCTTTCTGAGGACTTGTTTGTGTGTGCTGTGCCATCCATCTTTTCACCTTTCTTTATGTATGTATTTCCTCTCTGGTCTCATGGCCTCTGAATTCTCACCCACATTAGATTTCCTAATTTACCAATACAGAAATAACTCCTTGACTCATAAGTAATGACATGCTTGAGCCCTTGAAAATCCTAACACTTTATATTTCCAAATCAAATCCTCTTCTCAGGTTATTTATCTCTGGGCCTCTTATAGGCATCTCAGGCTGGGAAATTTTGACAAAAAGCCCTTTAGTAAGTAGCTCACCTGGTAACTAGCCTGATGCTGGTTTTATTTTATTTATTTTATT
>WAAE01019085.1:0-22877 GCA_013400495.1 Nicator chloris
TCTTCTTTTTATTTTTTTTTTTATGTGAAAGTAATAATGCAATGCTATAAAAATGTTGATAGTAATACGGGCATATGCTTTGCTGCTAACAGCATGTCCATGAAGTACAGCCCTGCATATTTGCAGGGTGAGAAGCTGTTTCATTTGCCCTGCTTATACAATATGCAGAGCATCTCTGTTTTCTCTTCCTTTATGACTTCCACTTTTGACACTTTAGCTTTGGAAAGAAGTTTTATGATATGAAGCCAGTACCTTCTTCATGGATGCACCTATGTGTTTGATATAACCTTTTTGAATCAGTGGAGTATGTGAAATGTGATAGGTTGTTTAAGTGGTGTTTGTAACCAAAACATCAGCTGTACTCCACAAATATAATCCTTCTTCCACTGGAAAAGCATACAACCTTTTAGTAACTTCAGCGTAGCATCCGTAGATTAGATTAAATCCCCATTTACTGCATTATATTAATATTTTCAATGGCACACTAATCCAAGAAATAAATGTGTCAGTTTCTATGGCTACCCTGTAATGGCCATGGCCATAAGACTGTGCCTTAAGGCCACATAAAAGACTTAATGTACAGATTGAATAGAAGCACATTATTTATTACTAAGCTATCAAGCTGAGAAAATTTAGTGATCTCATTTTTTAGATTTGCTCATTTGACCTGGGCCAATTTGCTTGGATGATAATACTGAGTATTTAAAAGCTCAATGTTTTCTCAGTTTTAAGGACAAAGTGATTCATACTAATCTTTCAGAACAATTTTGTGGAATTAATAAATTTTTATGCTCCTATGATACTTACTGATGGATCTTTGCATTTTTTGTGGTTTGCAAATTAGGTAAGCCTCTTTCAGACTTTAAATGAATGCACTGGAATTCAAGTGTACTGCTATACAAAGTAAGAGAGATGCTTCTCTTCTCACATCTTCCCCCTAGCCCCATGATACGTTAAGACATTTGAGCTGTAAATAACTTACCATGAAGTAAGATGGGGTGACCAGCAAAGGTCACAGGACTTCGCCCGACCCTAGAGCGTCTTTGCTTGTTCAAAGATGGAGCACTGGAACTGCAGTGTTTCAGTATATTTTCTGACCTGGGGACTCTCACATGCAGCCTTACTCTCTGAGATGTGTGATACAAATCTCTTCCCCTCTGCCTGGGATGACTTTAATTACGTTGCTTGTACAGTAGTAAAACCAGTCACCTTTGGTGTACATCAATCCCCACCACAACTTGGCTTCCAGCAGCAGTGATGGTGTGCTCAAGTGCAGGGAGAAGGTGCAGTCCAGGGCATTTCTGTGCTCATTCATACTAGAAGGATCAGAGTCCTTGGAGATAGATTACAGGACTAAAACACTCAGGAGACCTTGTTGGCTGCAAATGAACATAAAATGACTGGAGGGACTGTTATTAGAGGAGGTCTGGGGTCAGAGCCCTCAATGCTTACCTAGGAGATGGGACATGGTGGGAGAAAGGAGGAAGAATATTGTGAGAACGGTTTCCTTCTCAGTGTTACTCCCCCTAGCAATACTCTGAGAAATGGTGATTGTATCAACTTGAATGCAGACTATTGAGCCACCAAATAATATAACTTTGCTAAAAAATTGTTTCTTAAATATGATGTGAGGAATCTACAGTTTATTTTCTTTCCTGTGCAGAATTTGTGGTTATCACATCATTTCCAAAAGGTTTGTTGAAAGACAAAATTGTTCTTATAAAATACTCTTTTACACTTCCTAAGAGAACTACTAATAACACTTTTAGACTGTGACACTTGCCAAGAGCTGACATTTTCAGAATTTCAAATGTCAATAAAACTGCTTAAAACCTTGTAAGGAGCCTGAGTGAAGACAAGAGAGACTTAGCAGAACATATTAGTGGTTTTAACACGTGTCTGCTTAAGCCTTAAAATTTATGTTCTGAAAAGGCTCATTTCTAGTAAGTCAAAATAACCTTCACGACAAGTTTCATCAACATAAATGCTAAAGACGAGTGACAGATATGTATGGCATATAGCTTACATGGAATGTAAATAAAAGCTTTAACCCATTGCAAAAAAAAAAAATCATGAAGTAATATAGACCTAGAAAAGCAGAAAGTAACATTTTTGTCACCTCATAATGGCTAGCATTTACGTGGGGTTTTTGGTGCATGTTTACCATTACAAACGCTACATTTGCTCTTAAGTATGTTTGTCTATTCAGCCACACCTAGCATAAGTAACAAATGGTTATTACAAAGTCTCACTTGAGGTTAGAATATCTGATAGGAAAATATCTGGAACTATTTACAGTGTAAATGTTAGAGGAGAGAGGAGACTTCTGCGCCTGTATGTGTTGAGCAAAAAAACTAGTAATGTAGGTAGTTCGTGTTATAAAACAGCCCTTGCACCATGTGAGATGTAGTGTTTCCAAACACTACATTTAGTAGAGACAAATGTTTTGTCCCTCCCATGTAGCACCTTTATGCAACGTGTTCTGTACATGGAAAGCACCTGGTGTGCTGAGCAGGTCATTATGTTAGGGACAAAGACTTATGCAGCAATGAAGTTTAAACTGCTGCAGCTTCTCAAATTTTGTTTCTTGTCTCAAGAGAAAAAAATATTCAAGATTTCATCAGCTACCTGTAAAGAACTAGTCTTTACATTCAGTCCCAGTGAAGTGCTATTATCAGGGCAGCCTTTCTGAGGGTTCAGGGTACAGTACAAGAGTCTATGGTCACAGCCATTTTGGCAGCGCTTATCATAATTAGTTCAGATGCTGTCTTGTACTTTCTAGTTTAGCAATGTTGGTAGAGAAATGAATGGCAAAGAAAACAATCTCAGTTAAGGCCTTCTGTTTGAAGGAAATGTAATGCTGCTAGGAACAAAACTATTTACCATGTGGACTAAGTCATCTTGTTGTATTAGTGTATTCTGTAAAATACTGTGTGTAGCATTATTATAAGCAAATGAGACTTTCCAAGTAACAAGTGCCCTCTGTTTAAACAAACAATTTTCTATGCAAAGGTTAAACACTGAGATATTTTTCTTGTTCGAGTCATGCTCATGACTTTGGAAAGTCACCAAGCAAGTATGCTTAAAAAAGAAAATGTGAATGGAAAATTCTGAAGCATTTTGCCCTTTTGGTTCCTAAGAGTGAGCTATCGTTTCTCTCCACTGTGGTCATTAATAATGACAGATGTATGTGGTGCAGAGTTCACCTACATTATTGTCAGTAACAGGGATAGAGAGGGAATATTTATTACAGCAGAAGGAGGGAGGGGAAAGACATGATGTTGAACCAGAAGACAAGAGCAGAGTTCAGTGTTTTTCGTTTGGGTGGGGAGGAGGGTTAGCGGAGAGCATGCGCAGAGGTTTCTTAGAGGCTGACACAGCTCTCATTGAAGTCAGTTGAAATACTGCTACAGGCTGCTGTAAGAGGTAGATTGATTGGATCTTTAATATGTTGTGCTTTATAGTACTTCAGTAACACAGATTTATTTCACCTCAGCAGAAGCTGTTATTTCTTTGGATTTGCAAACAAGTATGGTAACAACATATTATTAATTTATTTAGGTTAAACTGGTCAAGCATTAAATCATGATGATGAACTGATAAAAGGACACTCCCAGCTTGACACTTATTAATTTTGAAAATGTAAGGAAGTATAGTTTTGGATTGTGCACCTGTTCTGTAGCACAGCTTACAAATTTTTTTGATTGTTATTACTTTGACCTTAAAGAAAAAAAAAATCGAGTTTCTCTCTTATTTTGCTATGTGAAAAACAAACATGGCATCTCCCAGACTGGTGGGGAGATTCATGAGCTGACAGTATGTGGGCATCATTACATGCCTATTGGCCGATGTTTCATGCTGCCTGTCTTTCACCTTCTTCAAGAATACTTGGAAGTCAAGGAAGAGAGGTTGCATCTCCAAAGTGGCCATTTAAATATTAGGAGCTTGAGTTGGTGACTGAACTCGGAAGAGTTCAGGCCTGCAGGTTGGCATACAGTTTATAAAATGCATTGAGGAGATGGGCAATAAGTCCAAAAGTTCATTTGGTAGAGAATGATGTCTGGATAGAAAGTCTGAGAATATGAAAACATGGTGTAATTTATTTATCACCTGAAAAATTATGTTCTTCTTAAATTATTCACAGATGAACTTAATGAAGCATGAAAGACAGATGAAACTGGGATGTCTGACTTTTTGCAGAAGATTGGACCATTGTATCTCACACTTTAAGGGATTTATAAATTTCGCACTTTAAATACAGCCCTCAACTAGTCACTGTATCACAGAGTTCTGTTATGGGAAGTAGCAATATTAAGTTACATCAGGTGTGGAATTGTTTTAATCTGCAGACATTGAGTTTTGGACCCATGAAGGGAAAAGAGCATCCTTAGGAGGCAGTTGCCTGATGGTAAGCTGTTCCTCAATGTATGAAAGTTTGAAGAGACTTACAGGCATGATGTAAGTCCAACTCTTGGCCCTGCATGGGGCAACTCTAAAAGCCACACCATGTGCATTAGAGCATTTCCAAACACTTCCTGAACTCTGGCACGGTTCTGTGACCGCTTCCCAGGGGAGCTTTCTGGGTGAAAAATCTTTAACAAATACTGAATCTAGATCTCCTTGACACAGCTTCATGCCATTCACTCAGGTCCTCAATGATCACCAGAGAGATGAGATCAGTGCCTGCTCCTCCTTTTCCTCTTGTGAGGAAGTTATAGACTGCAGTGAGGTTTCCCCTCAGTGTCTTTTTCTCCAGGCTGAGCAAGCTGAGGACTCTCAACCACTTGTGATATGGCTTCCCATCTGTGCCCTTCACCATCTTCGTATCCCTCCTTTGTATGTTTTCTAATAGCTTTACATCCTTCTTGCATTGTGGCACCCAAAACTGCACACAGGACTCAAGGGGAGGCTGCACCAGTGCAGGATAAAGCAGGACAATCACCTCCCTCAACCAGCAGGCAGTTGAGACATGTCTGGCCCTCTTCATAAACAACTTGGCTGCAGGCCTGGAAGGGATAGGAAGCAAATTTGCAAATGATACAAAACTGGGAGGAGCTGTTGACTCCCTCAAATCCAGGGAAACCCTACAGAGAGACCAGCAGGCAAATTAGAGGGCTGGGCAATCACCAGCTGTATGAAATTTAATAAGTGCAGATGTCAGATCCGGCACTGGAAATGAGACAACACTGGATGAATGGACAGACTGGGAAGGAGTGGCTGGAGAGCAGCACTGAGGAATGGAACCTGGAGGTCCTGGTCAATGACAAGTTGAATGAGTCAGCACTGCCCTGGCAGCCAGGAGGGCTAACTGTTTCAACTATAACTTTTCAATCTTTTAAACAGGAGTCTGAGACCTACTTCAGACTATTTCACTTTCTGTAGGAAAATAACTTATATCTTAATGGTACTTTCCAATGTGGGACTGTTGGTTGAGGTGAATTCCATGAATCAGTTCTCATTAATACAAGTACTTCACTTTGAGTATTTTTAAAACTATGGTAATACCTAATTTCTGACAAAATTAATGGGTTTTGAATTTTCTAGTGACTATTTAACAGAGAATACCACAAGAAAAGAAAATGAAATAATTATAGAGGTTCATCCTTTATTAATGACAGTGTAAACAATATTATAATTGAAAACAACATTCAGAATAAATACTAGAAAGGGGCTGCATGAAAAAAATAAGTAGGTCTGTTACGTGAGATCTCTCTAAAAGAATTTTGAACAATCATGAAATATTTCCTATACTTCATGGATGTGAAAGAACTGTGAGTAGTTCTAGAAATTGAAGCAGCGGAAGAATCCAGACATGCACTTCAAAGTTTGAATTGTACTCTGGTTTATTAGGAAGCAGTAAGAGTAGATCTTGCCTATAATACAGATAACAGTAGATGGAGGTCTTGAATTCCCCAGGGTGGGTAGTTGAAGACATCCTAAAACCTGTCACTGACTGCTGTAGACCTTCTCCTTGTGAATAGTCTTGCTAAAAACAAGGCTGGTGAGTGTGTGGGATGGCAGACAGATTTGTCTTTTCGTACCTTAACAGGGCCCCCATCAGGTCAGAGTAGTAAATGTGGGTCTCTTTCCCTCTGTTTCCACCTGACCCAAGGCTCGAGAAGGGACTTCTGCATTCAGTTCTGAACTTGGTGCCATCTCAGCTCTATCTTCAGGTACTAGGGCAGCATGGATGCCTTTTGTACCTGTGAGCTTGTGTTCACTGTGTGGTTGAGCCCACTTTTCATTTATCTCAGTCATGTTTTACAATTCAAAATGTTTGCTTTTCTCTGCTGCTGCTTAACAATCAAAGATTATTTCCTAAGATGAGTGAATAATGAAATACTGAGTTGAGAGTTATGGTGATGATACAAGCAAAGTTAGCAGTAAGATCTACAGTCATTACAGAATCAGCTCTGACATACTAAGCTTTGTCATTTACATAGTTCTGATAAATCTGGAAACACATGAATCGTAATTTCTTTTAATTTTGGAGAAAGTTCTAATGTACAGATGTTATCTTCTTTATATTAAAGAGCCAGTGCAGAGGTCAATTAATTCTTCTTCTTCATGAAGTGTGTACATGTTCTCATATTTTTCTGAAATAGAAAGGCATTGTTTTCTTTCACTGTTAAGTGAAAACCTGCTCTGAGCTGTCTGTCCAAGCTGTTCCAACTTTGCTCATAGTTCTAAAAGCCTGTCATCACAGGGTTTTGCAATGGGCAGATCCAGATGAGTAAGCAGAACTTGTTTTCAGGAACTTAAAAGATCAGAATGGATATAGAAGGGAAGAGTTATCTTACCTTTTTTTTGTTTTCTTGGTTAAATTTGTGTACTGACATGTATTTACACTGCATTCAATAGGAAGCATCTCCATAGTAATTTAATATACAGAAACCCATATAAACTGTAACCAAACATTGTGTTACATTATGTCTACAAGGGAAAGGTAGCGAGTTCCAATTCTGGAGGAGTCACCTTCTATTAGGGTTTCTTTCTATCCTTATTCTGTATGTCAGATGGATCGCTACATTTAATTAAGCAGTAACAATTGAGGTGCAGATTATTTCCTGGGGATTAATGACCAGCTGGACAGAGTTGATAGCCCAAGGTATTGGATAGATTATGCTGCATGGCCTCATGGATTAAGTATGAGCTCTATATTGTAGATGTAGTCACTTTGAATAGTGTAGGAGAAAGCATCACATTGAAGATAAAGTCTATATTTTTTAACTTTTATTCTTTCAGCACCAAGTAGATCAGTACATAACGAGTTCTTGATCATGCCTTTTTTTCTGAAATAACCTGTGTTTAAAATGACTCTTTGTTCAGCAATATAGCCTACTTTTTTAGTTTCACATTGTCCTGTTGTGGCTAGAAGTGACTAAGGAAGTGACATCGAGGCTTGTAGAGAGACATTCCATCCTTTTTCAAAACATCCCACAAGCTTTTTGGTGCAGAAGTGATTTTCCAAGTTTATTCCAGTTTGCAGATGGCTAAGGAATAATTTTGTTCTTGTTTTGCACTATGGAATGAATTTAAATTAAGTTTTGTAGATGTTATTTCAGTATTTTTTCCTGTACATTTTGACCTGGCTGTTTTTCATAAGAATGTTGCATCTTGACTGAAACGATACACATCTAGATGGCTTTTACTGCCCACCAATGTTTGAGGGTGAAAACTTATACTGAGTCCTTCCATTTTTTTCATGTTTTTAGTTTGCCTGGAATTTGGGAGAGGGGTCATTCTGAACATATAAACTGGAGAGCCAGTGGCAAAATCACTACAAGCTGTTTTGTGCCTCCACATGCTAAAGAGGAGAGCACATCTAAGGATGGCCCAAAGACATGGTTCTTCATACTTTAGGGACCTGATGGAAGATCTACTCCCCTTTTTTCTGTAGATTTCCCTACAGGTTCATTCCATGAGCTAGGAGTTGGTCACACTCATCTGTCTTTCCACCTTGAAGTCAGGACACATTTGAGAGCCTGCACTGAGATGCACACTGGAGCATACTTTCTTTTGTATTTTGTTGTACACAGTGAAAAATGGCCTTCTCCTATTTGCATTTGTACCCCAGATTAAACTGATCAGATCTGGGAGTTTCTTCTGGGCTGTTTGTTCTCCATGATGGGCTCATTCATCATCCTTTCTCCTGAACCACACTTTCTTATTTATGTCTGTAGTTAGGTATTTCTTGCTGCTGTAGAGAGGTAGTTGAGTTCTCAGGGTCACACATACCATAGTGCATGCAATTTTGGGTCTGCTTCCTTGGTACAATTAACAGAAATGGGGGATATAATAAAATGTCAGAATGTGGATAAGAACAATTTTTCCATGAATACTTCCTCTCATTCCTTTCATATTGCAGTTGTACTGTCACCACGATATCTAGGCTCAAAATGCAATATGTAAGAGAAGCACATCAGTTGCTGTCTGTAAATTAATGACTTTCTTCACTCATTCCTTGATAGAAAATGAAAAATTAATAATGTCCTAAATATGCCACGAAATATTCGCAGTACTTTTTCCGACTTGAAAAAAGGACTATGGTATGTAGTAGTTCTTATCAGCTGGTGTCTGTCCTGATCTCATTCATGTTATAGTGGTAGCAGTATATGGTGTAGAGGCCTTAGATGGTCCAAGCCAGGATCAGCTGTGACTCCGGCTCTTCTTCTTGCAAGATGCCTGGGACACTTCACATCCAGGGGGCTCTGGAGACACTGCTGTGGCCTTCTGCCAAGCACGTTGCCATGGAACAGGGAGTACCTTATGCCCCATGACTTTTAGTCTCTGAGCACCCAAGAGCAGTTGAGACTACCCATTCTCAGGGCATAAGGCCGTTTATCTTTTATTGTGCTTTCTGTAAAAAAGCACACTTGAGCCTATGTTACATCTGAGTAATTGGCTGCAAAGTGCAGGCTTCTAAATTGTGCAAATGTGAGAGTCTCCATCTTGCCAAGCAGTAGGGATTGAATTGCAGACTGCCAGAGATGAAAACAAAATACTGCTGGAGTGAATCAGTCAGGATCTGATACCACATACAGGCCAATGTTCAGAAGAAAATTTCATTAAAGAAAACATTTAAAAAAGGGAAAGGAAAAGCCTTTATGTGGAAGTTGCCTTAATGACTTTCCCCTGTGCTGGTTTTTTGTTTTTTTGGGTTTTTTTTTTCACATATAGTATATGAATCACTTTTTTTCTTTAACACATGGCTATTTAATTAACCAAAGTCCTAATTTTAGTTTGCTAAGTGCATACCTGTTAAGGAAAACCACATTTTAAAAAATATTTCTGGTTTCTATATTAAATAAACATTGGACATTGCATTATTTACTTTAATATAGTGATAACTCAAATAAATAAATGAAGCAACTGAGCACATTATTTCTCTGGATAGAAATGGAAAGCAACTTGCTGCACAGAGAATCTGAAGTATGCTCATTCAGGCATTAAGAGACCTTATGTAATCATATTTCATTCTCTATGTGAATTTGTGTAATTTGATTTTCTTTGTAGTTTATACTATACATTTCAATATCTGAAACACATCAGACAAATATCAGATGGATGTATTGCCTAATTGAAACATTCCTCTGTCTGAATATTTGAATATTCAGGCATGTTTTAGTTTCACAGTGAATAAATTAAACATAGCATTCTGAAAAGTAAGGTCCAATGGAATGAAAACTGCTATTTGTAAAACCTGTGAAAGAAAAGAGATGAGGAATGGAAGTGTGTGCCTGAGTGCATGGCAGTTCAGATGAGGATGTGAAGGTGTGATGGAAAAAAAAGGGGGAGAGTTAAGTTGCATGAGCATCTCCAGATCTGCACTTGTCTAATGGGCAAAAGTATCTGGAGGGACCAGATTCTCTGGCTGCACAGAATGACCCCCTAGCAAAGCAGAGGAAGAAATCTAATAATGGGGAAGAAATAAAACTAAGATAGGGACTTGGTGTACTGGAAATAAAGAAGAGAAATGAACAGTCAAAAGATAGCTGCTCTGCAGCAATTTTTTGATATACTATCTCTAGAAAGCAAGACTGAGATAATAGAGGGACTGGGAGCCAGAAACAGCTAGAAATTGCTCAAGATAGGAAACTGTAAGCTACAGACTGCTAGATGATCTCCACCAGCATCTGAGAAAGGCATGGCATGCAGTTGGATGTTCCTTCTTGAAAAGAATCAATGCATTTGGCACCAGAGGAACTAAAAACAATCTACAGACTAGGGTTCATTTTGAGACAGGTAATGCTGTCATCTGCCATATATCCCTGCCATGGTCTGGGGAAAAAACTCAGAGAAGACAGCATTTCAATAGAACAGCAGTAATGACTGGATGATCACAGATCGGGTCAAATTAATTGAGAGATCAGAAAAAGAAGACTTTTTTTCTTAAGAAAACTTTAAAAAACCCAGTGAACCAATGAAATTTTGCTGCAGAATGAGATTAAACTACAAAGAATTGTTTTATATTTGTGTAAACCTAGTCTTAGGTGTACACAAATATATCCACCTAGTGTACCTCTGTACACTTACTTTCAAATCTTGTTCCTGAATTTAATTTTTCCAATTTGGAAATGGGAAGATTGATAAGAAAAGAAATCAAACCATAGTTAGAGAACAATTGCAGCCAGGAGCAATAAGGAAAATCCAGAGAAGCAGAAAGCAAAGCAGTATGTTGAGCAGTTATAAGCTTGTAAATTGGATTGCTTAGCTTTTTTTTGTAAAGAAAGAAATACTGTGTTGTTACAAGGATTGATTTGAATAAGAGAAGTATGTGGAGACAGGAGTTCTCATTTCCCATTTTGATAGGAGAAATATAGTCTTTTGTAGTGTCTTTAAAAAATCTCAAAATAAAGGCCCATGAATTGAAAAATTAAATGAAACTGGGACATTTTTACAGTCAAAGATACAGACATTGAGCTTTATTTCCAAAGCAGAAGCTAAAAAAAGTTTTTAAGTTCTGAGAACTCTGGGCCTCACTGAGGAATCATAGAATATCCTGAGTTGGAAGAGACCCACGTGGATTGTCGAGTCCGACTTCTGGCCCTGCACAGCACCATCGCCAAGAGTCACAGCCTGTGCATGAGGGCCTTGTCCAAACACTTCTTGAACTCTGTCAGGCTGGTGCTTTGACCACTGGGGAGCCTGTTCCAGTGCCCAACCACCCTCTCGATAACGAACCTTTTCCTGATGTGCAGCCTAAACCTTCTCTGACACAATTTCAGGGCATTCCCTTGGGCCCTGTCACCGGTCATCACAGAGAAGAGATCAGAGAAGTCATCACAGAGAAGACCCCTCCTCTTCCCCTCACAGGGAAGCTGTAGACTGCTATGAGGTCTCGCCTCAGTCTTCTCTTCCCCAGGCTGAACAGAACAAGTGACCTCAGCCACTTCTTTTATGGCTTCCACTCTAGGCCCTTCTCAAATCATCCCAAGAAGACTAATGCCACTAGGAAAAGTAAGTCTTGTTAGGGAGAAGAAAATGGTTAAAAAATAAAACATGTTAGACTTTGCAAGTGATATGAAGACCAAGAGTCAAGATTTTTCAACTTTATAAATAAAAACAGAACAAGGAAAGAAGTATAGCAGCTGTGCAATACAGATAGGTAGAGAGTAGAAATTGTTTATAAAGCATCTCAACCCTTGAACAGAACATGTTATATTTAGTCAAGAAAAATAACATTGAGTAACTGGGGAGAGGAGTATGGATATGCACTGCTGTGCAAAATTATCTTAAGAGAGTTAAAGGTACTGCAAGTCAGTAGAATTCTGAAAGGACTGGTGAAAGAAATCACAGGACCTGTGGGATTGATTTTGAGATCTTATTTAAGGTTTTCTTATTGAATGCTATGATGAGTCATACAAATAAGAGTGCCTTAATTTTGCTGACAACCAGAAATAAAGAGGCAGCATTGCTACAAAAAGTCACAGAATATCAAGGGGTGTGCGACCCTAAAGGTTGGAGTGTCAGGGATGCTGTGAAAGGGTGGGTCCATGGAGTTGCTTGCGCCCAGCTGAACAGCAGAGGATTTCTGATGGAGATGGGTAAGGTGCTGTATTAGACACTGGTGTGATTGCCTGTGTCTCATCCCCTGTATTCAAGTGAGACAAAGTTTGAATGAAACAAGTTGTTGGGGGTTGAGGTGGTTTTGGTTGTTTTTTTTTCTGCTTTTTATTTGTTACTGGTGGAATTTTTTCCCATTCTGTTACTAATGATGCACTGATGGCTGGGTGCTTGAGGGGGCGGAAAGGGAGAACTCTTTCACTCAATGTGAGACTTTGAAGTGGAGCGGTGTGCAGTTTTTGGGAAAGAAGAACTCACTTCTGCTACAGAGTCCAGCCGGGTCCTGCTTCTTCTTCTGGTGTGGGGTAAGCCTCTGCTGTTGTGAACTGGGACCCTGTTACCTCCTGCCTCGCTGGAGGAGGGGGTGTCGCCTGTCGCCTGTGCTGGGAGCGGGGTTGCTGTTGTCCTGGCCCCCCTGCTGTCCCTTCAGCACTGCTCAGAGTTTCTTCCTACGCTGTAGCCCACACCTCACCCCTGCCTGCCAAGATCTCCTGGCCTTCAGCTCCAGAGTTTTCTGATCCCATCTCTTCCATCCCTTCCCGTCTGGGACAAGGCCGCCATTCCCACATGGCCCCGAGCCCGCGCCACAGCGCCCCCTGCAGGCGCGTGGGGATCATCGCCCTGCCCTGCCCGCCGGGAGCCGCCAGCGCCCCTGGCGGCTGTGACCGGAACTGCACCAAAGGGGAAAAGTGCCTGCGGCCAGGGAAGCTGTTACCGGGTTCCTGGTTCTGTTTGTTACCATTGCTGTAGTAACTGTTGTTCGTTTGCCCTGTTATACCTGCTGGTAAAGAACTGCTCTTCCTACTCCCAATATCTTTGCCTGAGAGCCCCCTTAATTTTCAAAATTGTGATAATTTGGAGGGAAGGGATTTGAATTGTCCATCCCAAGGGGGGCCCGATCCTCCCCAGCAGACACCTGTCTTTCAAACCAAGACACAAGTCTAGGGAAGGTCTGTTAGAATGATTATGGGAAGGAACAGCCTATTGTAAAGGGACCAAACAATGCCTATTTTTATGTTGACAGCTGTGTCTAACAAGACTGCTTTGATCCAATCCCCAAGAGCAGGGGACATGTGGTTCCTGAGCAAGGCAGTCTACCTTGCACAGAAAGTGGATGAGGTGCTACCAGGTCTAGACTGAACCTGACACTTGAGCTCATGGGGCATGCAGGAAACATCTCAGCTTGTTTAGTCTGCTAAAAAATAAGGATGAGGGAGGAGATTATTTCATGCATAATTATCTGAGGGAGAAAAATTCTAGAGAAGAAAAAGAGCAATTTAAGTGAAAGGACTATATTGGTGTAAGGGCAAATGGTTATCAACTGCTGGTGAATTAATTTCCAGTCATCAGAACAAGGATGCCTGACCGGCTTGGCTGACCAGCTGGAGTAATGGTGAGCAAATTAACTAGGCCTTCACAGATGAAACCAAAGACACTGGCTTCTGTGCCTCTGTTTCTTGAAGTTTTGCCGAGCCTTCTCTTCCTTTCTGCAAGCAGTGAACTAGTTAAATTGCTGAGTAACTCTAGAAACAGTGCAAACAAGCAGCAGCTGCACCATTGTTTCCAAATAAATGTATATTTGAATGACCTGGTGAAGGATGAGATTGAAATGATAAAGCAGTTGGATGGCGAACATGTAAAGTAGAAAGTGTTACTGTAGACTGTGTAATTTTTTCCATTCCAAAGTGTTCTTAATAAGTATTAAAACTAATCAATGACACATGCCTAAAACTGATCTGATATATTTTATCCCCATGATGAAGACCTCAGGAATGTAGGCATAGGTTTTAAACTAAGGTAGCTTGCCAGCACATGGATTGAATGATCATGACCATTTCGTGGAAAGATAATTAGCTTTTTGTTCTGTTCTGGTTTTAGCCACTTCTATTATTTTAAATGTATGTCGTCACCCTCATGTTCACAGTGAAACCACTTCCCTGTCTCTGACCTCATTGCTACAAAAAGTACTAAGAGAAAACCTTCATAGACAGTCTTTGATTTCTATGATGTAGTGGCCAGTGACAGGGGTCTTCCCAGAAAATGTCTTTCCCTTCTTTCTCTTTATATTTTGAAGAGCAGAATAATATAAATTAAAGCTTCTTTTCTAAAGTACAGTCCAGCACTTCTGTTGATAGGTGGACATAAAGAAAAAGCATGTGTGATGACAGCAAGAAATTTTATTTAGAAAGAAAAAAAAAAAGCATCCAATACAACCACAGTTGTAAACTGTGTACGAGTTACAATTATTTCCAAACAGAAAGAAGTTAATTTCTTTGAGTTACCATAGCTGCATTGCATAGGCTTGCCCAGCATAAAAAGCAGACTATCATTTTTTCCTGACTTATGTCCCATGTTAGTCAGACAGATTTATTCACACAATTACATGTTTTCTCCATATATTTCAGGTTGCTGTGCTTTTCATAGGTCTTTAAAATGAATTGGTTATTTTTTCTTAATTATGAAAATGTTATTGCACTAAATGCAATTTAATTAAAATAAGAATTTCAGCCAAAGCATTTAAATAAATACAGTATTCTTTTACAAGTATGAAAGGACTTACTATTTGCTGTTTCATTTCCTCACTAATATGCTGGCATGTTTGGTTTGAACCTGAGCTTGTGGAAGTTTATTCTTAACCAAAGCAGTTCCTTTTTCATGTAAGTAGGTTAAATGTGAGTTGTAGAGCCCTAGGGCTCTTTTTGTTCAGTTTTAAAGCCCCCTCAAGTGGGCCTCTTTTAGAAACCTGGAATCGTATGTTTGTAAGGTTGATCCAAATTACCATTAGAATAGCTCTATTCAACTTTTTATTTATACAAAGAATTGTAAAAAATGCACCAAACTGACAAGGTTTTAAATCAAACTGAATGAAGACAGTTAATTTTCTTTTTGCTCAACAACTTTTTTTTTTGTCTTTTAATGGAAACTCTCAAATTGAAAAAATTGTCTGTACAGTATGTTAAGGTGCCATGCGGTATAATAAATTGCTATTACTGTCAAAAAGGTGCATGATAAAGTGCATTTGCACAAAAGGCCCATATTAATGTCAATCACTTTTGTATGATTTATATACTAACTGCAGTGTTTTAGGAAGATCAATATTCTTTGTTTTGACAACACTTCAGAGCTTTGTACTTTCCTGACAGTATTAATATTTCTACCATAGTATGATAGAATAATTTTCGTAGTTAGTGAGTGGTCAGTTTGGTGAAAAGGTACATGGTAAAAGTGCATTTGAATATAATCAGGTAAAAAGCATAATGCATTTTTCAGTAAGATAAACATGGTAATAATTTTAATTTTTAGTGGAATATAATGTCATGTAATTAGTAAAACTTCCTAAAGTGATGATATTTTCCCATCCCCTTAAATGCATCTTCTCTGTATGTATAATAATTACTCCCATTGCAATACTATCAGTGTCCCCTAAGACATAATAATAGACAGAATTACAGTAGTTTGACATGTAATTTTCTGATCTAGTTCTCAGAAGGGATCAGAAATTCTTTTAATGTTTTTATTTTCTTTCTATTCCTCCTTTTCAACTTCTAAGTTTTTCCTCTTTTTATGTTTGTTTAACCCTCTTGTTTGTCATCCATATGTTTTGCTTAAAGTCCTGTTTTTCTTTTATTTTTAAGTAGTAGAGTGGCTAAGCAAAAAATTATGCTTTCTTATGTCCTCTTGTGAAGAATTGTTAGCTTTCCCCTCTACTTGTAAAAACCCATCACTCATTCTTACTTGTTTAAGAAGGTCCACAGCTCCTGGAGAGCTCAGCTCTCAGAAATTTGCCTCCACAAAAGAAGAAATCCTGAAGGTATTTTTAGAGACTTCTGAAGAGATACTGAAGAGTTGTGCTTTTACTACAATCTGCCTTCACCATTACTTACCTGTAAGAGCCTGGTTCAGCTCTTTCACATCATGTACTTCTAATTTATGCAGGATTCTCAGTATCTGTACCACTAAGGCACTAACTTCAAAAATTGATAACAGCAGTAATTTTCAAGACTTTTCATGACTTTTAGTCCTACTCTATTTTAAAAATAACTTGAGACACCATTTGGTAAGCATCTCAGTACTACAGTTATTTTCTTATCTAAATAACTGAAGTAAAAGTGTAGCAGATAACTGCTGTCCAATGATTTGGTCTTCATGATAACAGCTGTAACAGCTTTGCAAAAGCCAGGTCTGTGTTCTATATTGCATAACCTAACATTCAGTCTTAACATTCTAGATATTTTGTAAATTTTTAGTAATAATACTAAAAGTATTTCTAGTAATAAAACTTATTGTAAACTATAGCAAAGGCTATGGAGTTAATTACAGCGAGCAATTATGTGTTTCTCCCTCAAACATTTCCTCCTATTAAAAATAATTGCAAAGTAGATGTTATAAATAGCAAAATGTACATGCACAGGCTTTGGTCATATCCTTGATGGCCAGGCTTGGACTGCCTTCCCTGTGCGTCCTGATGTCTGAAGGAGAGACTAAACCACTCTTCTGTGGTTTGCAGTTGTATGGCAACACATTAACAGGGAGACTGACATTTTGGGTCTTATCTTCAGTATGTGAGTCTCCCCTAGGCTGGGTCAGAGTGGGTCTCAGTGCCTGTGCTGCAGCAACTGAGCCACAGCGCAGAATAGAGGAACCAGAGAGAGCCAAGGGTGTCTGTGCATTTGAGGAAGAAATGGGTTTCTGTGTGCACAACCTAAGATGATGCTCAACAGCAATTTGTGTATTTCATCAGTGACTTGTGAAAGCAGCTTCTGCCTGTGATGGAAACTTCATAGGGGGAGAATTCATAGAGAAGAGTGACCACTCATAACTTGTTAAATGTGAGCAAGGCTGCCTTTTCAGCCCTGAGAACATAGCACAGCTTTTGTGAAGTGTGATGAATATTGTAGATTCCTACGATGAGCCATTGTGTTAGGATGGGGACAACAAAGGCAGCAGAGTTTGTCTGGAGCATGATGCTGCATGGGAATTCTCATGGGTTGTGCAAATTATACCTAGATTGTTTGTGGTTGTGCTTAAAAGCCTGATCTCACTCTGCTGTGTTTTATTGTTTTGTAAGGTTTTATTTCTCAGCTTGGAGTTAGGAAAGTTGTAGGATAATCTGTTTGTTTTTCATAGTGACTTGTACAGTGCTCTATGTGATATGATGAACTGGTGATGGTAATTCAGGCTTTTAAAATGGTTGCGGAAAAAAGAAAACACAAATACTTTCAATTGACAGCTAATGCCCTAGCTCAAGTAATTGACTCTTATGTTACAAAACCAGACAAATATCATGAACCATTAAACAAGTACATGCCTTTATAATTTTTCTTAAAAGTCAGCTCATCAGCTTTCATATGTCTGTGAACAAATGAAAGTTGATGAGGGTATAAACTACGTATACTGAATAACACTCTTTTTAAACATTTTATCTGATAAGCAGAAATTCACTACATGGTAAAAGTCAATCACTGTAAATATGTCTTGTTAGAGTTAAAATCTCTCTTGCATTTAGTTCATTTATTTAGCTAAAGAAGATTAAAGGTTAAGTTTTAGACATTTTTATAACTGCATTCATGGAAGTTTTTCTTCTTTCTGTTTGTATTCTAGCAAGCAGAGCATTTCTTTAACAGCACTTTTCACAACCCTGCACCTGTTCATTTGTATGCTTAGGAAAATGCTTAAATTAGCACTGAACTATTTGGAAGGGTGTTTTCTTTTTAATTTAAGATTGTTGTCCTACATATAGCAGTCATATCACTTAAATTTTCATATCAGTTATAGCTGGCAATTTTTTTTCAAGATTATCTGCTGTTGTCTAATACTACTTATGCCAGCCTATTCAGTATTTCAAAAAGGCTGTGATTTTATTGGATTCTGTAAAAAAAGCTTCCTGATCTCATTAGGATTCCTGGAAACTCGAGCAGATCCCTGCATTTCTACTCAGGCTTGTATCTTCTGTGCTTCAGAAGTTCTCCTATTACAGTCCTTTGCTGGAAATGGGCTTTTTTTTTTTCCTAGTAGAGGTATAGTTACAGTATTATCTATCTATCTATCTATCTATGTATGTATCTATGTATGTATCTATGTATGTATCTATGTATGTATGTATGTATGTATGTATGTATCTATCTATCTATCTATCTATCTATCTATCTATCTATCTATCTATCATCTCTCTATCTACCTGTCTTATTTTTATTTGGGTTGCAAGTCTTGGCTTTTTTCCTTTAAGGTTGATCATGATTTTATTCTTCAGTAAAGCCAGTGCTGATGGGGTGCAAGTGCTTGGTTAGCTCCATTTGGCTGATAAGATCAGCAGAACGGAAGACAAAAGTCCCATGTTCTAGGTACAGTAGAGTCTAAAAGAACATTTTAAGTTCAGACTTCTTATGCAGGAAGCAAAACAGTTCTGGAAATTACCTTTTGGAATCACTGCATTACCACTGAAGTGTAGTCACATTTTGTATGATGTAGGTATTGTATAATAATCTCACCCAAAGACACAAATGCAGTCATGTGCATTTAAAGCTAACAGTTTGCAGCACCAAAGCTGAAATTTGTCTGTGGTAGTATGGGCTGCTTGCTTTACTAAAATTATTCACATAAAGGAATCTGATTTAGCCCTTGGATTATGAGCTTTGTTAAGTCATACTTTGATGGCACCAGTTTAACAGTGATGTTTCAGTGGTTTTCTTTGTTGAGCAGAAAATCATGTCACAATGTCATAGTGAATTTAGAAAAATGTATTTTGTATTTCTAAAATGAACAATTCATCTTTAAATGCAGATTAAATTTTTTTCATATTCATCTAGATGAATTTCATATTCATATGAAAATTCATATGCATTCACATAATTCAAGCTTGACAAAACACATAGAAGTGCAAGGATCTGCTGTAAGACTTGAAAAGCAGCTTCCCCAGATAACATCAAGCCCCCCGACTCCCTCATATCTGCAGTTCTCTTCATTTGCAGAAACACTAGTTGGAACAATATTTGAAACATGCTTGTAGAAGAAGTTGCAAGATTGAGGCCCCAAACAAATCACCTTCAGCTGTTAAAGCTTATCACCAACTCAAGCAGCAGAGCCTTCGTAAGCCACTACCCTGCCACCAGGGCAACCATCAATAAAGGACAATGCCTTGAACACAAATGAAGGCTGTCACCATTTGAATCATTATTTCATGGAGCTCTGGCATTTTCCAGATTTTGCAAATTATAAAGGCCTGATTAGTCTGTATGATTTGAAAGTTAATGTTGGAAAAGGAATATATACTTAGATTGGTTTCAAATTACTTGTTCATAGTGGATTTTTTTAAAGTAAACTTTATCAGAAACTATCTGCCTGAAGAGATATGGAGGCACAGAAGAAACAAATCATCAAAGACAAATGCCAGTCTGAAGCTGACCAGACCTAAGTCTGCCTTATCAGGTTTAAAAGAGGCAGCAGACAATTGGAGAAAAAGTCCTTTGAAATGGAGCCCAGGTTCAGCCCATCCAGGACCACATTTAGATTTCCTGCATTTTCTTAAACGCTCTAATTTGACATACTCTTAGAGATGACATGAGGGCTTGATTATGTGTAATTCAGTTTCTGTTTTCTTCCTCTGCTTAAGTTTCTAAAAATTTCTCACACTAATTTAATTCTATGTATCCTAAATAGATCCTCACATATTTAGGTAATTTGCAGTGAGTAGTTCTTAAGTTTAATTTAATTTGAGGTGTTCTGTTTACATTTGTTGTTTTTTGCCTACTTTTGTTCACGTGATACTTCACTTTGGGATCGTTTACAGAGTGAAGAAGGATGTTTTTTGCTTGGGAGCAAATTGGGTTTGCTGACAAGAAGAAAGAAATGCAGTGTAATCCCTCCCCTTTCTTGGCATGAGTGTTTGTCCATTGCACAAGATTGTATGTGAAAGCCATTGAAGTATGTGAAAGGGAGCTTCCAGGAGCCATTGTTTTTCCCCATCCTGTTGGAAGGAACTGGGGCTGCTCCGTTGTGGGGAAGGAGAGCATAAAAAGTTCCAAGTCTGCCTCTTGCTGATTTCTGTCCCACTCTTAAACTGTGGGAGAGGCAGAAAGGAGCTGCAATTCGTGAGTAAGCATTTCTTTCCTGGGCATCTCAAAGCTGTGCACTACACTTCACGTGCAGAAAGGGGCAGAGTTAATTTCTAGCCTTAATTTGAATTCAGTAATCATAAATAGCAGCAAATGTTAAATTCATAAAACATACTCAGTGAACTTGAAGAAAAAGAATGTCTCTGGTGTGTATCCACATTTTGTATTGAATAGGATGTGTGTGATGTCTGTAGGTCTATTAATTCCTCCTGCTACAATAATTATAGCTTTTTTTAAAAGACACACTTTTTTCCCCCCTCCATTAAATACATGCTAATTCCTTTAGGTGCTAGATCTCTTAAGTATGGAATCACTAATTCTGGAAGGCTGGAGAAGACAATTAGGAGGTGAAGTATAATCAGTGCTTTGAAGTCAATGTAAGACTCCTGAACAGTTCAGAATCCTGTGCTTGGATTTTATGAGACCACGTCTCCAGCCTTCTGTGCAGGCGAGCTGCCTGCTGCCAGTGTATTGAGAGGGGTTAGTTGTTTCTGTAGATACCACAGCTGGTAACAGTAAAATTTTCATGCTCATACTTAATATATAATATTGTACATAATTCTTTTCATAGAAAGCAATGTCATGGATGTTATTGGTTTTTGAAATTTAAAGCCATTTATAGTGTTCAATACTAAGAGATTGAAAACATGAATTCCATATGTTTTTAGAATAAAATACACTGTGAGTGAGCCGTTTTCATTATGCCTTCATTTGCTGTGCACTGTCCATTACTCTTTTTGTTGTGCTACCATTTTTTAAAAACTATTTTAGGTGTTGTGGCCATGGTGTTTCTTCCACTTATATCTTGCTTCTCATATTACTTTTTTTTTTTAACTTCTTAGTTTCTTAGAAACTATTCTCCCTTCCCTCCCTCTCCTGAAATTATTACTGAGGTCTTTTACTGAAACAATAAGTCTTGTGGTGTCCTCTACTTAGCATAAAGAAGTTAATTAACTTTAGTTTTAGGCAATAAAACTTTGTAATAAATATGTTGATCTTATACTTGCCTGAGTTGCACTATGTAAACCAGAGAAACTTTGAAGTCAACAGAAATATTATCTGAGACAGTTGTAGCTGGGCTTTTGGAGATAATTTGAGACTGAAAATAGCTCATAGTATATCAAAGCAGGAATTATATGAGCTGTAATGATAAGATTGCTGGTTGGAAAGACTAAATGAAATAGAAGGAATATCCTGATTTCATTGTATCGGCTTTCATGAATTCTGGATGATATTGTGCATTTTGGTTTCAGCAGTTATAAGTCTTAGTTGAGTGTATTTATAGACCAAAACTTGTAGTGGTTTTTGTATGCTAATGAACTTCAATCTTTTATGTGTTCATAAGAAATGTTTAGAATTGAGTTAATTACATCTGAGATAATTTATTGCTATTATAATACAGCTATTCAATTCATTATTAAAAAAGCTTTTTGAATAGTCACTTTAAAATAATACTGGCATATCTGTAGAAGTCTCTGTATTTTTGTCTACTTGTTTTTACACTTTTTTCAATACTTTGATCTGTAATCATGATATTACAAATATTCTAATAACCCAATGACTCTGGAAGTAGAGTTATCATTTTGTGTAGTCCCATTTCAAAGGAGGATAAAGAAATCATGTCTAAAGTAGGAGATACAAGATTTAAAATATTGGACTTGTCCTTTCAGGGTCTTCTGTGTAACTCTCATTAATTCTTAGGAAATGCTCAAAGGAGTAATTGTTGGCTTATAGCAGTTCTTATATCTGAGCCCCAGAACATTTATTACTCCATCTTTGTGAACATCTAGAAGTTCAGACTTGCAGAATTGCTTGTAGTGCACATGAGTGAAGGCTCTGTGCTTGGGACCTACATCATGCTCGTAAGGCTTGAGTTGGAGAGGTCTCAGAGCAAACTCGATTAGGTGACGTTGTATTGTTACAGATTTTATCCTTCATATAAACTATCACGCTGGGATTTTCTTTCAGGGGGTGGTGGTTGTTGAGTTCCATATCTGAAAACTCCAAAGGTTAATCCACAACTACAAATGATCATGTTCCTTCTCTTATTACTACCTACAGATTGATCCATGTGCTTCATATCATACTGCAGAAATGCTTGTTCGAACACAGTAATTCATTCTGTAAAGCTGTTTGAGATACATGACACTTAAAGAAAAATGGTCAAAAAATGCCAGTACAAACCAAACTATGTTGTAAAAGCTGCATTGCCAGATATAAGAAAACTGAGTTATTGGTCAGTATAAAAGGAGTGAAAACAACAGCTAAAATTATGGTTTATATTTTTTCTAGTCAGGACAGGCCAATATATTTTCTTAGACAAACCTGCTGAAATTCTTCAGGCAGTGCAGTAAGGCTAAGAGAATGGTTATTTTAGAGTGCATGCAAACCTATACCAAGTTCTTCATCATTTTTTGGTCCTTTTTGTTAGCCTAATGATGGGAACTTTCAGAAAAAAGATGCCTTATTATCTTCATTAATCAAGCATATTAAGAAATGAGGAGGAACAGGCAATTACCTCAGTTTATACAGTTTATACGTGACTGAATATTATGGTGGCTATATTTCAGCAGAATTAAAGTTACTCAGTGTCAGAGTATGTGTGTTTTAATTGAAACACTGGATAAATCCTCTTCAGTCTACAAAGCATTTTTCTTTAAGGCTTTTCTGGGTTGTTGTTTTCTGGTTTTGGTTTTGTTT
>WAAE01019086.1:0-13221 GCA_013400495.1 Nicator chloris
TAATATGACGCTAAATTCCTTCTAGTGAAATATTGGGTAGAAGATAATCTATAAAATGTTGTGCTTCAGCTACCATTTTGCTCCTGATTTAGCTTTGCATGGATTTTGTTGTTTTTCTTGTATCTCTTGCTTATTGCTTGTGATACAAACCAATAATAAATCCTAAGCCTGCAAACCAGATCAGTTCCCATCCTGTTTTCCTGAGACACAGATCAGTTCTGGCACTTTCTTTGGAGGACTGGAAAGCTATGGCTGATGTCACTTCTGTTGTTTGTTTTTCTAGTCTTTTCATAACATCAGGCAATCATGTATATAAGGATTTGGATTCAGATATGAAGGCTCGTATTTGCAGGCTACTTTATTAATGGCAGCTAAAAAAATGAAAAATGTTGCAAAGCAAATGGGTTCTTAAATAACTTCAAGACACCTTAGTAACCCGCTGAAAAAACCCACCATCAAAAATTGATCTTAGAACCATTTAGAGTTACAGAAATTTACTGGAGATTTAAGGAAAATATGCATACCTGGAAGAGATAACTGCAAATAGTTTTGTTTCAGCAAACTAAGTCTAATAAAGTATGTTTACAGCAGTACCCAGGTAATAGATTTTAGGAGTGTGTTTTAAAATGTAGTGAAAGAGACAAATAAAATGGGGCAGTAGAGTAAACAGGAATTTTATGTGAGTTCATGAAATTCAAAATTCTCTAGAAACCAACTAGAAATCATTTTAAAACCTACTTTTGTCTATAAGAAAGACGACCACAGAAGCAGTGTCTACCATGCTAGTGCCTGGGAGTACGACTGCATAAACAAAACCAAGCATTCTTCTTTTGGGGGTGATGACTCCAGATTTCAGCTAAAGCTGTCACAGGGTGGTAACTGAAGCGTTACTTGAAAAGTTCACATACTGCTGTGCCTCAGACTGCTATCATGAGAGGAAAATGGGGAGACATTTCTAAGCAAGCAAAAGCATTGTGCTTTTGCACTATCAGGATTAGGTTCAGTTTTACTTAACATATTTCTTAAGTGTTTTGATGACAAAATATATGGCACAAAAGTAAGTTTCATAATACTACAACAGAGGAGTCTCACAAAATGGCTATAGAAAAAAAAATCAAAGAAAATAGAAATTAGAAATTCATGGTATCACAATGGCTGGAATGACAGGGCTTGGAACCACAAGTTGAGGAATAGAAATATGTTCGTATCAACAACCTGAGATGAAATTTGGCTGACCATTTTATAATATGGAGAGGTAAAGACCTTTGTTTTTAATTTTGTTTCTTTCAAGTACCTCTTCCAATCATCCACACCCTCTTATGCAGGAGGCCTGGAATACATTCAGTAAAGATAGCCCTTGGAAAGAAATAGTCCCAGTAAAAGCCCAAAAAGTCCTGGTTGGAGAAGTACATGTAAAAATCAAAATATGAATTTTTGGTATGGTACAGAAAAAAAGAGGTAATCTAGTATCCACAGCTATCATATACTCTATAGAAATTTTTAAATATCCATTGTCTTGGTTCTATCACCCTTATATATGCCGTTCAATTTCTTCGTCTCTATTTCATCTTTCTGAAAGCAACCTTGTATGAAAGAGCACCTAGGCTTCGTACAAGCTGGGACAGCTAAATGAGAAATAATACAACAGACACCATGTTTGCCTAAATCTGTTGGAAGATTCAAGCCAGGAAAAACAAACAAACAAACAATACTGTTAGAGAGACAGGTAACTAACTTGCAAGGGAAAATTTTGCAAAATGTTGTATGTATATGTAATGGCTGGAAGAAAACATGACATACTGTCTTAACAAAGTGTTAACTCCAAGGATTAAGAAAGAGTATTTAGTGTAAACCTTGAAGAAAGAGGTAGACATGGTAAAATGAAATCAGGAAGTGATTGCTGTGAGAAAAATTGTCACAGCAGCAGAAGTATCCAAAGGCATGGATTGTGGGTTTCAAGTAAAATATCTTAAAAACACTAAAAAACCCATACTTTCAGGAACCATACCTACTTTTGCAGCAATTAATAATCTAAAATATTTCCCAGTTTAACACATCATACTGGCACATACAGGCATACAGATGTACTGCCAAAAGTCAGGAGAAACAGGAAAAGCATACCAGTAAATCCTTTTTGACAATTATAATATTCCATCACGTACATCTGCCATTTAAATAAATCCATGCCATTTAAATAAATCCATCCTCATAAATCCATGAGGGTCAGACTGTTCTCTCCTTTGGTGAATGGTGAGGAAAAAAATTCTGTGAAAAAGTAAATGGATCTTTTATAGACAGAGATTTATATGTCTCCTCCTCTGAAATCTGATCCTTCAGTTACTGGCTTCCATTCTTAGCCTGTAGGAGGATGAATTTAAAGGCCTCACTAAAATAACTAAATTAACTTCCCAAGTATAAAGGTAGTTTTGAGGTCCATCATCTTTTGAAGTCCATGGAATTTATCCAGATGTTGAATTGTGGATTCCAGGCAACTTTTTTTTTTTTTCTTTTTTTTTTTTTTTTCAATTTAGTGTTTAAAGTTATTCTCCTAAATATGTATTTAAAGATCAAGAGTAAGCTGTCCTTTTTTCTCACCAAAACTTAAGGAAAAAAAATTAGATGTTTTGATCTAAAGCCAGATGCTGTACTTCTGATATTCTTACTGTTACTAATTTAGTAGCTTGATGTCAGGAATGTGCAGCCCCAACCACACCTGACACGTGTGGTGCAATGTTGCTGTAGTCACAAGAGCTGAACCAGTTTATTCCAACTGGGGACTATGTCCCTTACTACTAAAATTATTTCTTGCAGCTCTGCATTAGTATAAAACTTGAGAAGGTTCTTTTCTTTTTCCTTCTTCTTTTTTTCTTTTTTTTTTTTTTTTTGTGGGGGGAGTAGCAAAATTGTCACTGAATGAATGCTAAAGAAAGTAAGACACAGAGAAAAAGCAATTTATTTTTCTTTCGTCTAACCTGTTTGGTAAGAGAGTTCAGTATCCACGGGTCAGATCAGACCACAAAACCTGTTGGGTAGGTTTACACAAGAGACAGTGCAGTCCAATATCTGCATTGTTTTTAAGCTGCTGCTGCCAAGCAGATTGTCATTTAAATTCAAGCAATCATCTGCTGCTACTGACTACTGTCATTAATACCATGGCTTTGAGATCTGTTTCACTGTTGCAAATGTTTCTTAAATCGGCTTTTCTCCCTTCTGCTGTGTTCCTTTGAAAACAGCACCAGTGGGTCTTATTGGGAGTTTTGAGAGCAACTGGCCTCCACGGCGTTTATTAGTGGCAGGAAGCAGCCGAGTTTTGTGGGCTCTGACAGAGAAGTTAAATAGCTTCAAACATTTTCTATCAGCTTGAAGCAGTGTGCTCAATGGTGCAAGCACACACTTTGCTTCCTTTGCCTTAGAATCACCCTGGGACATCCACTCTGAAAGCTGATTTGAATGAGCTTGAAATTTCAAGATAGGCTTCATTGCCAATCTGTCAACAGACCCTAAAAATAATAAAAAAAATAAAATAAAGTGACAACTCTTTTTAGGAAACTGCATGGCACACTCCATGCCCTGCTTTGTCTCTTCTGACTGTCAACTATCAATATTTATATTCAGTGGGGTAAACCTGGCCAAATTAGAGACACAAGAGGGCACCGCTGAAATCAAAATTCTGTCACAACTCACAGTTGGTCTTGACTTTTGTTTCATTAAAAATTTAATTGGAACCAAACTGTGCAGTCACAAAGCTCATCAGTGCTTCCTGTTTACAACACTAAAGAATCAGATGCTCAAACATAGCAAATTAGTGAAGAGCATGTTTACACTCTGCTCCCTTATTACTGAAAATGATTATTTGATAAACAAAGAGGCGCAGCCAGGAAGAAGCCAGCATGTGTTGACAGAATTAGCAGGCCTTGGTGACTGCACCTACTACCTCTGTGTGGATCAAGAATGGTACTTCAATGAGTAGTCTTGAAGAACTGATAAATAAAAGAGAGGATCCAGCTGCCTCTGAGCTCCATATTAACCTCAGGGCAGAAATGGTAGGGGGCTCTGACTCCATGCAGTACTGGCAGTGCTGCTCTAAACCAGAAAGCTTTCTTACATGCATGAAAGGGAAGCTTGTTTGTAATACACAGAAAGAGCTCAGGGGACAACACACCACTGCAGACAGGATCTTTACCATGCTCACGGTGTGCTTCTCACACAGAGAGAATCACTCGCAGGTAGAGCAGATGTTCATGTGTAGGAAGCTATAGATACCACCATAACCTTCCTATTTTAAAGCTTACCCAGTCCAGCTATTCTGTGTGGCTGTCCAGTGAAAATTAAACTGAGAACAATTTTTTTTTTTTAATTTCTGAGGCCTTAAAAGATCAGGCTTTGCATTGGGAATAAAGGTATTGCTGAGAGTCAGACAAGCTTTTAAATGGTTTAATTTCAAACAGCTTGCAGCTATAAGACAGAATAATAAAAATATTTCAGGAAGGTAAAAAATACCAAGAGCTCAAGAACAACAGAAAAGATTTACATTATTGTAAATGGCTTCTTAGCTGAGATCAGGACCTATATGAGAAATTGAAACTCAGGCAGGCAAAACTTAAACATACAGAGCTAAATAAAATAAGGGAAGAATAACAGTAATTTTATAGTCATCTGTGGAATTACTAATGGGGAATTCATTAGATTATGTATTTTTAATAAGAAAATGTTAATTTATAGGGATTAAAATTAATTACAACCCTGCTAGTTTTATTGCCAGTGGGATTGCCATGAAATCGTTGTATACTAAAAAATATACTTAAGGTACTTGGAAAGTCTTTTGTATTCGATTGAGAAGCCCTTAAATCTGCTTAATTTGGTCTGCTGAATCACACAGGGAATAGATTTAAACCCAGAGGTACTGGGAAACAATTGCAATTTATGTGGTTTCTATTTCCTCTTAAACAGGATTCAAATTATTTCAGTAATCCCTGCCTGCAGTTTGCACTTGGACTACCCCTGCATCAGAGCACCCACAGACTGCCTGCTGGGAAGCCCAGTCAGAGGCACAGTGTCTCTTCCTGGTTGTTTGGCGTAGATGTCTCCATACTGATGTGTTCCCAGGCTCCAGCTCTGTCCCCTTGCCCTTATTGCTTGGTCTGAGCAGGTGCTACTCTTCCACTCTCCTTTATCACTCTGTAAGTCTTTGGGAAAATCTGTGGTTTTGGGGATTTGTTTTGGTTTTTGGGGTTTTTTGTTTGTTTGTTTTATAATTAATTCATGTTAATTCTATTAAACAGCTTCATTAAGTCACCTCATACCTACCCACCCACCCAGCTTTTAAAAATTTTGTAGCTTTTATATTTTTCTGGTTTAAGAATCAGTGATTTTATTGCCATTTAATTATTTATGACTTCAATAGCACCTGCACTGGCAAGAGTGTTCTGTTACTCAATGCACTGGCTACAACATTTTTCTTTAGAGATTCCAGAACTATTATGAGAGAAGTGATCTGAGACTGGCCATACAGGATACTTCTCTAATAAAATAAATCAATGGGACTGGAAATGCTTTAACCTGATGAAAAAAGAGGTAACTGTACTGGAAAAGTATCATGTCTCTTTTCCTACTAAAGCAGCTTCAGCTTTACCCTCTTCTTGTGTTTCACAGCCCATCATGAAGGGGTGTGTGTGGGTGTGGGTGTATGTGTGTGTGAAATATATTCTAAAAAGATGGTTTAGAAGCATATCTACATTTTATTGCACAATGTGCAGTAATTTAGATTTAGCCTTTGAATCCACAAAAAAGTCTTGCATAACAAAACCCAAGATCTGTCTTCCAATTTTACTGGACAACTAAAGCCTCATGCAGCCAGGTTATATCCCAAAGTGGTAATTACATGTTTCACACTCACCTCATCTTACGTATCT
This sequence comes from Nicator chloris, assembly GCA_013400495.1. Classification (NCBI taxonomy): domain Eukaryota; kingdom Metazoa; phylum Chordata; class Aves; order Passeriformes; family Pycnonotidae; genus Nicator; species Nicator chloris. The sequence goes on from WAAE01019086.1 coordinate 5,913, forward strand.
GTGACGGTATTGCCACTCGAGAAAAAGTGAGAAAGACTAAAGTACTGTGTATGTAGTTGAAAATCAAATATGGTTGTTATACCTTTATATTCTCCTACTTCATAAATAGGTGGAAGCTGTCTGCATTTGGCCGAGGTGTCCGGGCGGTGGCGGCAGCGCTGTGGCTGTGCCGGCGCTGCCCGGGCCGGCCCCAGCGCAGGGCACGGCTGAGCCCCTCAGCCACGGGCGGGCGGGCGAGAGCCCCGGGGAAAGCCCGGCCAAGGGAGGGCAAAACGCTGCCCGGCAGCCGGGGCTGAGCCGGGGGAACCCAGCCACAAACAGCCCTGCCAGCCCCGAGGGGACAGCGGGAGCAGGGACGGGGGCAGGAGGGACCCGGCAGGGACGGCCCTGAGGCCTGGAGGAGACCCCGGCGGGGCACCTTTTGACACCGTCTCTCACAGGACCCATCTGGACACAATGCCCAGCACACAGGTGGATAAACACATCATGTGATGGGTGAGCAACTGGCGTACGGCTTAGGCACACGGGGTTATAAGGAATGGGGTGACATCAGCTGACGACTTGACAGTACTGGGGTTCCACTAGTGGAATCATCCTCGGCCCTGTGCTCTTCAACATACTCATAAATTATTTGGATGCAGAACTCAAGGGATTCTGAGCAAGTTCGCTGATGATACAAAATTGGGAGGGCTGTTGACTCCTTCCAGGGCTGTTGACTCCCTGCAGAGACAGCTTGTCAAATCAGAGGCTGGGCAATCACCAGCCACATGAGCTTTAACAAAGGCAAGTGCCAGATTCTGCACTTAAGATGGGACAGCCCTGGATGTACAGACAGACTGGGGAATGAGAGGCTGGAGAGCAGTGCTATGGAAAGGGACCTGGGCTTCCCTGTCAAATGCAAGTTGAACATGAGCCAGCAGTGCCCTGGCAGCCAGCAGGGACAACCCTGTCCTGGGGGACGTCAGGGACAGCATCACAGCAGGGCAAGGGAGGGGATTGTCCTGCTCTGCTCTGCACTGGGACAGCCTCACCTCCAGTGCTGGGGGCAGTTTTGGGTAGCACAATATAAAAAAAAACATGAGGGTAATGAGGATGTTAAGAGGCCTTGAAGGGAAGCTGTATGAGGAGTGGCTGAGGTCACTCGGTCTGTTCAGCCTGGAGGAGTTTGGAACTTCCTTGTGAGGGGAAGAGGAGGGGGCAGACACTGATCTCTGTGTTGACTAATGGCAGGAGCTGAGGCAATAGCTTGAGTTTATGTCAGGGGAGGTTTTACCTGCATTTTAGAAGAAGGTTCTTCACCCAGAGGGTGTTTGGGCACTGGAACAGGCTCCCCAGGGAAGTGGTCAAAGCACCAAGACTGACAGAGTTCAAAAAGCATTTGGACAATGCTGTCAGACACATGGTGTGACTCTTGGGCATGGTGCTGTGCAGAGCCAGGATTTGGACTCAATAATCCTTGTGGGTCCCTTCCAACTCAGCATATTACATGATTCTGTGATTTTTTTGTCTCAACGCATGAGTTTTTCCATGTTATTTTTTCCCCATGTCCTGTTGAGGACCATGAGTAAGAGCAGCTGAATGGGTGTGTGGCAGCCAGTCAAGGTCCACCCATGACTTTAACTTAAGAAAATTAAGTCTAAACATTTATTTTAAATACTTCACTAAAAAAAAAACAAAACAAAACCAAAACCAAAAAACCCTGCCCCCCCAAAAAACCCAAAACAACAAAAAAATCGACAACAAACCGTTACTGAGAACTATGCAGCATGCCAAATCTTGAGGTAATGTCAGCTAAATTCAGATTTTGCAAAAATTATTAGTTTTTATTTTTTTTTCTTAATAAGTGGCATATTATTTTGTTTGAAGTCATTCGTCTTTGAAAAACTGATTCCTTCCCTGTCTTTTCAAGTCTCTTTAAACAGAACTAGGATGGAGTTAATCTGCCTTACTCCACTGTGGAAATATCCAAGTGTTATAAACTGAGGGATTCCAAAGCTTAGTATATCTAGAATATGAATGCCTTAAAGGACAGTTTAATCACGATTAATATGTGAATGAAAGCTCTAAATTATCTCCTCACAGACTTTATCCAGTTAGGTGAGCCATCATCAGATGAGGACAACATTTTTTGGCAATACTATGGTGCTAAACTCATAAAGTTATAATTTTACAGTTTTTTTAAACTTTCAACTCAGAAGACTGCATTAAATCCAAGTTTACAGGGTTCACTTATTTCCACACAGTTTTGTAATGATCATACTCCTTGAATAACTGATGTTTTATTGCCGTTTCAGATGAAAGGGGAATTGTTCCCTGTTTTTGTTAATTGTGTTGCTATAGCAGAAACCCGGTTTACTGTTCTTTTATGCCCATCAGCTTAATAGAATATTAAACAGTTATTGACTTTGGAAGAGGTGAATCATCATGATTTATTGAGCTAAGAGGTAAATATTCATCAAGCAACTACAATTAAGCTTCTGCTCTTCATTTACAGAAAATGTAGGTTGTAAAAAGAGGCTTGTGAAATGTGAAAATAACTACATCATTAACGCCCAATTACTAACTGATCTAAAGAGGATGTGAAGATCTGTAATTTATAAGTCAACACAACAAAACTGACTTTTAACAGGAATAATAATAAAAAAGCATAAAATATTTTCTTGCTATTTTTCCTATCTCCGATCATGTATTTGTAATTCTTGATAGGCTTAAGGATTATAAGGAAAATGGTGAAAATCCTCTTAAACGTGAAGATACTGTTTAATGTTTTTAAGCTGAAGCAATGAACCTTTGCAAAGTTGACATCTTAAACTTTGCAGTTTTGTTGGCTGGCATTTTTCTATCATTCCTAATTCAGGAAATGAGAAACTGTCAACATTTGTTTCTGTTTTACAACTCCATGAAAGTACAGAAATTATACATCACACTGTATTTTCCTCCTCCCCATGTATGTGTTCAGAAATGAACAGTGCTGTTGGAGAGTTTGGATGCAAGAGAAGTAATTGTCTACTAATTTAGATTTAAACTAAAACTGGAACATTATTGCAACCATCACCATTTCTGATTACAGAGAATGATCTGTCAACACATCTACAGAGCTAATGTTAAGTGTGATTTGAACTGAAAGGGACTGATTCAAGTCTTGCCATAAATCCTTTACATAATTGTAAGCCTAATGAAAGGATGAGTGTAAAGGAAACAATATTAGTCATCTACAAGAAATTTGTGACTCATTTGACTGCTTATCATGTTGTTACAGAAATGCAGAAAGTAATTTAAGCTATACAAAAGAAAACCTCCAAACAAACAAACAGAAACTAAGAAATGAGGATGGCAGGAGGCTTCCATTGGCTATACCAGAGGTCAGGTATGCCCCAGTCTATGTCCTGATTCTGCAAATGGGTGATATGCAGTGGACAGCTGTTATACCCCAGTCCCCTTTTACGGGAAGGGAGTTTGATTCACTCTGGGTGGTGCATGGGAGAAACAACAATATTCTCAGAAATTCTCAGTAACGAAGATTTACTTTTAAACTTTGGAAAATTAAGGTAGAATAAATTACTTGGCAGATTCTAAAACAACATCCAGACAAAGTAAGGGACTTCACAAACTTTCACTAAGCAAGCTTAAACTTAGCCAACTTTAATTTATAGAGGCACAACAAAGCACTTACCAAGGCATTGAAATTTTTTAGTCTGGCTTACAATATACTTCGAGAAGAAGTTAGGAGAAGAAAGAGAGAAAGAAAGAGGAAGAAAGGATAAGAGTAGAAAGCACCACTTGTGGATCCAAGCACAAGACTCAGTTGCTGCAATTTTGAAATTCATTGGTGGAAGTGATGGTTGCAGTCTTGATCCATTGCGGGTGGGGGAAGCCCACAAAACACAAAGCTGAGTGTGTTAAAATGTGTTTAGGTTGACATGAGGACATCTAGGGGATGTGGACTGCACTGTGGATCACGTGTTTTACAACTGAGCCAGTTGGGTAAAGGGAGGACATTGGCATGATGAAAAGTACTATCCCACCTCCACAGTGTCTGCTTCTTATCTCTGACCTTCCTTGCCTGGCTCAAACCCCAGTTTGTTGCTAAATAGAGGTTGCTTTGTCATGGTCATCCTCTGGTGATCATCCCCTCTGCACCTGGGCTGCTCCCTTGCACACTGTCAGCAAAGCACCTGCTGTTTTTGCAATGGTCGATTGAGTTATTAACCATTAACATTTCAATCTCACAGCCACACAATAGCTTACTCCCTGCCTGTGCACAATTTTTCCTCCAAAAGTTGGGAGCTCCACTTAGCACAGTTCCAAAGTAAAGTTGAAACCAGTCCAGGTGCTTAGAGGTACTCAAGTCCTTTTCTGAAGCAAGCAGCGTTTTCTCAGGTCAGAATATTTTTGTAACCTCATAAAGAAGTGGCAGCTACTGTTTCTTCTATCATGAGAATTATCATGTCTGTGGACACACTTTGCCGCTGAGCAAAGTGCCACAGGTTGTGAGCTTCAAATCAGGTAAATCACCTCCTTGTTTTTTGCTGCTGAAATTTTGTTGAATCACAACTTTGATTATTTTAAGCAGAAGAAAACACAAGCATGAATTCATTATTATAGTTCCTCTGAAACCCCATTTTAATTATCTGATTCTGCATGTTTCATTAAATGTGTAGAAATGTTGTTGATATTCCTATGGCAGTAATGACTTTATGGGACATTAATGCTGGAGTGTAATGCAATTCCTGGTACAGAATATGTATACATCAAGCACTTATATAATTTTTTTGTCATTTTTGACATAATAATCATACATTTTAAATGCACTTAGAATGTACAGATTCATAATATAATAATTTTATAGTGTTTTTTCAAGTGCTCTTTACCGTGCTTAGAGGTTCATCCATACTAAGTGAAAAATCTTGCTTTAATGAGAAAAAAAAACATTTGTGGAAGATTTTTGAGCTAGATAATTACAAAAGTGTACACCCTGTCCAAAGACCAGGTTGTTTGCTTTCCACAAAAGAGCAAGACAGGAAGTCAGATTTATAGAGTAGTTTATTTGAAGATGTAATTAAGTGACTAACTCTTTCCTAAATATGTCCTTTTATATTGCAGGGAATGTTTTCAACTCCCAGTTGTCTACAAAGTTCTAGGCCAGTGCATAATTTTTTGTCTCTGACTTAGAGGGAAAAAATAACCCCAGCAACAGAAAAAGAAGGAAAAAAACTCAACAAAACAAAAAAAATCCCAAGCAAACCTCCCCCAATGGGGAATCCTGGTATTTTGTTCTACCCTGGCCACTGTATCCCCATGAGCCTTCTGTTAGTTCTCATGGGGGTTACCCACACAGGAAATACAGTAAAAAGCTTTCTGAGAAAGACACTGCTCAGACATTATTAGCCACACCTGCTCAAATACTCTGCAGGACTAAATAAACTTTAGTACCAGCCAGTTCTACCTTCCCTGAACCTGCCATTCTCAGCAACTGCAGAAGAAATTAATTTATTTACATAAATAAGGGGGATAATAGTTAGCTAAATACAAGAACAAATGACTCCTCTTGTATTCCTTTGCTGCAGTGTTAATGCTGCTGCAAAATATTAGGATGAGTTATCTGTTCCCCGGTGACATCCATATTCTCAGGCTTTATTGAAAGAAATCTGTAAATGTGTGATTCTTCTGCTTATTCATTGCTGCAGTTTTATGACAGACACCTCTCCACTGCTAGGTGGTACTATGGGCTGTGAAGGGACATCCAGGCATTTAATACTTGTGATTTCCACATGATTAAATAAATAGCACCTCTAGGTCAAGTACAAAGCACCATTAAATAGTGGAACTGAGCAGAAGCCTTTTGATGGAATTCTGTTAAATTTAATACAGTGTAAAAGAAATTGTCCTTACTGCCCCTCAAGTCACAGAGAATAGACCATTTGCATATAAATTTCACTGCTGCAGCTTTTGCATAATGACAAAAATGCACCTATTCAAGGCTGGTTCAAAATATACAGTGTGGATGCCTAAAGAAGCTGGTTTTATATGTAATTATATTGGATGTGGTATTTTATCTTGGGTAGTATGAAACAGAAAATGGTACATTTCTAAATTTGCTATGATTTTTTGTGACTCGTGGCTCACAGATTTTTAATTTTATTCTCAAATTCCTGTTTGTTTTTTTTTTTTATAATCAAAATAGTTCCAGTTGTAGCACTCCTAGTGTATCAGCCTCTTTTGCATCTTGTCAATGATAATAGCTCTACTAACCCTCATGCATTTAATGATCAAAGTTCTTTTTTGATATGTCTTAATTTAACATGGTTCAAAATATGATACTAAAAATTATAAGATAAAAAATTAAAAAAAACATAAAGCAGTGCTAGCTGCTTCAAGAAAGGCATTGTAGACTGGAAGAAAGTTGCAAGAAAAGAGATTGAACAAGACCAATGTTGGAGATTACGTAACACATGAAACAAAAAAACCCTTTATTTAATCTATATACCTTGGATCTGATTGTTTTCATTTTTTTTTCTGAAACAAATGATGAGTTTAAATTTCTGTATTCATATTGTACTAGATAGGTTTCCTTTTGTTGTTGTTACAAATAACATATGGAAGACATACTTCCGTCTGTATATTTTTATCAATATTATGGAGACTAAGACAAAATCAACCTTAGTATTGTCATTAGGCATTAGGATACATAATTATACATAATTATTAAATACGTACATCCTAAATAGCAAAATTTAATAGTAAATTTAATTAGATTTGTAATTTCATCCCCCACTTCAAAATTGAGTGGGCACGTTTTTCTGAAGATATCATCACTATTCTTTCATAGACAAACTGGATATTTTAAAGATAATTTCTTAACAAGTTTATAAGAATTGGTAGGTCTTAAGGTTTCCAGAGAGAGCTATTGAGACTCATGTTGCTCTTTTCATCATATCTGTACATGTTCCTACATACAGAACAGATATTGGGGATTTTGCTTATCCTTTTGTCTGGCTGGCCAAAGCTGGGAATAAGTTGGGGAAAAAAAAATAGTAGTGTTTCTTAAAATTTGTCATGGTGCTACATGTTCTCTCTAATTAGGCTCTGGCTTGGTTGGCATACTTCTCTCTTCTGTCTTGTAGTATGTGAATTTTTTTATTACAGCTGCTGTGTCAGGATATGGTCCGCTCTGTAAGCACAGGTATAAAAAGTGAGAAATTCTGATCTCATTGTCTTTCAGGTCTTTTAATTTTAAGATTCTGGGTTGGTTCTTCAGTTTTACATTTGCCAAATTCCTCCTTTTGTTTTGTTTTTTTTTTTTTTTTTT
>WAAE01019087.1:0-63562 GCA_013400495.1 Nicator chloris
ATAGTATTTTGAGTTACTAATAAGTTTTCCCCATATTTTCTTTTCTGATACTGAAAGATCTTCTTAAATATTTCTTAAATAATTATTTATGAATGTTACTTCTGCAAGTTCTTCTTTTAATGAGCCATCATTTTCTAGATATATTTCAGAATCCACATTGAAAAAACCAATCACTCCCAAAAATCTGCCAGGTTCTGATTCTGTTGCAGCAAGTAAACAATTTAGTTACACAAATAATATGAATTTAAAAGGGTAAAGGTAGAAAGAACTGAGTCTGACAAAGCTTGAAAATTATAAAAAATCACAGCCTTGTATTACCAATAAACTTCACTACAGAAATCCTACAGTGTTCTACAATTTCTGAAGTAACCACAACAAAGTTATAGAAATAATAAATGTTTTTATGTTCCAGCTATAGGAAGGGGATTGCATCTTAAAAATTATGTCAAGAGTATTTATGATAACTGAAAGGCAAAAGTGACAACTGTTAGCTTCTGATATCTGCAAGCTTTTAGTTGTTGCTAAATTTAAATCTAATATTTTGGTGTTTGACTAATCAGTATTTTAATAGACATTAAGTATAATATACACCATGGGAAAAAACCTCTTCACTAAGATTTTAGCTTTGATGAACCATCAATTTAATATGATGAGGTCTGGAGGGCAAGTGGTAATGATTTTAAAGGGTTAGATCAGAATAGCTCAATATCTACAAAGCCTAAGTAAACCTTAGACTTCCTGAAATTTTTATTAGAGTGGTTTGTAACTAGCTGTCTTGCTCTGGGATGTTAACTGCATCTCTCAGAAGGTTTTAAGCTTAATGATTTGAAACTGCCCTTCCTTACCACAGTAGGAAAGGCATGCAAATCTTTGTTAGAGATAATAGTTTAGATAATTACAGAAGTTTTCAGACTTGCTCTTTAATTTGACAGGCAATTTAGAGGATGAAGAAAATGTGTCACTTGTGAACCCTATCAACCAAATGCTTTTTCTCTCTGCTTCACTACTCTTTTGTCTGCTAATTCAACTGCAGAATGAGAATAAAACCATCTTTGCAATATTAAATTTCCTGGCAAGATGTAGCAGCTCTTTTGCTCTTTGGCCTTTTCAGCTTTGTGTAGAAATGCAAGACTCTTAGACAAACCCATATTATCCTACAATAAGCATTTCACTGATAGGGATTTTTGGCTCCATCATCAGTAGGATTGAGTATTGACAGTTTAATACATGAAGATGTAGAAGATTAAATAATTAAATTAAACAATTCAAAAAATAATTCAATATCTGATGAATGGCAAGGTATTAAGACCTTTATTTAAGATCTATATTTTCACAGCTTTGTTTGGAAGAGAATAGCAGATTTTTACAGTTGCTAAAAAGAGGGAAAACTCATTTAATGTAGACCATTAGCTATATACATAATAAAAATTTAAGAACCATAATTGTAGCTTTGCAACAGTTTATGAAGCTTCATCTCAACCATTGATTCCTAACTGGATGCTGATAGATGGTAAATTTGTGATTTCCTATTTATTAGGAGTTGTACTCCATATATCTGACTAAAGGACAAAAAAGAAGATTGACTATAGACATGCCAATATTTAATGTAAGGTTAATTGACATTTTATTATCTGTAAACTTGGGGACTGATGTTAATGATTGAGCCAGAGAAAGTTACCTGGTTCTCGCTGGTGAGTGAGTGAACAAGTGTGCTGATAAGCCTTTGTGGGTCATAGAAAAGGATGCCTGCTTTATTGATTTTTATGCATAGGTTTAATTTATAATGTTTTAGGCAACAGACATAGCCTTTAGATAAGACTCAGGTATAGTGGCAAGACTTAACAACACTGCTCCAATTGCCATAGGCCCAGGCCAGCACCATTGGACATAAGATTTTTTCTACAAAGTAATATATAAGGTCCTTTTCTAAGCATCCAACTAGTAAGAAACATCACACACATAAGGTGGGTATTACAGTATGTGCTGTGAATGTCTGTAAACAAGTGAAATGGGACTGCTTTCTCTCACAGCCAAAGCAATCTAAGAGAGTGTTAGGGGTTGAAAGCCTTGAGAAATACAGACTGTGAAACACATTGGGAGGTTTCTATGTGCTATAAGCGTATTTCACCTGACAAAGAGGAAAATCATGTTGGCAAGTTCATTTGGGAGAGAAGGAAAAGCTGTTCTACAGGAAAGAGGAGTCATAGATCCCTACCCTCCAGCGGGAAAACTCCCACCAGCCTCAGTGTCATGTGCCTGCCTGGCCACTCTGCAGAGGCAGCAAAAAACCATTTTCAATTGTAAAGGAAAATTTTAGATTCTGTCTCTAAATTACTAATAGATTCATGTATTACAGAAATAAAATATTTGCACCAGATAGAAGACTAGGAATTTCACACCCTCCCACTGACTTTTAGTAAGATACAATTCTGTTCCCTTCTACTTGAGAATATGCCCTGCAGACATGAGGTCCACCTGCCTACCTGTGGAAAGCCATCCTTCACAGGTCTGCCAGAGCTCTCTCAGCCACGTAAACTCAGTTCTCTGATTAATTTGGTCCTACACTCCAGAGTTACTGCTCCTGTCCTTTCTCCATGCCAAAGTAGATCACATCCCAAATGAATCCCAGGGATGATATTGTTATGCATACAGTAACTCTTCCAAACTTTTAGGCCACCATTCCTGCACAACTGCTAGAGCTCTCATTGTGCCTCACAAACTGTCACAGCTCGAGTCCCCTAATTCCCACATAAGCAATTTGTAGGCAATGTAGACCACTTTATCATCAAGATGTTGTAAAGAACAGCTCCTTTTTTTTTTGTACTTATAATAGGGAACCCTTGTGTACTAGATGCAACCATCTGATAACATTAGGTGTACTTCTGCTTTTACACAAATGTAACATGTGAAGAGGGATTCAGATCTCATTAAATCTCAGTTGAGAGCTGGGTAGCTCTCAACAATATAATAAACAAAATAAACAAGCATTTGTTTTAATTGATCATTGAGATGAGACCATCAACTCTGTGTGGATCATAACAGTGCAAACACTTTAATACTAAATGCAACAGCTGGGTGCATTACTTATCTATCCTTTATATGCACCCAGCCACAAATGTTGTTACACTTTGATAGTTGTCTTTTGGCAACAGAAAAAAAAAAAAAAGTCCATGTCTTTGCAATGAGGGTACAGTTCCAATAGGAAATTTCATCATTACTGAGATAAAAAATAACAAAAAGACATTTTTTTTCCAGGATAAACATAACTGCTTATGCTGGGCTGCAGCAGAATAGTCTCTAAGGTACTCTATGCTTTCACCTAATCTACATAGCCAGAGGCTAATTTCATTCACTGTGACTTGCAGGAAAAAAAAAAACAGTCAGTGCCACTTAACAGTAATGGATATTTGAAATTACTTAAGCTTTTACATTTTTTTTCTCATATGTACAAAATTAATCTTCATTTATTTTATGGGAAGTCAGTGCAATGGAAGTCAGGGAGAAATGTTACCAGGATGTAACAAGCTGAAATTAAAAAGAGAATGCTTTATATAGTGTGGTATTATAATGTTGCTGTTGTTATTATTATTACCCTGGATCTTTGGAACTGAGGTAAACTCAGTCGTTAAAATAATTATTTTGTCAATGTGAGTGTCTGAGATTTTTTTTGCCACAGGATATTGTCAAAGAGTCAGGAGGATTTTTCAGTTCTGCAGTGCCTTTAAAATGTTTTTTCACAAGGTTCAAAAGAGTCCCTATTTTAAAGTGAAAAACAAGTATGAGAATGTGCTAGTAAAAGTCAGAAGCAGAAAGAAAAACCAAATTCAGCAAGCTTTAAACTTCATTGTAATCCTGCACATCAAACAACTCCCTGTTTGCTGGATGGCCTGTGAAGACAAAATAAATGCAACTGCAGACCAAGATCTTCTTAACCATAGCCTAAGCAACTGCAAATAGAATGCCTCTAGTAACTGCTCACTGTGCACAGCTGTCAGGAGATATAAACACCATGTAAACTGAGCGTAAGAGGAATGGCAGGACCTTGATAGCAAAAGGTCTTGTCAGTCAGCTGTGATTCCTCCATAAACATAGCTCTTGGGTGCTGGATTGTCCAGGTGGTCCTGCTGTAGCTCTTGGGTTCTCCTGTGGGAGATGGTGATCCCTGCAGAAATACATGTCAATATAGTGGGAAAGTCAAGGTTTGAATTGCATATTTTTTCCATGATCCTGCAGGTACATCATGCATATAATCCATAGAATGTAAAAATGGTTGAAAGGGTTAGTTCATGATCCCAGTGGAAAGTCTGTCTCCACCAGTTCTTATTCAGTAATTAATTGGAAGCTGTAACCTTAACTCTTTTCTCAAATTAGTCTGCTTGTCACCCTTTTATTAGAAGATATGACAGTTTTGCTTTTAAATGAAATCCTTAAATCCAAAGTTTCCCAAAAACTGTTCTCTAGTTTTAGAAATATGTGATGCAGAATGAAATCTCCTGTTGGCCACAATATAAAACAAGCTGGCTGACATTAGTGCTCCCTTTGACCTTTACGATAGCATGCTGTACAGAAACACTTCTCCTCTGAAGGGAAAAGCAAGACTACCAGCAGGTTTTTTGTTTTTCATCTGAAGTGATGTGACTCAGTGGAGCATGTGTAGTATTCCCAGGAAGTACTGGCAGCAGAAGATCAGGCTTCTAGGAATTGTACTACTTAGAGCATAGGGCTCGACATTCTCTGTTGTAAGGGCACTCCATAAAGTTAAAGGAGGAATTACTTTAAATCATGTAAAGATCAATAGGGTCAAAAAAATACTAAAAAACCATATACATTTGAATTCAAAAGGGCATTCCCTGGTGTAAAGCCTCTGGGCAATGCTACCTGCTAAGGAAGAATGACCTAGAAAATCAAAATTCCCGTTAATCATCACTCAGAGTCACAGTTTCAAGAAAAATAATACTTTAGCTCAGCACATTTCAACTACAGGCACTTAGTACATCACCTTATTTGAAAAATACTCTTTGCTGGCTAATGAGAGCTTAGGCCATACCCAACAGCACTTAATATAACCATTTCTCCATCTTTTAGGATCTAGCACAAAGTCCAGGCCTTTGAATTTTCTGCCATGGACAAGTTAAACAAACCACAGCAGAGTTATGAAGACACTGACACTGAAATCTCAGCATGGGTGAAAATCAAGCTGAAACAAATTTGTTCACAGGGCCGTTGTTTCTGTGCATGCCCCAAGAACCAGGGTGGGCATAGGTTATTCCAAGTCTATGCAGGGCTTTGCTTACTTTTATTCAGCTCCAATACAAATGATTTGTTGTGAGGAAATGTATTTGCTTACCATGTCTCATGCCCATTAGCTAGTGCTCCTTCCAAAATTTCTGGTTGGACCCCTGACTTCATATTCTTTAATTTAATCCTGCTTCTCTTCAGTTTTCAACATGCTACTCTCTCATTGTATAGCATGCTCACCTTTCTCTGCAACTTCCTAATTCAGATCATAAAATATTGTTCACTTTTTAAAATTAATCAATAGCTAATCATTACCAGAACTTTCATTAACTTGAGTGAGAGCAGGATGTCTTAGGTAGTAACCACACACTCCATACACATGTAATTTTCTAGACTACCCACAAGGAATGCCTGGTGATCTGTGAATTCATCTTCCCCTTCTCTCCCTAGAACAAGCGGAATGGATGTTGGGAAATATTTGACATATTTTCCTTATTAATTTGTCTGCATTATGATGCAACAGTGACCTTGAGTGACAGTTTAAAACTATACCTCATTTTTCAAAATAAGCATGACTTTTGTCTCTGTATTGTTAAATGAACAAAGGCTGGAAATACTGTGTTAAAAAAAATAAAAATAATTAGTTTCAGGTAGCATTACTTAAAAATTCATAATTGCTCTTTATTATTTAACACATTTCCTTCTGTCACCAATCTTTTAGTCATATAGGATACAGCTTAGGACACCAAGCCTTTGGAATTAGTTCATTTATGCAAAGATTTTTGTTTTACTAATAACTATTATGTATAAATCTGTACTTCCTAATACGTTTAACTCCCAAATAAGCTTCATTTATGGCATCATGACTTCTCTGGAGTATAACTGGCCTTGCTTCCCAGAGAGTATAAATATCAATTTCAAAGAAATGTTTATCAATTCTTCATTCTTCCTTTATCTTTTTCAATCTCTCCTAGATTTCACATGACAATGGTCACGTGAAATCTACAGATTGTAGATCAGGAGAAAAGAAAATTAAGCACCAGGATTGTGAAATGGGCAATTTTAAAGAACTACAATTTTCATTTCCAAAACTATATTCACACTAAAATTAAATTATAACACCCTAAAGGAATTTTTAATCATAGAAGAGAAAAAATTCAAAACTGTTATCAAAGACAGCTTCCATATGTTTCCTTCCCATTCTTTATGTAATTACTTAGCCAAGAAAAATATATCAATGCTATAATTATTTCCTCCATATAAAAAGTTGAAAATAAATTGATTGCTATCTACACATTTCCAACACCACTGACTAAATATGTGTAAAATCTCATAGCTCAGTCTGGACACCACGGCTGACATTACAATTTTATTTAAGTTCTGATACCTACCTGCTTATCATAAAATCAGAAATTAGTAGAGAAAATACCTGGGATCAGTGGAATTTTCACCTAAATGTGATGACATCCAGTTTACCCTTCCTTTGTGCTGCAAAGTGGTATGAACCAGCATTACTGACACTGCAAATTGTGCCTTTCTTTTCTTCACCTTTTAGGTTCTTGTCTGGTAGGAACGAAGACACCAGAAAGAGGTTCCTCATCCCCAGGCACTGAACAGGTTCCCCTGGGAAGTGGTCACAGCACCAAGACTGTCAGAGTTCAAGCAGTGTTCGGAAAATGCTCTCTGGCACACAGTGCGATACCTAAGGTGTCCTGTGCAGGGCCACAAACTGGAATTTGAGGATCCTTCTGGGTTCCTCCCAACTCTCCATATCCCCTGATTCCTGTCCTCCCTTCTGGGAAAGGACTGAGTGGTGGGAGAGACTCAACCAGACCTGGATGGGAACAGGCTGGACTAAAAATACCAGACCTGGATGGGAACAGGCTGAGCTAAAAATGCCAGCCATACTCTCGAGCAAGGTTGTGACTCAAACCTCTCCCTTTGCCATCTTGTCTGGCAAACCCAGCAGAAATGCATCACTGCACAGACAGACTGAAAGTGTCACCATTTGAGCAGATGCTCTCCATGTAAACTGAAAATATAAGGTACATGTTTGATACAAGCCTCTTCTGTTCTTCTGGGGAGGATTGCAGGCACAGTTTTGTTGTCTCTATATCTGTTTCCAGTTAGAGGCAGGAACAATAGCCCTGGCCTAGGGGTCACAGCCAACACTGCAGTTCACAGCCTCCTGCAGGGAATTAAGCCAAGCCCTAACCCCAAGCCTCTAAGCTCAGTGGTCTCTAGATTCCTTGTTATTTTCAGTCATTTCCTTGAAGATTCTCTGGATCAGACAGAAAAGCAGGATGTCTAGATAAACGTATTATTAAATGAATTGTTTTCCAATGCAGTCAATAGTGTGAGTGCAAATGGTTTTTTTTCCTCTATTCAACCAGATTCTTGGCTATTACAGAAAGAATAGAATGCCTACCTAAAATTCAAATCATGAGACAAGTATTTCAGTGGGCAAGACAGCTTTGAGTGCATTTTATGTGACTACTTAATGCAGCTCTATGCTGTTCTTCCCAAGCATATGCTGAGTAAAATACAAAATGCTCTATCTTCAAGGTGTTAAAATGAAATCAATTCTTAGTGCTATTGCTTGTAATAGGAACCAAATTTTAGTTTCCTGAAACGAATGCCTCTCAAAAACCTAGTCAACCATGACTAGAAAACAAGGTCATTATTTCCACTCTTCTAATTCTGATTTTGAATGGTACTATTACTTTCAAGCTACAGGAAACAAACCTTCAAACTTTGTTTCTGCTGTTGAATGGTTTCAAGTTACAAATTATCTCCCCAGCATATTTAAGGAAAAAAATTTTCTTTGGTTGAAAAAAGGATAGAGTTAAATTTGAGACATGTCATTTACTGATATTGACACAAACATTTTATTGTTCAACATATTAAAAAATGCATATGCATACGAATTTGCAAAATGTTTTCATTCTTAAAAATGAAAATGGGATGCTTCAAATGTAAATCAAAATTTAGCTGGGGAGCATTTTCCCAGAAAATTTTCTATGTCAACATGAAAAAGGTATATCTTCTTTAAAACAATTAATTTATAATACTAGCAGCCCATAAAAATTAAAACAAATATTAAGCTAAAAGTCAGTCTTGATTCTTAAAGCTGAACATAATTCATTAAATTACTCGTGTCTAATTCAGATTTAATGTCACAGATTAAGTACTTCAGGCATTCATCTGACTCCAGCTTTGTAAAACTGCCACACTTGGCACAGGTTGTCCATCTCAGCTTCTTTGCTATTCAGTAAAGTGGTATTAAAAGCACGTATATTTTTTGCAAGAAAACAGAAAACCTACTTTTTATTTCCAAACACTAGAGTCTCTTATGGATATCAAAAGGTCTAAACTGGGGCCTAAATTTACATGATGAATTTTTTTCCCCTTTTTCCTTTTCTTGGAAAACTTATGTAAATACCCAATATTGAACTCCAAGGGGGCAGGTGAAATTAAGTTCCATTTTCCTGAGTATTTATACTAGTGAGCTTAGGGTTTCAAACATTTCCAGGTGTAACCAGGGAATAATTACCTCATGTTCTAACACCGAGGAAATCTACAGCTTCATAGTCAGAAGCTGTAATATTTCCAAAATACCTTCACTTTTTTTCAGAATTGCTGCTTTGACTGTGCCCAACCACTGCATAAAGTCATAGGGAAACCATGTTGCAGTAATGTCAGACAGATGAAATCCTCACAGGTAGCCTGGATACGTGCTTCCAAATCCTGCAGCAGCCAAAGGGAGCTAGCAGGATCCTGTACCTCAAAGCATGAGATTGAAACTGGTGTGATTTTCAAAGCACTATTGACAAGAAAAAGCTAAATATTGAATTATAGACATCAGAAAAATTCAGATATTACTGAGAAATAAGAAGGAAGTTCACACGTACCTGCTGCCAATACAAATCAGGAAAAGAGACCATACTATGCCTATTGCTTGCTATTACAACCATTATTATTAGATTCTGAAGTCTCTGAATGACATTTTTCCTCCCTCTCTCTCTGCTATTTTACTTTTTGTTTTCACTTATTATGCTCTCAGACTTGTGCTGACATTCCCTGGAATAGGAGGAATAAAATATCAGGAGGAAGCCCTTGGTTCCTAAGGGTGAAGAGAAACCTTAAGACCATGTGTTTGTCCAACAATTGTTAAATACAGAACACTTTTCCTCTGAAAAGTGAACTAAGCTTTCAAATCCAGATGTTTTTTAGTATCTGTTGCTCTTTAATATTAGTTTAATATCCAAAGACTCAACAGACCTTTTAACAAGATTTCAGTGCTCTCAGCAATTGAACTTCTCTGCAAATTACTCCACTGAGGCAGAATTGCATTTTCCCTGTAGCACCAGGCTCCTGAAGGAATCACAGGATCAACTAGGTTGGAAAAGACCTTTGAAATCATGAAGTCCAACCTAACAATGCAATATCAACTAGACCATGGCACAGAGTGCCACATCCGGTCTTAAACACCTCCAGGGACGGTTTCCTATGTCACTTCCCTGGGCAGCCTCTTCCAATGTCTAATTATCCTTTCTGTGAACAACTTCTTTCTCATACTCAACCTAAAACTTCCCGAGCAGGGTTAAGACTGTATCCTCTTGTACTGTTGCTGGTTTCCTGGGAGAAGAGGCTGACACCCACCTGGCTACACCCTCGTTAAGCACAGTTCTATGGAGAAATGAGGTTTTCCCTGAGCCTCCCTTTCTTCAACCTAAACAATCCCGGATCCCTCACCTGCTCCTCGCTGGGCTTGTGTTCTAGACCCTTCACCAGTCTTGTAGCCTTCTCTGGACATTCTCCAGCAGCTCAGCATCCTTCCTAAATTGGGTTCCCAGCACTGGATGCAGTACTTAAGGTGTGGCTTTACCAGTGCTGAGCACAGAGAAGAATGACTCCCGTGCTCCTGCAGGCCACACTATTTCTGATACAGGCCAGGATGCCATTGGACTTTTTGGCCATGTGGCTCATTGCTCAGTCTGCTGCCAATCAGTACCCCCAAGTCCCTTTCTGCCCACTGCTGTCCAGCCACTCTGTCTCCTGTAGCACTGCAGGGAGTTATTGTGACCAAGGTGCAGGACCCAGCACCAAGGTTTTGTTAAACGTCATATTGTTGGATTCAGCCCATCTATCCAGCCTGCCCAGGTCCTTCTGTGCTGCAGCAGCCCTCTTGTTAGAGAGTAGAAATGAGCCAAGACACACACTTCTTGTTTATCACAGCATGAAAAGGGTCCTGGTTCATTCCTCTTTACAGCTCAGCCATCCTGACACCAACTATTCACTGACCCTCGCTGCAGCAAGCTCCTGCTGTAGGTTTCCCTTGCAGCCTCTGACTGCTGGTTATTCCCTGCTAAACTGTGACTGCATGGATTGGTTTGCAGGCTCTGAATGCAGGCTTTTACCAGCTAGACTGTGACTGCAGGTGCCAACCACAGGCTCTAACTGCAGACCCAGACTGACCTCACAGCAGTGATGCTCTCTCCCCAGGATCCTCATGTTCATGATTCTCCATAATTTCCTTCACCAGCTCACCCACTCCCTTTTATCACACTTCTCTTTATTGGCTGGAGCTGTGACTCATCAGGGGCCAGGCTGTATTGGGTAATTAACACAGCTGTTACTGATCAGGGACAAGGTCACCTGTATTCCCTTCTCCTACACCTCTGCAGAGCCCTCCTACCCTGCAGCAGATCAACACTCCCCCCTCAACGTGGTTTCATTGGCAAATCTGCCCATGGTAGGCTCAATCCCCTCGTGCAGATCATCCATTAATATATTAAACAGGACTGGCCCCAACACCGGTCCCCGGGGCACTACTGGTGACCGGCTGCCGACTGGACATGGCAAAATTCACCACCACTCTCTGGGCCCAACCCCCAGCCAGTTCTTACCCAGAAAAGCTGTGGTCTGGCAGATTTTTCACGTGTGTGCTGTGGGGGATGGTGTCAAAGTCTTTGCTGAAGTCCAGGTGGACAATATCCACAGGCTTCCCCTCACCCATCAGGCAGGTCACCTGGCCATAAAAGATCAGGTTGGTCAGGCAGGACCTGGCAGAATCGTGTCCCCAGCGACTTGGATCAGAAAGCTGAGCAGCATAGGGGAGGAGGGAAGGTAACTGCTGGGGGAACCCTTCCCTTGCTGGATCTGAGTCACTGCTCAGATCCCAACACAAAGCCATGTAGCTCCTTTCTGAACAGCATGTAGCACAGCTCAGAGCAAGCCGTACATATTTTGCTAAAGTAAAAAGTTTTCTGGATGGTCATCAACATACATCTGTACAAGATAAAACACTGAACTTCCTGCTGTAAATAAATGATCAATATGTTTTCAAGCACAGTGGTCATTTTTGCATGCTGTCCTCTCCAATTCACAGATTTCTATGTACTGCTGTGCTTCTGCAGTGTATTGCCATGCTTCTGACCAGGCATTGTCCCCAGACCGTGCTGTCTTGTCCTCCCTGGCAGAGAAAGCCCTGCTCTCTGGGTACTCACACAGCTTCCACATCTCTGCACTGCACAGGCTTGATCTCAGCTGCATAACCACTGTCACACACCAAAATCCAAGAACAGTGACTCTCTACCACAACTGCAGCGTAATTGCAGCTCTGCCTCCTTCTCTGAAACAGTTCTCAGGTCTGTTCAGATTACAATCATATCCCTGCCGAGCTGAATCAGCTAATCAATCCTCAGCAGAGTGACAGCTAAGGTACCAACTGCACTCCTGTATCCAGGAAGCTCTCTGTGCCTAGTGCCAGCTCTAGAGAAGCACGGTCTGTACTTTCATTAATTTCCTGAGTTTCTGTTGCCAACTTCCATCTCTTGGAAAAGCACAAGGCAACGTTAAAATTGAATTGAAAAGGTGGGGGTTTTTTGTAATATGTTACTGAGATATTCCTCACTATGGAGGATGGCAGGACTGAAACTTATTTCAAATAAAAGTATTGAGTTTTTGTCAGATGGAGAGGTCAAATATGCAGTGCATGCAACTGCAAGGGCAGAGAAAGGGCTGATTTTTTGGGGATGCATGTCCTGCCATTTCAGTGGGAATTGTGAGCATTCATTCAACATATCTGAAAAAATATTAAGCCATCTAAAAGAGCACAAGCTGCTCTCTGATCCTACAGCTCATATATCTTATCTTCCTTTTCTTACCCTCAGCCAGTCAAAAGGGACTTCTCACCCATTCCTGCTTGAGCAGAGAAAGTATCAAGCCTTCAAAACCTGCTTGTGACTGACACAGTATGTGACAGAAGGTCTGTCCCCCAATACCTTCTGCCCAGTTGAAGTGTCCTTTGCAGAAGGCACTGGAAGAAAGGAGAATGCTGCACACAGGAGTCTGCTCTGCTGAGCTCTGGCACTTTATCTCAGATCACAGCCTCTGTGTCACACGAGTGGCTTCCCAAGCTTTTGGCCTCTTGACAAGTCCTTTTCTGTAATGCACACTAAATGAGTGCAGGTTTCCTGATAGCAACAGCCTTTTCTAGGAATTAGGGCTGAGGTTAGCAAAGTTATAATTCTTCACTTAGAGAAATTTGATAAGAATAATATTTTGGTCAGGTCTGGTCAGAGCTGATTTGCAGTCATGAGTGCTGCAGGCAAAAATCAATTTAGGTAATCTAACTTACCAGCAGTGAAACTTGAGACTACCCGAAAGCTAAATCTAGTCCTGTACACCAAAATACAAGATTATATGTCTATGTGCACATCATTGTATGTGATGTGCAAGCTGTTTTTGTTTCACTGACTTAAATTTAACCCCTATTTAGATGTATTTTTATGTTTTTGAAATAATTTAATCAAACTAAACTCAGGCCACAGCAATCTGTCTTGTACTAGGATTTTTTTTCTAACACTCTTCTCTCTTTAAAGGTGAGAAAAATATTTGTGAGGAAAAATTAGAAAAAATAGTCTTTTAAATTTAATTAGTTAAAATGTAAGTTCCAAAATTAGCCAAGTCACTTCCTTTGCTGTACATCATTTCCCCCATCCAGAAAAAAAACAGTCTTCCTTAGTGAAACATTTTGAAACCCAAGAGAAAAACAACCACACTAGCAGTAATGGTAGTGTCATCAGCTCTGTTAATAATTTTGCCAAACAACAGTTAATTCATCATATGGGATTTTTCAGAAGCATAATATTTTATCTTACTGATAGAATAGCATAGAAGCATAGAGTCATAGAATGCTTTGGTTTGGAAGTGATCTTACGTATCTTTGAGTTCATCATCCCTGTCATGAACAGGGACATTTTTCAAAATATCAATTTGCTCAAAGCCCCATCCACCTTGAACACTTTGGGCTGGGCATCCACAACTGCTCTGGGCAATCTGTTCCAGTGCCTCATCACCCTCACTGTAAAGAATTTAATCCTAATCTAAATCTGCTCTCTTTCAGTTTCAAGTCGTTACCCTTTCTCCTATCACCACATGCTCCTGTAAAAAGTCCCTCTCAATTCTCTTGCAGGCTCCCTTTTAGGTACTGGAATGCTGCTCTAAGGTCGCCCTGGAGCCTTCTCTTCTCCAGGCTGAATAACCCCAACTCTCTCAGCCTGCCTTCATAGGAGAGCTGCTCCAGCCCTCTGATCATGTTCCTAGCCCTCCTCTGGACTTGCTCCAGCAGGTCTCCACCCACAGAGGTTGCTCAGAGCCCTGACTTTGAATGGTCAGGGATGGGGAGGAGGTCATACTGTGAGCTGCCATCACAACAAAATTAGGCAAAACATTAAAGTACAGAAAAATACCTACTGAGTTTCCATATCTTCCTTCAGAAGCTGAAATTCAGACTTTGAATGCCTGGCTATAAAAAAGTTAAAGAAAATGTTCTATTAACTGCAGACACTCTATTCTCATGTATGTTGATGACTTAGAGAACTTCCTGCATTTGCGCTCTTGTAATTTTTCAGATTTTTTTTTCCATTATTGCTTCTCCAAAAGGCATTAATGAGTCAGAAATTATTTCAGAATAAAGTTGGGAACTTTGAATGCACCAAGTTCCTGGAAACAGGGGACTTCCAAAGCACAGAGGTAATATAAACTGGAGTTGCTCTTTTTCCTTGCCAGCCCAATGGCTGTATGTGAAATCCCGCCCAGACCTAGATCTGCAGTCAGATTTGATGCCATGGATTCATAGTTATTAATAGAAAGTAGTTGTGAAATCCCATGAAAATAAACATCCACTACAATAGAGGCGATGAGTTCCTGCAGTTTAAAAGGTCACATGGATTTGGTGACCTAAGTGAAGACAAAAATTCTGTGTGAAACTAGTTCAAAGTAGTGAACATATAGCCATGGTATAATACCTGTTTGAATTCTGAACATTGTCACTAATATTTTGAGGATATCAGTCTCCATTGGGCATACACTGTTTTAGACCTGCTTGTGCAAGTATTAACTTGTCTTTCCAGTTGTTTTAGGCATCACAGTTTCTTGTGCGTCCTGTAAATGCGTTTTTGGTAAATCTGATCATTGCCATGATCTACAAACATGCTTTTGTGGTGCATATCATGTGATTATAAACCCTGTGGCCCTGATGCCAGTGCTGCCCTGCCTCTGAGAAGAGGAGGGGCACACTTGAAACAGTTGTAAAAGGCAACATGAGCTTCAATACTATGGGAACAAAGATTGAGGGGAAAACTCTTCATTCTCAATTAAAAGGGGGAAACAAGAAAATTAAAAAGAAACTGAAAGTTTATTTGAGGTTTATGGTGTTACCTGTACTTATCAAGGGTCTTGCTATTCTAGTATGATACACTAAGTAATAGCATTTCATTTCATGCACTTGACCCTTGTCTCAAGGGCAAGGGATTTTCCAGAGTAATAATGTTGTTGTTACAGATCAATTGGTTTGTCCGCCAGAGTCTTAATTTTTTTTCCCTAGGACATTAGGGAGGAAAGGATGGCAGACAAAAACCTTTCTGTCAATTTCATCTTTCCTCTGAAGCCTTGATAACTCTGTTCAAGGTTGAAAGAAAACAAGATATGAAAAGCAGACCTTTATTTATGTAGTAAAAGGAGAGAGTACAGCAAAATTCACTGGGTTTTTGCTCAGTGAAATCACCCCTGCCTAGGTCTGGTGTCTAGTTTTTGCTGGTGTAATTTATTTATGAGCTGTATTAAATATTTGTAAAGCTTGCTTCTGGTCTTGTGCTTCAAGGCAATAAAGAGAGAAAATGTTTACTCCTCTCATGATTTACCATGAGTGTTGTTTATTTAATTTGAGAAGAGCTTCATTCCACATGTTTCTGTTGTTTGACTTATAGCAGTAGTTTCACGGCTGAAACAATTCTACTGGAGTGGTACATTTTGCTAAAATAAGGGATTGTGAATATATAATCTTAGAAATTAGTCTCAAATAGTCTGAGAAGCAGTAATTCAGATGCTTCTGAGATGGAAGCTTTTCAAATCATACTTAGGTTAGTTAGGTGAACGTCTTTGACTTACAGAAATCCCCCTCCCACATACATCCATGGATCCCCACTGTACCTAAACACCACCTGAGCCCTCCCTACCCTCTTCTACCTCCCACCCTCCTTGCCTAAGCACCATTCTCTGTTCTGCTATTTCTGTGCTTTACACACTATCACTGCACAGTTTTAGTGCTCAGAAGAACACTGAAACACCATGAAGAACGCTGAAATGCCTGAACAGCCAGCTTGCTCTCTTGCTGATTTGCAGGACACTCTCCAGCGCACAGGTTATTTAGAAGAGTCTTTTCCTTACCAGCCCAGCATTTCTCCCAGTACAAAGTAAACCTCCTGGACAAAAAAACACTGAGTGATTTGGTTTCTGCCAGAATACTCAAGCTTATCCTGATAGCTTGGAGGATTTTCTTGGGCAGCTGTCACTCATGAGAGTCATGTCTTTCTGTGATGTCCACTGGCATCTTTGCTCTGCAGCTGCAGCTCTCAGCATCCATTGCTTTGCAAAGACAGCCCCAGTCCCAGGCACTGGGCACCTCCCTGGGGACAAGACTTGGTGGGGTCCATGGCCAGGCAGGATAGGGCTGTGGGGACCTGGAGTCCAACCCTGCTGCACTGTTTCTGGGGCAGGTGCCGATGGTTCCAGGGAGCTGACTTGGGGTGCTGGGCTGTGGGCAGCTGGGGGAAGCCCTGAGAGGCTATGTGGGGACAGGAACACCTGCAAATACCCTCAGAGTCCTGGCAGCAGGACTTTGGGACTGTCTCAAAGTACTCTTGAAAGAAGACCTGCCTCTAGAAGCTCATACCAGAAGTATGGGCCCAACAGCATCTGTATTTTTGAGGCTAGAAGAGTAACATGTCTGAAGTAAACACAGAACCAGCACTAGTCACTCCTTTTCACCCCCAAAAGCAGCACCATGTGCAAAATCTCAAAAGCAAAGGCTCTCTGAAGCCAGTGTGACAATCCCTGGCCAGTGGTCCTGCTTTGGCACTCTCTGGCCGAGGTGAGTTTTGTCAGGCCTTTGAGATGGCCACGCACACACAGGAGAGCTCAGCATTTGGGTCAATACAACTTGGGGATAAAAGCTTAGGCAGGAGTTTGGGCTTAGAGCCCTGGCTTGGGCTTGGGCCCATCTGTCCTGCAAACACATAGGTTTCAATGAATGAAAATCCAGGGGGTGGATTCTGGTAGTTTTCCATCGTGACATATCAGGAAAAAATTTGTGCAGATACAAATGCTGCTACGATTTTTCCATAGACCACAGCATCCTGTGAGACTAGTTAGAAAAACCAGAAATCTCCTTAAAGATTAGGTCAGCCAGAAAGATGAAAAATTCTCCTTTTCTCTGCTTATTTGCAGTGATTCAACTATAAATTTATCAAATGGCAATGAGGATGACCCACGTATTGCATGAAACCCTATTAGTGGTAAGTTTGTAGCTAATACTGTAGCTGGTCTTACCTTTATTGCCTTGAGTCCTTTTCATTCACTCTCTCCATGTATAGATGCCTGTAAACACACCTTTCAAGCCATACTCAGTGCATCTGCCAGATGAGACCAATATCTACCCTAGGCTTACATGACATTACATATTTTTCTTGAGGAGGCTGAATATCCACCCCCAATGACTCCAAAATTAAACAACAAGAGCTTTGCTAAAGGATAATAGCACACAAATGTGTATGAAAGTTATTCTCTAAGACATCTGCAGTTTTTTACTCACGAAAACTTAAATTTGATTTAGCTCAGAAAACAAATTAGAACTTATCTTTCCAAAAAGCAAGTAGGAACATCTGCAAAACACTGGAATGCTGTATGGAAGCCACAGGGATAAAACAACTGCCCATAGCTCACAGCAGCAATAAGTGATAAAGTACATCATTCACTCTGAAAAATATCTTTGAGTGTCTGCCTTACTTTCATTATTCCTTTCTTTCAGAATAAGAAGAAGCACCTAGCAAAGGTAATTTCCACCCCCCACGAGAAAAGAAGTAGAAGATAAAGATAATTTACTTTTGCTCACATTCTGTTAGCTACTTGTCAATGGATATGACTGCTAAAAGAAACCATCATAAGAAATGCTCTAAGAGAAAGGCAGCAGATAAAGCTACTCACAAATTTCCTTAACGCTTTTTATCACTCACAGGAAACACTTTATCAATCAGATTTGGTTTACAATTAAGACAGAAAAAAAAAAAAGAAATATAGCATAGAGTTTCTTAGGAGAAAGAAAAGATAGATGGAATATGATCTAATTGGACTTCAATATCACAGAAGTACCAGAAGTCAGTGAACTTTGAGATCTTATTCTCTCATTCCCCCTTCCTTTACTAAAATATCCAAATCCATCAAGGTGGAGATTTTGTGGCTAACCATTGTGGTGGATTCATTTCTTAAAAAGAGTGTAAGGTAGAGCAAATTCTCTCTAATGTTAATAATCATATTTAGTCCAGAACTACAGCACTGTGTAGGTGGTTTAAGCAATTTCCAGTGAATTCACTGAGGAAAATGAACGGCATAAAGTGGAATTCAACATAAAGTGAAACATATTTAATTTATGTTTTGAAGATTATTTGGCAGTTTTTAACTTTTTGTTTAATACTGCTAACATTTTCTCCCAATGTGGTTTAATGTCTGAAGCTCACAATACAGCAAAGAGGTACAAAAAGGGAGAGGTAAGGATTTAAGGCTATGTCAGAATATGATAGAAACATATTGTGCCAAAAAGAGTCATTCCCCCTGTCCTCTGTGCTGAGGCAGTACATGTAAATAAATCTAGGGTTTCTTAAAAAATCTATACTGTCTTTAAAAGCTTTAGTGGACTATATAACCCATTTACTTGACAGATTTCTATACTAACAAGAATTTATGCCTTTAGAAATTTTTCCTAATATCTGACCTCCAATTCTGTCTTTGGGGAAAAGAAGGAGAATGTAGTCTTCCTTGTAACAAGTTTGTATATCTTGAAAAATTGTCATCAATCTTCTGTTCTTTAGATTAAATAAAGCTAAATTTAAACATTCCAATATTTTGTTACTTTCCCCTTGACAAAATCCAAGGGTAAAGAAATCTATCTGAAACCCAGCACAAAATGCCAGTTTAGACATAATCAGAATTTAGCAAAGAGATAAAATATTGACGTGCAATTTGTAGGAATTTTTTTCTTTTTTTAGTATATCATATCACAAGACTTGCCTTATTTAACATACTATCATATTGTAGATCATTGTTGGTCTGTTGTCCCACACAACTCCCACACTTTTCTTATTAAACTGCTGCCCAGTCAGGTTTTTAAATTTTGCATTTAGGCATCTGATTTCTCCTTTCTGGCTGCAATGATTCACATTCACCTTTTCTGAATTTCATTCCCTTGATTTTGAGCCATTTTCCATCTTAAAAAGAATTTTAAAAAATCCTTGCTTCTAGACTGTCACCCTTCCTAAGCTGCATCATTTGAAAATTTGATAAGCATACTTGTTTACAATCTCCCATGCTTTCAGTGAAAATATTAAAGAGAACTTGGGCCTGGACAGACCCAATTTGCATCCTGGAAGCATGAGAGTGTGTCACTGACAGCTGCTGACTAAATGTACATTTTGGCTGCTTTTTGTTTCAGATCACATTGGTCTTATCCCTATCACAGTTTCTAAGCCTGTTTATGAAAACTGCAGGTGGGCACTAGGATCAGCTTTTCTCCTTAAATATCCTACAGAAAACAAAGTTAATTTGCTTTGGCTTGATTTGGACTCGAAAGCTTCATGGTAGGCAGTTCTATACTAACATTCATATAACTTCATTATCTCAGCATTTACAAATTGATTATTTAATAACTTCTTTCAGCAATTTTCTGACTATTTAATCTAAGATGACTGACTGCAAATTCCTCTGGTTTTTGCATATTCCTCTATTACAAAGGGGAATATCTTCCCTTTTGTCTTTCATGGTTTTCCAGAATAGTTAGCTGTTTACTCTGCTCAGTTTTGAGTAGTCCTTTATGCAGCTTAGGGTGAATTTTTGAGGTGTTGCTGACATTCATTGATCTCCCTCACATAAATAACGTTTGTTCTTGGCCTACTTACATGTCTGTTTTTGGGAGAATATATCATTATTGTCTTTAATGTCCTAGATTTCTTTCACAAAATTGATTAACATCTTGAGTTACCATTAAGGACATTAAAATTTTGGATTATTAAAGATACCTCACCAGATCTACTCCTATTTAAATATCTCTCTTTTAATCCTATAATGTGGGCCACTACTTCAAGTCTTTAAATACCCCGAGGCTGTATTGACACTGTTTTGAGGGAAATGCTTCCTGTGCCTTAGGTCTTCTCCACAGCCGTTCAGTCACATCCAATAGCATTCCCTACCTTCAGAAAAAAATAATCTTACTATATTCTGGTTAGAAGAATGTTTATTGGTTGGTCTTATTCATAATTTGGCTGATTGCTATGTTTAGCATAGCTTTTATGACTTTCAAAAGTTATTAGGCTGTCATTCTACTATGTTCAGTCCCACTTAGTCACACTTGGCTTAGCTCTATTATCTTATTTGATGCCTTTGACTCTAAATCTTCACTGGCATGATCACAGTATATCCATTTTCAAATTATCACATTAATATCTCCCATTCTGCAGATTTTCTTAAAGCAAATAATTGACTGTAATCAGGAGTCTAAATGTTTTTATGCAGCTGCAGAGTCATCTGTCTGCCACGAGCTTTTTATTACAAACCTAGGAAAAGCAAACTAAAACATCTGCTTTACAAAGGAATTTTTTTCATGAAGAGCTGTTTCAATATGAAAAATCACCAGGTGAAGTTAAGATACACCCTCATGTCAATCATAGATTACTGCCTCAAATATGGTACCAATCATATAAATTAAACCACTGCAAATACCCTGGTAAGAAAGTAGAACTTGATGAAAATTGCTTTTATAAATTTTATTCAAAAAGTATTTATCTGTCAAATTTCATGCTTTGAATCCCTACCTCTACCATCCAGTCTGATATTAGAAAAGGGCATTTTTGTATTGTTGGTCTCCTGAACATTTACCATATGGCCACAGCTCAGAGGAGATTGGGTTCTTGTTTAATTTTTTAACATAATTCTAAAAAGCCATTTATTTTCACCACAAATTATCAATCTTGCATACCTTGTTGCTATTTAGCTTCCAAAACATGGTTGGTGACATCTTCCTAAGTGATTAATTGGACAGACATCACATCTACAAGTTTTTAAATCAGAAATTCATAGATTCTTGTGTTTATGAAAATAAACTTTGCTATGAGTCACATTTCTATAACTACTTATAGTTTTTTTAAGTGATTATATTTTTTAAATAACCACAGAAGAAACACTGTGCAAAAACAGGATACTCTTCCAAACTTCATTCTAATAGGTGATTAATTTTTCAGAAGCATAGAAGAGAAAAAGAGAGAAATTAATTTACAAGAGCCCATGATGCAGATAGAGGACCCAAGGAGCCAGCTGCCAGTAAGATTCATATACAGGGGTTCACTCTGCTGCTAAAAAACGTGTTTTATATGCAAAGTTGCCTATAAAAATTTCCAAATCAGTCTTACAACACCAAGATCTCAAAAATCTTTTGAGACACCTACTCAACACAAACAGGGGAAAATGCTTATGTCTTATCCAGCCCATTTTGTCAGTGTCAGATTGTTAATACACTGCATGGGAGTCTGTTAACTGATCCATTAAATTTTTGGCTTTCTACAGTGACAGACACATCTTGTGTTTTTTTCCATTCTTCATTTTCCACCATTTCATGTGATGGAATACTTTTAAACAATATGCAGAAGAGTGGTTTGGTGGATTTATGACCTCCCATGGATCAGAGCTACAAGGAGTTTCTACAATTTATTAATCAGCTGAATTTTGTAGGAAATGTAGGAACATCAACCCTTGGTTTTGCAAAGTTCCACATGTTCTCAAAATTTCTGCACTAAATACTGTGAACTAATTTCACATGACCCTGCTTTCAAAATGTCTTCTAAATGACACCTTCCATTAAACATTCCAAAGGACTTCTAGTTTGATAATTCAGATCCGATTCTGAATTCAAGCCAGGTTTAATATTGCTTATTTTACCTGGCTTGATTCCTAGGACTAAGTTCACAGTGTCCTTTGGTCTTGTTAGTTTTTCAAATAAGCATATACCCTCCACCAATGATATTCCTGTTTCTTAAAGGACATTACTTTCATGATACCTGGGAGTCTTAACTGCTCTTGGTATAGACTCAAATACTTTTTTATGTCTGATTTTTAAGATTTGATAAACTGTTGATGTTAAAAAACTGAATCATGAACCCAATTGATTGTTATGCTAAGAAAACAGATCCTCCCATATTTCTTCTTATTTCTCCCACCAGACCTGTTTCATTATTGTCTGCCAAAAATTACATTTTTCCGTGCCTCTCACCTTTATACTGCTCCTTGATTCTCAGTTTATAGCAATGCACATTGATTACTTATCTTCCTCAGAATGAGAAAACTTCAAGTCCTTCTAAGTTAGATTAAAACCAAGAAGAGATGTGGGAGATGAACAGAACTGAATAATAGGCTGTTTTCAAAAGCTTCACCACGAAAATAATGCTCTTTTTTTCATCATTGGCTTATATTATCTATATCTTCTTAGAGTATCCATTTAATCTGTATTTATATGATCTATATATCTGTCAGTTGTTAGAACTTTTAATTATTTATTAAATTGCAGTTTTTTTCATTTTTTTTCAGGAGTTTGTGTTCTGATTAGGGGTCTTTCCCCCTAAAGTACCCATGGTAAAAGTACTTCTTCAGAACAGTTTTGGTACAATTTCTGCTGATTTTCATACCACTCAATTAGAGGTATAAAGTTTTCTGTAAGCATCTCAGATTTAAGAAATGCTCATCTTCTCCTAGTGGTTACTTGCTTTACATATCATTTAATCATTTTCTTAGATCTTCTCTCTGCCTGTTTCTTCTGAGAGAGTCCTTGCATCCTCTCATCCTGAAAACCTAGGTAAACCGAGACCTTTGATCCCTATATTGTGAATATACACGTGCAAAGAATCTTGAAACAAGACTGACTACCTCACAGGGCTATAACACTTTGCAGGAACTCAATAAGAGACTGGGTGACTTCATGTTCTCCAGGAAAAGGAGAAAGACACTGAAGAAAGCCAGGCATTGGTGTCTGCCTCCATTGCTGATGTATGTGAGAGTTCATCCAAACAGAAGCAGAAGTAGTTTTCTCAAATATCTTTGACTCTCAAATCCTCCTTGGCTCTGTTCAGACCTCTTCTCCAAATGACTGTGATACTTATGTCCCCTCTCACATGTATTGTACCTCAGCCTTTGAGCAGTGCTGTCAGCCTTTGGACAACTGCTTTTGTTTTAAACTGCAGGAGAACCAGTAAATTTTAGGTCATCTCCACTGTGCTTGCATAGGATGAGTCACAGGAGGGAAACCAAATCTTGGTCTGTCTTAACCCTGGTTACCACCAGTCTTCATTACATAAAAAAATGATGACATTTCTTTCTTCTGTTCTACTTCTTATTTTAAAATACTCCATGAAAATACTCAGTTTTAAAATACTCCATAAAACTTGTCAGTTCTCATTTTTCTACTCCAACAATCAGATTATGGGAGTGAAGGGTACAGAAACATAAGAAAACGTGTAGTAAAGTTGACTAAACGGGACGCTTTGAATGCTGTTTCAGTAATTCATGTTTGTACTTTCTTGTCAAATGTTGCCAGGTAATAACAATTCAGACTTTTTCATTACAGGAAATGTTGAAGTGAGCATTGAGAGATAAAGGACCTACCCTAAAAACTGACAGCTTCTATTACCGTACAATGGGAAATCCTCTTTCATGGCAAATGCACCTATTTATCTGGTTTGTCTAGTTACAAAAATAAAAATATGACTGAAGAAATCCAACATAGGGCCTGAATCCAGTTGTTCTGATCTGTCCAATATAACTAGTTACAGAAATGCATAATTTTACAGCATGAAATCAAAAGAAATCTGAAAACCAACAATTTGTGTAATAACGTGTTTGCTAATAGATATAAAATGTTTTGTCTGTAATGTATAGTCTATGTAATCTTTTTGTCAGGTTTCTCATGTTCTTGTTTAGAAATACCACTAAAATTTTAACATATGCCCTGGTCACATTTTGTCTTCAGTACAGAGTGCATTATGTGCTGTTATTTACAAAACAGAGTTACCAAGTGGTGTTATTATAGAAACTAGTTTACAGACATAGAATTTCAAAATAAAATTCCAGGAAATGACTGAAGGAGAAATGGTAACCTATGCCTTTATTGTCTTCTCTGATCTCTCACTTTTTGCAGCATGTGGATAAATCATGTAACGTGCTTTCTTTCCTATTTCCCCTTTATTTCTGTTTCTTTCATTTCAATTTATACCTGCCTCTGTTAGATGATGACACTTTTATTGTGGAAGAATTTATTTTTACATCCACAGGATAGGTCATTAACTCATCTGCTGACTGTCTGTACCATAGCTAAGGTGTGTGCTAGCCTGAATGCCTAAGGACACCCCTTGTTTAGTCACCGTCCTCTGCTGTGTGACAAGTTGGCCCCTCTGATGCACTCATTACCCAAGACTTCCTTATACCGCCATGTATTTGCCCACTTTAGAGTTTTAGAAAGTTTTTTAGGACCTAGACGTGTATGTGTGTGGTGCTATTCATTTGTGTGGAAGACCACTGCGGGGGGGAAAGAGCAGGAACAGGTCTATCAGTGTTTGTCTGTCTTGACTGCCCTCACACCTCTGGGCCATTTCCCCTTCCTCAAACTACTTTCCTTCATGTGCTTGTAGCATGAGGACACAAATTGCACTTGAAGTCTGCTCTGTGCTGGATTTCCATCAAGTCTTGTCAATATTCCTTTTTTACTCTACACTTGTCGTGCCAACATCCTCAATGGGGGAATGCTTAATATGGGATCTCAGTCTAAGAGATTGTGTTGAGAGGCCTTTTCCCCACAGCTGCCCAAGTGGGCTGCCAATATGAGGCAGAAACGTTCTGATGGGCTGGAGGAATTGTGGCACCCACTGGCTCATGTGTGCCACGTATGCAGCCAGGGGTGTTCCCTTGAAGGTCAAGGGTCCAGATCTCACTCCCAGGAAAACATTATCACACCAAAAAGGAGGTCCATGAAAGGCCGTGGGCAAGAAAGTCCCCAGAGTTAAATCATTTTCTTCTCAGCCACACTA
The DNA here is from genome assembly GCA_013400495.1 of Nicator chloris. Classification (NCBI taxonomy): domain Eukaryota; kingdom Metazoa; phylum Chordata; class Aves; order Passeriformes; family Pycnonotidae; genus Nicator; species Nicator chloris. The sequence continues at coordinate 24,918 of WAAE01019087.1, forward strand.
CATCTCTGTAAATCAGTCTTTAATTAGAAATCTAGGCTCTAGAGGAATTCCCAGACAGTTAATGAGAAAGAAATGATGAAGAAATCAAATGTCAGGGTCTTGTAATTCAGCTGCTTCAGAGAGGCAGAAGTAATACTTCCCAGCTGGGATTTTCAATCTGAAACATTGTCCAGGAGTGGTCCTCAGACCCTGCTTATGCAGCACAGCCTGAGGAACTGGCTATGGTGAGCAATCTTTTCTGTGGTTAACACACTCAGTCAAGATGCATTAAAAAAGGTTTCATTTCTTCCACTGACTAAAGGGAGTAAAAAGCTCTTCCACTCTAATTGAAGCAATTGAATATTAATTGAGCCATGAAGAAAGAACAAAAGACCTGCACCAGGGTTAGAGCACTTATGTAGGTGTCAGAACATGTTTAAATATTTTATAACAATTATCCACTAGAGGTGAGTGTCAGTTTTCCCAGGTAAACGCCCTTATCTTGTTCTCTGTGAGCAGGCTCCCACACCTTCTGAATCCAGCTGGCTAGATGTGTTAGAGACAAAGAAATTAATGTGGAAAGCATCTGCAGAAGTGGGTTTACTGAAGGACAGTAGCTGTTCAATAAGCTCACAGACTCACTTCCATGACTTCTTCCTTAAATATGTGGCAGAAACCGCCTTTCAGTAATTCTTTTTTGTTTTTCTACATCTCTGCTTAGGGAGAAAGGAAGCTACAGCAAATCCTTGTATTCACACATTCAAGAACATACAGGTGAAAACAGACAAAAGAAAAAATTCATAGTGCTGACTTTGGCAACAAGATATGTCACACATTTACTGTTGGAAATATCTATAACTTATCTGAGTCTGAGGTACTTCCTTAAACAATGTTGGGACCCTAAGATTGCACCTAATAGATTCATAGATGCAGATGTTAGCAATTTCTGGAAATTGATGCATAATCTTGCAAACCTTGTCCTTACATGATTTAAAGAGCCTTCTATTTCACTGGTTGCTTGCAGAAGGCTAGAGCTCTAAAAAAGAGTTTGGAGATGGAGAGGGAGAGCTGTTTTTTTCACAGAAACCCATGTTCACCCTGATGCAAAAATTAGTCTTTCCTCAGAGAAAAGCTGGGATGGGAGTATAGGAATAAAGTTTCTATGTTGACTGTGACAGCACATCTCTGCTTCTATTTGTTCTATGCAAAAAATTATCCTTTCCTGTGACAGTAAGATGCAGAGAGTTTGTATCAATCATCATTGAAGGCAGGGGTGAGATATAATTTATGAAGCATCCCAGAGAGAGATTGAAGTTCCTGGTAAAGATATTATGGTTGCCAGCTGAGGGCAATAATAGAGAACAAGGTGGAAAGCCATAAGCAGCTTGAATAAGAGGAACTACCATATAATTAACAACAGAAATTGTGCATTTTGCTTTGAAGGAAACCTCAAAAAATTGCTCTGAGATTAGAACTGGGAAACTGCTTGGTTCTGTGGGAAGGCTGAACTATTACAGCACTGGAAGTTGTCCTTTCAGTTACTTTGACAGTCATGATTTTTGTCTAAAACTGGAAACTTCCGTTTCTAATTGATTGACACCTAGAAGTAGCACTCTATTATTGACTGAGAATGAATGATCATTTCCCCAGCAAAACCTTATTGGCATAACTGTGTCATTGCTGCTTCTGCCCTTGTCTATGTTCATCTTGAACTTATCTCCTGCTTTTTCTACATCCCATTATTTTCTTATCCATTATATTGGCTATGGAGATGAGAGGCAATGAGAAGGGCACTGGAAAATTATTATTTTTTCCTTTTTTCAACTTACTGAAACCAAAAAACAGTTGACTGAAAAAAGCACGGCAACAGCAGCGATACAATGACAAAAGTATAGAAAAAGAGAAGGTGTTTCACACACAAAAGGTGTTTACCACCTCGGTGTAGCTCTGCATGACCGCTGGCACAAAGACAAGACGGCAGGCTCTCCCCGCAGGCTGCGGTCCCCGGGGTCAAAGACAGGGTGGAGGCTGCTCCCTGCTACTGCCTCCTGCCATCCCTGAGCCCAGGACAACAGGAAACAGTGACAGAGCAGCCCCCAAAAGCTGGGGTGTCTGTGTCGCTCAGCTCCACTGCTCTGCTGTGCTGGGGCTTGGGTGCCTTCGGGTTTGGTTCCGTGCTGTCGTTCTGGGCGCCAGACCCGATTCCCTGTGGCTGCTGCCAGCACCGCCGCTCTGGCTGCTCAGCCCTGCTGCACCCAGCTCTGCTCAGCTCCGCTCGGCTCGGCTGCACGGGGGTTCTCCCCAGGCTTCTCCCCTGCCCCTCCGTTCCCCGTGGTATCCTCTTGCACCATCACCGTCCCTCAGCACCACGGCAATTCCGTGTTTCTCTGCTTTTCAGCACCGCATCTTGGAGCCACGGCTCAGGCAAATGGGGAAGGGATGGATGCTGACAGCAGAGTGGGGTCTGTAGGGCTGATCCTGACAACCTTCCTACTGGAGAGAGAGAGTCAAGTGACACCATTTCAGGGGTGCGATCGCTTTTTCTTCCCCCTAAAAGTGCATCATGGTGTATGTGATGATGTAGAAGAGCAAATTAGCCATACCCAGCCGGTGCTAAGCTCCCTCCCCTCTGCAGCCAGGACACACTGCAGTGATGTACGGCCTCCTAGTTACTGCCTCCTGCTGAATTCCCTCTTGTCTTGCCTTGCTTTCAATTTCCTAACACAATCAAAGAACACCATCAACCCAGAGAATTTTAATTCCAGACAGGAAAATGTAGAGGTGAGTGCATTTAGTCCAGCATTTCCCCTTAAATGGTACCTTTAAAGGGAACAGTGTTTAAGGTAAACAATAACATAATGCACAACACAGTACTTACATACCACCATATTTTAATAAATTTGGAACACAAAGCTGCAAGAGTAGAAGGAAAAGGTTTTAGTTGCTGCCATTACTGCTAACAGTGTACCATTATTTACCAAGGAAAAGTGGCCAAACTCAGTCCTGTGCTTTACAGGTGCAGTTCTGTAATGTTTGTGTTATTTTACCTTAATTGTTGTGTTATTTTATCTAAATTGTTGATATTTTACCTTGCATAACTGGTGTTAAGCAATTCAGAGTGCTCAGTTGCAAATATTACCTTCTTTTTCTTCAGACAGCTACAAAGATTTGAGAAACCTGGGAGATAAAAATCACATGCAGCAACGTTTGATCATTAGCACACAGTCCAAGGCCTGTGACTTCCAATCTTGATCCTGATATTGCCTTGTTTGACCTCCTTTTGTTCACTTCCTGACCTGTAAAACTGAGATAACATTTTATTTACATATTAAGATCCTTAGATATAAAACACTGAATAGTATAAAAAAAGAACACTATTACATGAAACATGTATCACTTTCACAACATGCTTTTTAATTTCTTTTCCCATATGCAAAAATAAAGAAAAAATATGGACTTTTTTTAACCAGGCTATAAATTATCATGTACATTCACAGTCATATGCATTCAAAGTAGAGTAACTTTGGAAGCTGGAAAAGAGACTTATTCATTTTTGCTTGAACTGAAAAATAGATTTTACAGCAACAATGATAATTGAGTCACAGATTTGAAAACTGCCACAATTTTCAATTAATATATAAATATTTTTATTATGGTTATGAGTAATTTCTCAGGAGTTTTTATGTATAAATTCTATAGCAAAACCTTTCCTACAAAAACCATTCCTATTAGCCATCTCTGAGTGTTAAATGAACTCGGTAGCTTAGCAGGGAACTTTTATATTTGTCAGATGAGCAAATTATTCCTATTTTTTTCTGTGAAGCGTGTGTCTACTTTTTTGGCAGCATAGTAAATCATTAGGAAAATCACAACTTACACTAATGTGTAAAAGAACAAAAAAGCACAAATGGTGGCTGTATGCACATATTTTCCAGTGCTAGTACCAGCTTTGAACAACTAAATAGGGCACGAAATCCCACTGATAAATGAGGTCTCAGATTTTGACTTTGTCCCACTCTCGCTGCTCTCCTGGAGGGAAGAGACTGCAGCCTGTATGGGGCAGAGATGCTGCCCCTCCCTGAGTTGCAGCCATCAGGAGCCAGGTAGGGACAAATACTGGCTCTGTGCCCAGCCATAATTACACTGGCTTTGCCAGAAGTAGTGCAGAAAATAGCCATTAGACCAAACATTTCAACACAGCAGAGGGGACTGCCAAAAAAAAAATAAAGCCAGATGTCAACCATGAGACAATCACCTTGTGGTCTGGCTTGACCTGACAGAATCAAGATAACCAAGCCTGGTGAGAAAAAGGACCTTGGGTGAGGTTCTCCTTGATCAGCTCTGAGTTCAAGGTCTTCCTTGGTCTTCCTCAATGAAGTTGTCCAATTTATGAAATGAGAGCAAAATCCTTATAACTGTTACAACGCGTTACTCTGAATGTAAGCAGCTTCCTGCATTCATTTCATGCTTTATTTTGGATAATTTATGTGATGAAGGAAGCATTAGGCATTCTAAGGTAAGAAATTGATTTGTTAATTCTGGTCTTGCCGAGACATATAAACAGACCACACACTGAACTGCAAAACATGGACTGTTGGATGATCTGATAAGTCATAAGAATTTGTAATACAAAATTACACTCATCCCTACCAGTGTTGTTATGAATTTTTTCTTACATTTTATAAAGCTTCAAAAAATGAGAATTAGGATATAAAAATACTATTCAAATTGGCGGAGAAGTTTTTAGGCAGGTAGCATTACTTGTTCTAAAAATTTGTGGTAGTTTCTCTTGTCTGAAATATAATTCAACTTTTTAGGTTGGTTTACTGTTGACACCTTCCAATTTTACTTCTACTTTCACAGCCAGCTCAAACATGCAACTAGAAAACTTGGAACAAAAGATTCTCATTGGATGTCACTCCAAGGATTCTCTTGGCAGGAAAAGAATATAGGCTGCAAAAATCTAACGAGGGGCAGTGCTTCTTCAGGTGTGACTGGGACACAGGAAGGAGGTTTAGGAAACAGATCTTTAGTTGCAGCTGAGGGATTCTTGGAGAAAACCCAAAGATCACAAGAGAGATAGGCTTATGATTGCATATATTCAGGTGACAGCTGTCAATAGCCTCCCACAGGCAGAAATCTTACCTCCAGAGGGTATAGTAATGCTGACAGACTCTGCATTAGTGGAAATCCATCAATTAGGCATCTTGAGAGTCTTTAGCTCATCTGAGGTTAACAAATGAAGCACAAATCTGTTTCTTTGACTGCAGGAAAATCAATATTCGATTGTTCAAAAGATTATAGTCTTCCAGAAGTTCTGTATTTTTGCTGATTTTTAGAAAGATCTGTTAGGAAAATATCATCAGAGGTAGTGAGAATACATATCTGGAACTGAGAACTATAATTGATATGTAGGAATATAGAGAAATTTTACACAAATGTAAGAGAGAACATTTTACCTTCCTTTCTCCTCCTTTTGGCTTTCCCTTTACTGCACAATGGTCCTGGCATTTTGGAAACCCTTTCAGTTACTGACTGAAATAAAATGGTTTGCTGCTATTAATGTTAGCTTCCTGAAACAAAATATAAAAATAAGAGAATTATTATATCTTTGAATTTTTATTTCCTCACTTGCAAGACTTGACTTGCAGCTTATTCCAGGCATTTCATTTCAGTTTTAAAATGATAAAATGGGAACAACAAGTTTAATGGAGCATAGAGTGCCTTTGCATATGAAGCATCCACAGAATTGTTTTTGTGATCTGGATTGCTCAAATGATGCTTTCTCTAATATAGGCAAGGCCTGAAGGTGGAAGCTGTTTGTGCTGTTGAAATATTCTACAGTTTGCTTTCTTCATTTTTTAATACTCTGATGAGAGGGAGGGCAAGGGAAGTTCAAATCATCTGTCAGAACACTGACTTCATGACTATGACTCATTTTTATGTGTACAGTAGCTACTGAACTTTTTCTTTTGATAATCATCTGGCCTCTCAACATTTCTTTGCCTGCACTACCTTCTAGCTGTTTTCATTTTATCTTATTATTCTGGGCAGAGAACGAGGTCTAATTCTTGAATGGCCAGATAACAGCACCATTTAATACAAGGCTGCAAGTCCACAGCAGACTTCAGCACAGCGCTGTTGGCTTTTGGAGAGCTGGCAGCAATCACAAGGAGATGGTGAAGAGATCAGGATTCTCCTATTTTGTGGCCAATGTGTCATGAGTGATAACTACAAGGCTTGAGTGGCCATGCACAGCACATGTGCTTGTCCCACGGGCCTCACACACCAGGTGACACTGCTCAGTTCCTCAGACACAGTAAATCAGAGCAAAGCTCATTCTACGTGTGGAGGTCATGAACAGAATAACTCTGAATAGTTTTCATTAAAATAGTGCCAGGAGCAGAAAAATTGAGGACCTTATGCATCTTTAAGAGAATATTTCACTTGTCAGATATGTGAGAAACATGGAAGTGTGATGGGTAATTAAAATGAGCTTGTCTTTACGGAGAAATGAGAATTGGTTATTGCAGAATTAGAAACAGTAACTGCTTTGAGACAGAGGAGTTATGTACAGTCAGATGGTTGGTCCATTATAGAGAAGATGCATTAGGAAAAAAGTGGAGTCAAGTATCATAAAATAAGGTGGCAGTAGGAGTAATCTTGGATAACAAAGGGAGAGAAGGGAAAAATGCAGTGGGATAGAAAGAAATGGAGATTGGAGTTTAATTAGTTCAAATCAAGGTAGATAACCTAATTAGTGAACTTTTTTCCTTTGGATCTGACTGCATATAGGACCCTAAGTCTTTCTCCTTTTTTCAGTATGCGATACTTCCAAATACCTAATCACGTTTGCCCTGCTACAATACGTTAGTTGAGATAAATTAGTTTGACTTCAGATATCCCATACTGTGCTTTCTTTGATCCTATCAGCCCAAAAGTAACTTCATCAAAGCATAAATATTACTTAGGCAGCATGTTAGCTCTGCCAGCCTGGTCTTCCTCCTGAAGAATTTCTGCTATTATTGATCTCAGGGGAAAAAACATTATTTTTAGTTAAAATAAATAAAACCAAAACCTGTTTTCAACTGTTGCTAGATGTGTTTGAGGAACTTGCTTCATGAATAATCTGAAGAAAAGCAAATGAAAATAGTCTTGAGTTGTACCTTCCCAAATACCAAAAAATGAATGACCTTACCTCTGACTGAGGACTAATGTTCAGCTGTGGCACAGAAATATCTAACACAAGTAGAGCTGTTTAGATTTTTATGAAATAAAAATTCCATCAACAAAAAAAGGCAAAGAAAACTAGTTTAGAAACTACATTAACATACTGATGATGAGAATTTTATCATTATTTTTGCTTCTCTTTGACTTCATGCTCCTGCAATGAAAAGATCCTGAGGGTTTAAAATTAGTGTTTTTTAGAAAGACAAACTATGTACACGAAGGTACATTACTGTGACATATTTTAAACTAGAAAAAGCATAAGAAATGAGAGAGTGTGCAATTTCCACTATAGTATCTGTATTCAGAAAAAGAAGTGTGTGAATTATGCAGACATCTTAGTCCCTTTTGAATTTTTAGTAGTGAATAACACTGCAGGAAAATGACATACAAATGATTTACATATTCATATACAACTAAAAAAAAGGGATTGTTATTTGAGCAGGAAAAAGATGAGCTTCACAAGAGACACCACTTCAATCACCTCTTCAGTTTCTACAATGGTACATGCAGCATGAGGAACAAACAACAGGACCCTGAGACTTTGTCCCAGTCCCAGAGATTTAACATCATTGTGACTTCTCAAGTTTTTAGTTTTATTTGTTTCAGAACCCATACCACATTAGTGTATAACTCTGAACTCCATGTAGAGTGTTAGTAAGCTCTCTTCACATTTTGGTCAAACAGAACAATTCTTCCAGGCCTGAGAACCAAGGACACCCTCTGCCTCAGGCCCCAAAAATATAAACAAAAGTGAATCAAAGGTGGCGAGAACTAGAGGAATATGACTTCATTACCCCAAAGTGTAATTGGAGGATTAACTCCTGATATCCAAATACACCAAACTTATATCTGTCTGGAAACCCATGACCACCATCCATCTTGGATGTAGCCTCTGGAAGGCTTTTGACTGCCCAAGGTGTATCTATTGAAAGCCTTCAATAAATACTCACTTTTTCTCTTAACTCTGTCTAGCCTCTGTTCTAGGTAGCCACTGCAATTGCTGTAAGTGAACCCTGATGGGATGAGCCCTGTGGTTGGAGGGTCCTGTCAGACGGTTCTTCAGGAGAGGTAGGCAGGGCAGAACAGGCAGAGGGTACATCCTCTATCACTGTATGTGATAGAAGTGTTAGAATGTATGGAGCTCACAGCTGGCAGTGGCTCAGTTCAGAGCTCCTGGGTAAGAATCAAGGGGCAAATAAATAATGCAGATGTCATTATCTGGAAGTCTACCACAGACCTCCTAGACAGACAATTATGGACAATAATCACCTGGACAATTATGCCGGTGATTTATTCTTTGTGGAACTGGGGGCTGCTTCCAAATCAACTGCCCTTGTCCTGATGGGGGACTTCAACTTGCCAGAAAATAACTGGGAGCATCACACAGCTGGTACAACCCAGGCCAGAGGTTTCCTTACAACCTGGATGACATCTTTATGGAACAGGTCCTAAGGAAGTTGGAAATCATTGGCCATCACTACAGAATAAAGCAAAGTCATCCACTTGATCTGGAAACACAAGAACAGATGTTTCCTAATTAGAAACTCATCAGCACTATGTGTCTATTAGATTTACACCAGAAGACATATCCCTCTTTGATATTTGTAAAGCATCCAAGTGTATTAGCAATTAGGGCACAGAAAATTTTCGTGACACTTGGTGGTAAAAGTAAAGTAATTCTGTTTAATAATGCTAGTAGAAAGGGAAAACTCTGTGATTTCTGACTCATTGTTTCACTTAGACCACAGAGGCATACAAGAAACATTAGAAACAGACGCAGTATTTTCTTAGAAAACCAATGAAATGTAACAATGTATTAAAAATAGCACCCAAATCCTCAACATACATCAGCAAGGGGAAATACTCATTGTTTTGTCATGCTGTTGGCTGTTTTCTTTTTTTAACCTAACCTAGAAAAATTGGTTGTTTTAGGAACCAAAAGCTCGTGCATCATTGACTGAATGCCAATGATTTTGTGGAAACATAGATAAGGGAGTGTACTCTGATGAATTGAAGGAACATTCTCTATGTACTCAGATGCTTGAGAGGCAGATGGAATACCTGTTTGTGCTAACAGAGGTAGGCATTGTGCACTGAAATGTCTGTTTTTCTTGCTGTCTCAATCTTAAATTTATTAGACAAACCTTTCTTAAAACTGTTTTATTTAACGTGTTTTTTGACACCCATACCTACTAGAATACCATTGGAGGGACACAGAGTTATTTCAGTGTGATTTGGTTGGACTCCATAGTAAACCAACATATACCCATCTTACTGCTTCTTCTTTCCTTTAAGCCCATGCCCTGCCAATCATTATTATTATGTGCCTCTGGACAAATCCTGAATTGTCTGCCCAGGGAGTGGTTTATGGACTTGAAGGAAAAGGTTATGCTGAATAATGGTGGGTATGATCTGAGATAAGAATTATTCCCAGATTGAATCTAGTATTGGATATCCCTGACAGATTAGGAATACATAATGAATTTAAGACCTGAAAGACATTTCAAGATTAATCACCAATGGTCAGATTCAATAACCTGCTGTTCAGTTTGTGACATATATTAATACTTTAGGCATATCTACAGGCTAAAATATCAAATTAAACATTTCCTAAACAAAATTACAATACTCATACTTCAGAAAGTAACATTTTAAAACTAGTACGTCCATGTGTATATTTTATCTACTTTTTAGGAGGCAATACTAGAAGAATAATGCCACTTCAATGAAAAATTATTGGTATAATAAAGATCACTTTCTTAAGGATATTTAAGAACAAAATTTCAGACAGTCACAGAATCTTCAAGGCCAGAAATAACCTTTAAAATCATCAAACCCAGCTGTTAACCTAGCACCACTACCATGTTCACCACTAAACTGTGTCTCTAAGTGCCAGATCTACATGGTTTCTGAACACTTCCAGAGACTGTTACTCCATTACTTCCCAGAGCACCCTGATCTAACTCCTTCCATGAAGAAATTTTTCCTAATACCCAATCCAAACCTCCTCTGTGACAACCTGAGGCCATTTTCCCTGTAATTTAATTTTTTTTAAGGTTTTACTATATAAATTAACCTTATATTTTTATACTCATAATGTCACCTAAGTGAGCATTACATAGATGTAATTGAAGTAGTAGACACTCTCAAACAACTCTCTCAGCCTTTCTTGTAGGCTGTTTTACAGTTCTCTTTCAGGTCTGATTTTAAGATGTTTTTGCTGCTGCCCTAATTCTCAACACGTAGTAATTTCCTCATTAATTTGGCTCTGCAGCCTGCTTAAGATGACACTAGAAGAAGGGTGTCTAAAGGAAGATAGGACTTTTCAAAGCACTATGACATTCACAGTGAATTCTGTATTCCTGTACGCCACCCAAAAATCTGGGGATAAGAAATCAGTAGCAATTGAAGACCATGGAGCTATCCAGTTTTTCCACTAAACTTCATGTATCAAACAGTTTCCACCATTTGCCCAATTTTCCATTTTGCACTTTGTAATGCTGCACTGCAGTGACCAATCTTTAGATCAAAAAGCCTTGGGTCACACAAAAAGCTGCCTATGGACAAAGCACTTCCCTCTCAACTGGAGTGCGGAAATCAAAAACAATGCCCTTTGCCAGTGCTGACCTGCAAGTCTCTATCCTCCACAGAAAATATAGCAACCACTGTGAAACTCTAGATGGAAAGGCATGTACTTGCAACCTCTGTGTGAGTTTGGTGTGCAAAGGGACCTCAGCCTTATCTGTATCAACTCCCCTTCAGTGCCCTTTATCCATGTCCAAGCTCCAGAGAGGTTTTGAGTACCACAGACCATGCAAAAGCTATTGACTTCCTTTCCAAGCACCCTGATGAGGCACTGGTGCCACTTGAGCAGAGTTCATGGAGGATTTCTGGTTGCAGTTGTGTGGCAGCAGAATAAGATGCTTCTGCACATACCTGCATCCTGATCACATCCTTCTTGTTACTAGGAGTTCCTGCATCCTCACATCCATTGGCAAAACTGCATGTGACAGTTCCTCCACCTTCATTTTATCTAAGATGTCTGGATGAGCCTGAGTTCTTTAAAGAGAAGAGATTGCTGCTTTTGGTTGATTTTTTTTGTGCTTTCCCACTCAGTTCATTTGAGAGCAGCACATTGCAGAAGGGAACATGTGTGATGATGCCAGCATACCTGACCGGGCCATAATCTCACTGGGGAAACAGTGATAATTTGCTTAGGGAGGTAGTGTTTTATGTTCTCAAACAAAACCTTGCACTCCTTAGAATGGTGCATCAGCTCTTGCCATAACTAGCCATGGCACTTGCAGGTTTGAATGTGCATTTCTGTCACCTCCCTCAAAAGCCTCCAGTAGTATAGCAACATGTAATAGTTCTGCATTATAAGTTTATGTTTCATGACAGCTTTAGGAATAATTACACTTCTGAGTCCCTCTAATATTTTTTCCTGTCAGTTACAAGCTGTTCCCAAACAGTTCATCCACTTCTTTTCTTACTTAAAAACAAATCAGAAAATAAAGCTGGATAACAGTTCAGATTTAACTAACTTGCTTTGATATCTAACTTTCCTACTATTTCATATCCAAAAGCTTTTCTGTAGAACATAATGCATAGAAAGTAATGATTTTTAATCTGACATGTCTTTTATCTGTGATCTTTGCATGTAGAAGAGAATGCAAAGTTAGGAAAGGATGGCTGGCCTGGTGAAAATAATGCTGAAAATAATGTATAGTCTGTCTGTCTGAGATTCTTGGAAACTTTATGGTTTGAGGAAACACAGTCTTTAAATTGGCTTAAGCATTACAGAGACTTACTCTTCTCTTATCCCTACTTCACCTTTTTGCAAACTCCTTCACTGACTTCCATATCTATAATTTGGCCTCAGGCAACTAAAGATGGATGAACTTAGGAACAAACAAGAAGTGAGAGAGATAAAAATTAATGTGAAGACATTTTACATTCCCTGAAGGCCTGCTATTCTGCCCTCAAATTCCTTGCTTGTTTGAGGACATGACGATATTAAAACATGAGAAGAAGCAAAAGCTAAACCTCGGCTTTACCTGTGACTTCTGCAATGTATTCCCTACTGCGTCTGTTGCAAACGTGCCTTGACTTCTAGCAGCTGATACTGAAATTATATGAGAGGCATAGGAGATCAAGACAGGGTACAGCTACTGTGGGAGCTTTGCTTTCCATTTCGGTTTGGGTGTCAAGTAATTTTGTTAGGATCATTTTTTGGTTTTCACATGCGGTTTTGATATCTAGCTCTGCTGCTGACAGCCTGACCAGACTGAGTCAATATGATGGTCAAACCACAGAAGACATCACCCACACACTCGTGGTCCTTAAAGCTGAAAGCAGGGTACTTCAGTAAGAATGGAAAAACTTTCTTAATTTGTCAAGTGTGCCAGTTTTCTGTGCCAAGTGGAAGCAGAGACTTCACAGGATAAATAAGTTCAAAACATAACAAAGAGCTCTTATCTACTTTGGAGTGAAAAGAAAAAGCAGACAATCTTTTTAAAGCAAAGCTTTGATTCAAGTGAATCAATTAGTAGCTAATCAAATACTTAATATTAAAAGATTGAAATGCAAATAATTGCATAATGTTACTTGAATTTTTAAAAAATATATTAATCAAAATTCCTGTCTTGGATTATAGTGTTAGCTGATAATTTGTGCCCACATGCATTTCTAATCTAACAGTCATTTACACTCCCTCTGATCAACTTTGAGCAGACTCTGACTGGAAAGATTGCATGTGATAGTTAAAAAATTAAAAATCATGCAGAGGACAAATTCTTCTAGCTGCCCTTAACAAAATTTCTCCTATAACAAAAGGAGACATTCCTCTTCCTAAATCTAATGAACATGCATAAGAACTAAGAGAGAGTGATGTGACTGATGCAACCATTTCTCCCTCGTTTATTCACTATGAAGAAGAAAAGTTAGATAGTAAGTTTACATAGGTCCTTAATGATCAGGCTGTCAGGAAAACATCTGAAAAGCAACATGTATAATGTCATCTCTGCTTCATCATGAACTGATGTGACATGGTTCCTTCAGAACTCACCCTTCTCAAGGAGCATTTTTTAGCAGTGGTTCAATAAATCACCCTCTGGAGGAGGACGCCCACTGTGTTTTTTCGGGAAGGTTACACAGAGTTGTTTGAAACTCCTATCGATGATGTTACAAATACCTCACTTTAGATTTGGAGTAACTCCTCACAACACCAATCTTACAATGAAGGCAAATTTTGTGCTCTGTGTGTGGCTAAGGTATTTCCACAGAGTATTGAGAAAAAGAGGATTTTCAGATCTGGAAGAACTATTGTTCATTCTCACTCCTGTGATAATTTACAGTTCCTACTGAAGGTGAGTCCTCGAGGCAAACCACTATAAGAATCTCTATCAATGCCACTAAACTACTCAGTTGTGGTTTTTCCAGGTAGTCAATGATTTGGTAGTCTAAGATAAATACGAATTTATAATAAAGAGTTGTTCTGATCTGATGTTATTTTTCCTGACAACCTGCAGGCATGCTTACAAAAATGGTTTTTGAGATGTCTTATTTTTCTGTCGTGAGAAAGCAAATGTGCTATAAATACAGCTTCAAGCAGAATGTAGTATTTTGAGGATAAGTTCACTGAATTTGTTAAATATCCACTCAAAATATAAACAAATTGATCCTTAAACTATTTGATATCTCTGCATAATTTGAACTTGTATGTAGCGACAGTGACTTTCTATTGTCAGTGGCATTTATTTTCATTTATGTTATTATTTAGTTCTGTTGTATTTTTGCTTCCCCTTAATTGACATGCTTTCAAAAGTTATGTTTTTGTTTTGTTTTCCCCAAATGTTTCTAAAAAGAGGCTTTATTGAATAATGTAAATGGTGTTCCCTTGTCAGGCACAGACAGTCACACAAAGGGCAGTCAAAAACTATTATGTAATTTTCATGGAGTGATTTTATATACAGATAAAATTTCTAACTAAAAGACACACTAAGCAAACTGCAAAGTGTCACTTGTGCCTACTCATTTGAAGAAAAAGTTATGGAAGAAGACAAGCATCACTTAAGGCTTCCTTTCTGTTGTGTTGACCTTAACATTTCAAATTGATACATGTACTTATAAATATGTGCATATTCAACAAAATTTTGCCACAGGATTTACACACTTGCAATTTACTGGGGTATTTTTTTAAGTCACTTTAGTCACTTTACCTCAATCCTGTTCAAAGAACATGTGACAGCTGTGTGAAAATCAATACCTCCAATAAAAAGTTCAGGAGTTCAATGACCAGAAAGAGGATTGGAGTTCACAGAATGGTTCAGCAACTACTTAACAACTTACCCTTAAGGTGCAAGATAAAAGTGAAGGAGTTTAAGATAACACTTCTTTTTTTACTGCCTACAAATGTCTTGAAGCAATTTCATATGTCCCAATGAGCTAGAAAATGGAAACTGAAGAACATGAATATATTCATGTTTTAAGTGTATGAAGTTACTATGTGACTACTTCATAACTATTTAATAGTTAGAAGAGACCAGGGGTCAGATTCCCTAGAAAGTTATTGTGTTGTCTGTGAATTTGATTTTGGGGTCTTTTATTCACTTGTTTAAATTGCTTCTCCCTCTAATTTAGAGATGTGTGATGCATCTTGGGGGAAAAATTGTTATTATATTGTTGTACCTTTCTTCATAAATTTTACTATCTTGACCAAAAGATATGTACATTGCAAGAAAATCATTCCTTGTGTAAATTGATGGGAGCTGCTGACTTTCTCTTGATAGCTCAATAAATGTTTCAAAAACAAAACATGAGTTATGGATGCATTCTTCAAAAACCTATTCTGAAAAAAGTGCTTCTTTAACTGAAAGTTAACCCCACTTATTAAAAAATGTTAATGGTACAATAATTTTTGATTTTTAGTAACATTTCTAATTTTAGTATTTATCTGATTTTAGTGTGTCATGTCTACCGTAGCTTCCATTGAACTCTATAAACTCACAAGGGTTTACCTATGATGAAAGTCATGACTTTTTCTTTTGTATTTTATCATACTTTAATCACCTTAAAACCCTAGCATCAGTTATAGGGGAAAGGGAAGCTGTTAGGAAATGTGTGCCTTGCTCCATAGTCTGTCCTTTCACCCCTATAGAGTTAGTGTGATGGTGTGGGACTCACAGGCAAATCACAGGGTGAAAACATATGTGTATAAACTAACAGTTTAACCTTTTAACCTTTTATTTAGTTTGTTTTCCATTTGATGTCCCAGGATGCATCAGGCACAGTGTTGCCATCCAGGCAAGGGAGGGGATTGTCCCTCTCTGCTCTGCACTGGGACAACCCCACCTCGAGTGATGGGGCAGATTTGGGTACCACAACATAAAAAAGACATTAAGCTTTTTTTTTTTTTTTTTTCCCCAAATGATGATGGATTCCTTTATCAGATTTTACTATTAGGTTCTTTCTTTCACCCTCTTAAATGTAAGAATTATATTTTTAACCTCATAATTTAGAACAAGTTTAGCTCTCATATTCTTTCTGTGTTAACTCCGGTTCTCTTGTATTTTTCTGAGCACTTGAATTAACCTGTGAGATCTCTCCATTTTGTCTTCACCTTCTGCTAAGAATGACACAAACTCTACGGAGTAGAAACATTGCATCCCACCTGTCTCTTATGAGAGCTCTCTGCAGAATATAATGTTGAAATTTTTTGCTTACTTATCACAACCTCATGTAGTTTTATGCTGCCAGCCTACATTGTTCATGGATCATGTCATGGCAGAAATAAAGATATCCAGAAGGCTCTACATGCTTTTAAACAGGACACTGATAGAAACACTATTTGACAATGTTAAATTTTATGCCAGTCTGTTTGGATTTCTTGATATGGGCAAAGCTTTTTTATTCCATTGTTATTTCTTTAGTACTGTGGTTTTGACTTTTAGAGTAAGTAATTTCCAATTCTTACACATTTTGCCTGAGGAATATTCCAGTTCAGTATTGCTTCCATGGGAATGACTTGTACCATATTTATTTCTAGAATAAAAGAAAATACCATAGAAATGCCAAATGCCCTTTTGCCCTTGGCCTTTCAGTTATAGCTTTGAAAAACAAGTTTATTACTTATTAGGAGGGATAAATAATCAACAGTCATTAAGACAAAGAAATATGTCTTGGTGAGTGAATTATGCTCACAGCACAAAACAATAGCTTGTTTCCCACAAGAAGTCCAGAAATACAATTACTGTTGTGTTTCTGTCTTACTTCATGATAAATGCATGTGTGACCTACTAGATAGTCACACAGGGCCAGGTTCAGATGTGAGATTTTGCTTCATTTAGGAGCAGGAGGGCTGAAAGTTTCCCTCTCAGATGTTCTGTCAATGCCTAGATTTGGAGGCTGTGAAAACTGTTTGGGGGTGGAGTTTTTTGTTTGTTTGTTTCTTGATTTGTTGTTATTGTTGTTGTTGTTTTAGTGTGTGTTTTTTTTGTTTTGTGGTGGTTTTGTTTGTTTGTTTGTTTGTTTTGTTTTTATATGCCCTTCCCACTTGCTACAGTTGAGATAACACTGGAAAGCTTGGGATGCATTTCACATTCAGAATAGCTGGGGTTTCAACAATAGGCATTCTCTGAACAGGACAGTCCAGGACTTATTTTAAGAGCATGCCTAAAACGTAGGTTTGGGATCTGTACAAAAAAATCAATTGCATTGTTCACTACCACCGACATCTGTGAGGGAGTGGTCAGAGAAGTCTTTGAAACAGATAGAGACCTTGGTATCTCTCACCTCCTGCAGGAGGGTGTATGAATCAGCAGACTATAAAGGTTATTTCCTTTTGTTGAAGAACTGCTTTTTTGCAGCAAGGATTATTTGCACTGCCTAGGAACAGAAACTCTATCAAAGTAAACTTCTTCCCATGAGTTATGACTCTGAATTTCAAGACTCTGTGTGCTTATTTTTGGCTTCGTAAACCTAAAAAGATAAAGAAAATCTGATTCAGAAAAATCATTTGTCCTTCCGATTTCTGATGGAATGTTGCTGTTAACAAGTCAGATAACAAAGAGTACATGGACTTGAAACTACTACTGTTTGTGCAAGAGGTAAATCAGAATGCAGCTTCTCAACTTTACTAACAACCATATTTCTTATATAGGTCTTTCATAGTCAAAGGTGAGTGACTATTATTTTTAAATATAACAGTTCTTTTCATGCTTATTATGTAAAGATTGACAAAACTTCTGACAAAACAAGGTCATGGCCTTCTACCCACAGAAAATTGAGCTCTCCCAAAGTGGTGAGCATGAACACTGCACTGGGCACCACCTGTGCCAATAGGTACTTTGCTAATGGGTTACATTTTGTGTATTAAATGCATCACCTCTGAAATTAAAGTCAAAGAGAAATTACAGTAGTTTTGTTCTTCAGAGCAGTCACCGTATCTTGTTTTCATGGTAAAAGATGCACTGCCAGTATGACAAATCATGGATTTGTCAGTCTCTGCATGGTAGCTTAAAACTAATATTCTTTCATCAGATCATGTTTCCTTCTTATATTTCATATTTTTTCTTTTCTAGGAATAGGTTTTTTACAGGGATAAAATGGGAGTAAGAGGAAGGATGCTGTTTTCTTGCCTTAGTAACATTTATTAGGTTCACTACTGAAGATTTATCTAACGGCTACATCCTCTCAGAAATCCTCGGGGAAGAATGGGGTGAGATTAGAGCCATAAAATGTCACTGACTGCTAAAGAGGAATGTGATACCATCCACTACAGAGCAAGGCAAAGAGGAAAAGTCATGTTGTTCTGTTTTTTCTGCTATTACACCCACATTGATACTCAATTTCAGTGGAAAAAACTCAAGTTCAGAAAGATACTATGAACTGAAATCATGTGCACAAGCATATCCCCACACTTTTTTCTGGTAAAAAAACAAACAAACAAAACCCAAAACCAAAAAAAAACCCAACAACAACAAAAAAGGGCTTAATTTTTAACATTTGAACTCTCAAAAATTAATTCAGTGAAGGTAAAAAAAGGTAAACAACATTTTGGACATTTAAGTGAGTGATGTTTGCAGAAGAGCAGCACAATTTTTCACTTTATAAGCATGTGTCAGAATCCTGACTGTATTATTCAATTATGAATCCAGTATTCTCTGAACTGAACAGTGAATTTGCCACTCCTCAGTTTGCAAATACTCTTCCACCAGGGGTGCTTCAATACCTGTGTGGGAAAAGAGCAAACAAGCCAGCTCTCCATTTAGGTGGGAAGAGAGCTCAGTTTCTCTGACCTGTTTATTGCTTGCTAGTTGTGAGGCTGACAATATCAGGAGTAATTAAGGTATTAATATATAGCCTCAGACACCAGAGATTTGATGTAGACTAGAGTCACTTCTCATGCAGATCAGCAAACAGCAGTTGACTTTAAGTTGTAAGTATTACTGAGAGAATTGGTGACCCAGTGTGGAGCAGTCCTTATTCCTAAGATCTGAAAGACAGGAGTGACAAGGAATCTGATGTTAGGGAATATTTCTGACCCCTTCATTACAGAGCTCTGGGGCTATGGTGAAGTACAAAGGAATGGCAAGATTATGAATTATAGAATAATGGCACCCATAGTTACTGGAATAATTGCATTGAAGTTTATTACCACCACGGAGAGAATGAAGGAAAAACAAGGCGAATAGAACAGCAAATGAATAGGCAAGAGAGAAGTAAATTACAAATATAAACATTTTATATGTTGTGAGGTAGAACAGAAAAATATTAAATACCTTTCAGATGGAACAACAAATGCTATTTCTCATTTTTGCTTATAATTCCAGCTGCTACTTCTCCGACTTTTGTGTGTTTCTGGTTATTTGTAGGTACAGTCAGGAAATGTGGGTTAGGTGAAGGGACACTGAGGAGGATCAAGAACAATTTGAATGGCAGAGCTCAGGATCATGATCAGCAGAGTAGAATCCAGTTGTGGACCTATAATCAGAGGCATTCCCCAGAGCAGTACTGAATGCAGCCTTATTCAAATTGTTTGTCAATGACCTGGGTAAAGGAATAAAATGCACCCTCAGCAAGTTTGCTGCTGATCCAAAACTGGGTAGAGTGGCTGATACACCTGAAGTCTGTGCTGCCATTCCATGGGACCTTGATAGCCTGGAGAATTGAGCAGAGAGAAACCTAATGAGGTTCAACAAGGGCAAGTGCAGGGTCCTGCACCTGGGGAGGAACAATCCCAAGTACCAGCACAGGCTGAGGGCCGATCTACCAGAGAGCAGCTTGGCAGAGAAGGACCTGGGAGTGTTGGTGGGTGAAAGCTGACCAGGAGCCAGCAGTGCCCTTGCAGCCAGGAGGGCCAATGGTATCCTGGGGTGCATTGGGAAGAGTGTGGCCAGCAGGCTGAGGGAGGTGACCCTGCCCCTCTGCTCCACCTACAGAGGCCACATCAGGAGTACTGTGTCCAGTTCTGGGCTCCTCAGTACAAGAGGGACAAGGAGCTCCTGGAGAGGGTCCAGTGGAGGCCACAAAGATAATTTGGGGTCTGGCAGATCTCTTAGGAGGAGAGACTGTGAGAGCTTAGTCTGCTTAGTCTGGAGAAGGCTGAGAGGGGATCTCATTAATGCATAGAAGTATCTCAAAGGTGGGTTTCAAGAGGGTGATGCCAGACTATTTTCAGTGGTGACCTGTGACAAGACAGGGAGCAATGGCCATAAACTAAAACCAAAGAAAATGAGGAAGAAGTTATTAACATTGAGGGTGGCAGAGCACTGGAAGAAGCTGCCCAGGATCATTGTGGAGTCTCTTTGTCTGGAGACATTCAAAATCCACCTGGTCTTCTTCCTGTGCCACCTGCTCAAGGTGACCCTGCCTTCACACAAGATTTGAACTGTCCAATCTGTGATTCCATTTCATGCTGGTTTTTCTGCTACCTTTGCCTTTTTGCTACTCCATTATTTGTAAATCAGTGAAATGCACCTGAGTGAATGAACCAGTTTTGCCTATAACAGCACTGAAATGTGCAATGCAGCAAATTAACATCTAACTAACTAAAGCACTGACTCAACTGTGTTCACTTTTTGTTGGCTTTGTGATTTCAAAATATCATTCATTCTCAGGATGAGAAACAGGCTTAGGATAATATAGGCAGAATGCAGAATAGCAAGCTCTGTTGAAACCTGTGACACCAGCTGAAATAATAATGAATACAATTGTGTGGATAATATTTTGATGGAAGTAGGTGCAGTCGAATTATCCGCTGCAGACGAATAAGAATGAATCATCAGAATGTTCTAATTCTGCCACAACAATAAAAGGATAAGATAAATATTTTAAAGATATTAGCTATTTTAAATAATTAATAGTCATTAAAAGAATTATTAAATAGTCCATTTATTTTAAAGGACCTGGATTTGCAGTTCTGTCATAGTAAAGTCTTTTGGAACAAAAAGGTTTAAACCCCTAAATACCTCACAATTTTGCCATGTACAGTTTGATTCATTCACAGTAGAACATATGTGAGATTTAAAAACAAACATACAAACGCTCCCCCAAAATACAAACAAACAGAACCAACAAAACCTCCCCAAATCACAACAAATACATAGTCTAGTTGGGGTTAAAAAACAAAGTAGATTTACATTCTTTTGTGTAAATCTTTTATTTTTTTATACGTAGCTATGTATCTGAAAGCCAGAAAATGACTCAATATGTTTTGGCTGCTCTAGATAGTGCACTTCAAGGTACATGAAGTCCCCCAGAGACTGAAGGATCCCACAAAGAGATGAATGCACTGTCACTTTGAAAACAAGTACAATATTTTGTGACATTACCTCAGAACATTACCTTAACAGAAGAGATTGTGGACCTACATGTATAAAATGCTCACTAGCCACTGCAAGGCAACGTGAGGTGCCTTAATACTGGGGGAGATCAAGAGACCCCATGTAATTGTCTCACTGCTCCTTCTGTGAAGATAAAATCCCTGTAATTCTCCATGTAAGGGTTTCTTCATTGAAGTTGTCATAGGATAAATTCTACAATCGTCACTGCTGCTGAGTAACAGATTATTACGTGAACAACAATAGTTTGAATCAAAATGAGGTTTTTGTGGCACAGGATGGCGTCCAGAGATGCCTTAAAAGAATAAGATCATTATCTGCAAGGGTATTGGTAAAAAGAAGCAAATCTCCTACTTTTTTAATAGTGTAAATTGGATCAGTGAAGTACCAAATGTGTGAGATGGAGGTGATGAAGGTCAGTGATGTAGGTGATGTAACTTGACTCCACCCACACCTGAAAATGCAGAGCTAACAACGTCATTCAACATCTCGCTTTTGTACAAGACAAAAAAAATTTCACGGAGTCAGAAAATTCACAAACAAAAGACTTTGAAAAATTAACATTTCTGTGATTACAGTTGCCAAAATTATCAGACAAAAATTACGTGCTCTGATAAGGTAGGTTATTATTCTTAAAATCACTTTTTGGAACATTTTTGTTTGAAATCAGTCTACCGGTCAGAGAATACATTTTGTTAAGAAAAATTTGCCATTGTCATAAAATCATCTAGGTGCATGATGTTGATGGACCCTCAAATCTACATAAAATGTGTGGATGAGGTTTGAGACTTAATGAGAATAATAAACACCTTTATTTATTCTCTGTCTGATGAAATCCTATCATTTGTAAGAGATCTTTCCTCTGTATTTGAAGTAAACACCCATCAATGATGTGAGGAGAAGATGGCATGTCCAGGTTAATGTTTAGCGTTTTGCACAGAGCAAAGTTTTTGGACTGGAACCACATTATCTCAGGTCAGTGTAGCCCTGATTTGGAGTTTAGCAAACTGCAGCTCCTGTGGTAAATTAAAATAAATGTAATTGATTTTTAGCTTTACACCAAGACCTGGAGTTTAAAATCTATATGCACAAATCCAAAAGACAATGTGAATATAAAATTCAGCAATGAATAAAATACCAAGTATGTAACATCTATTTCTTGGCTCTTGTAGACAGTTGTGGCAAGAGGTCGTGAAAAACGTTCCCCATCCTCCTAGGAAATTAGTAAGAAGCATAGTCTGCCACTAATTTTCAAATAAGCTGCAAAATAAAAGCTAATCATTGTCTGCCAATGATGACTGTAATTTTGCAGGGCAATTACAATCAGTAACTATTTTCTTCAAGACATTAGTTTGCAAAACAGTGGTGGTGTGGTGCACGTTCAGGGTGGTGATTTCTGCATGCTTGCTGGATGTGATGAGCTCACCCTGTCGCCTGTGAGCTGCAGCAGAGCTCTCCCTTCACTGCAGAGTTTAGCAGCGTGACAGGACGTTTCCATAGAGCCCGAGATGCACTTTTACCATCTGAAATGTCTGTGTGGGTGTTTGTCTCTTGGTTCATTGCTTCACCAGACACTGTGTCTAATTTGGAATTACATTGGCTTCTACGTGTTCTTCGCTTCTTGCCTTTCTATAAACTCTATGCTGGGAGGGGGAGCTCCTAAAATCTCCTAAGGAACACCCATGTCCTCTGCTAGTGCTGCAAGAGTGTTTCCTCTTGGCTGCTTCTGTCAGAGTAAAGTTTTCCAGACATTTGTCATCTTCGGATTTCTTTGATCAGCTGTTAATATTGTGTACTTGCAACATACAACACACAAAGAAAGTGTTCCAAATTTTATTGGGCAGCTGTTGGGGTTTGCTGGTATTTGACTAGATTTTTTTCTCGTTGTTTCTTGATGTGACTACATAAATTTCAGGATAACCTGACTTATAGAAGCTGAATTGTGAATACTGGGGTGCAGAAGAAAAGAATGTTACAATGGAGGTAAACCACTAGAAAATTTATGTTTATAAATATTCTTTAATTTTTTATGAGTCAAGGATATAGGGGGAAAGTGCCACATAAATGCATGTCATCTGTAGATCACACAGTACTAATCAAATCATTACCAATTGTGAATCTGCAAAATTCCTGTGAAAAAAACCCATCATTTCATAGCAGCACATGAAGCTGGGAACTCATGCAGCAGAAGCCAGCTGGGATTTCACAGCCAGCAGCATACAAACCTGGACTATTTGACAACAGCAGCCTCAACAAAGTTCCTGTTGCCAGATCCAGCCTTCAAGGCTCTGTGTCTGAAGCTCTGCCTGTGTCGCAGCAGTGTGTTCACACAGAAATGAATGTGAAATGTGTTGCCATGTCAGTGTGACCAGCTGTCTCCCTGCAGAGAGCTAAGACAGGCATTTAGGTTGACTTCCAGAGTGTTTTCATTACCAAGCTTCTCACTCTTTGCCCAGGACTGAGCAGTGATACTTCAGCAGTGCTACTACCTGTGTGTGTTTACTCGTCTCAGCTCCAGCAAGCCTGGCTGGAGATTTTTGGTACTTTAATGTGTATTTCTTTCAGTGAGTGAGTGCCTAAAGCTAACTGAAATGTGAGCCTTCAAATAAAGATACAAATCACCCAAATCTGCAGTCGGTTTTGAAAAATCTTTGATGTGTATTCTGTCAGTCCCCTGCGTCCAGAGGCAATAAGTTAAGGCTTGGGTCAGAATCTAGCTGATTCTACATTTGCATACTTGCATGCAAGAGAGAATTCTAGCCAACTTGAGACTTCTGCTTACCTGGAAAATCTTAGTTCAAATAGTCAGATAGTCCTTCTCAAGCTTTCCAGCTGCATTTTTCACGAGTCCAGCTGCTGACTGTGCTATGTCATGGAGCTGCAAAGGATTTAGAGTTCAGGTGTCATGTGGTCACACTGCCTTTGGATCAAGAGTTTGCTCGCTGTGAAACAAGTGTCGGATGTGTCTTGCTCAATGCAGAAAATTAAGGATGCACACCAACAATAAACATTTCCAGGTGGTTGGCTAAGGACTCTCTTCTTGGAAAGCATGCTTTATTTCTCTGTGATTCAGCTCCAAATCCTGACTAAGGATAAAAGCGCCTTCACATCACATGGATGTTGGGAAATACAGAGCTGTGTGTGAATCCCATCAGCAGTTGCTCTGATGAGTGCCATAAAATCCCATTGTATAATTGTCAGAATTTAGATGAGGTTTCAGATATAAAAGACGTGTTGAACGGGGAAACCAAAATAAAACTGTGAATTTCCAATCACGGAGATTTTAGGCAGTGCTTATAACAGGAATTTGTGATTTAGTGGAATATGTATGTGGAATAATGAAAATAGTTATTGAAATGCTTACGATTGTGCCACATCAACTTCTGATAAGGAAAATTAGTTAAATGCATGGTTTTGGTTTTAACTCTGATATTTTAAAAGTCCTCAAATTTTTGTTTAATATTTATAAAACAGCGAAGTAAACAAAAAATTAAAACATTTTCTTATTTCCTTTGCCTGTTATGTTTTCTATTTCTACTGAAACATAAACATGCTCTATTATTAATACATGCAGATAAGATTGTGAGTGGGAGAAATGTTCAAAATCCTTCTCTCCTATGCCTGATCTCAGAAGCCCCTGTATCACACCAATTCCTTCATTATTATCCTGGGTCTCAAAAACATCAAATACTCACAATCTCTCATGCTTACTTTCCTTTATCTGCCACATTCATGCCACTGAAGGCAAACGGAAATCCCATACTGATTCCAGGTCATGGTGCAGGGAATATTTCCTGTTTCCAGGCTCATCCTGGAAGCACAGAGTATTCTGACATTTACAAAAATTCTTGAGGTTTACAGTAGCTCTAATTTATTGCAGGTTGATGTGATTCCTTGGGCAGATTTCAGGACACCCTCGTGCATCCTCTATCAGGAAAGGAAAAAGTCATGGATCATTTTGAAAAACAAACGTGTAACAGATACTCCTATATACAGTGCTTGGTTTTATTATTTTTACTTTCTGCTATTTCAGCCATGGAATAATAAATGTTTATGCACAACACCACAATATTCATTGGCAGAGCACAAATACTGTTGCGAACGTTAGAAGGCATTGTTATTACACATTACAAACAAAAATACTGGAGTCAAAGAGATGAGTTGTCCTGACAAGATACATATTAAAAAAATGTGATATGCTTTGTAGGTTTCTTGTGCAGTGTCACAACCCCTCTACTGCATCTGTCCAGAAATCACTGAATAAAAAAACCAGGATAAGATGGAAGCTGGTGTCATGCAATGATCAGTGGTAGGAATAAATTTGAAAGTGTGAATAAAAGATGAAAAGCCATGAAGAGCCTTTATTATTTTTGAAGAGAAACAACCAGATATTTTAAGTTTATTTAAATATCCTATGTTTTCAGACACAAAGGAATTAGCTCTCAGAGTAACATTTCCAAAATCATATACAGTGTCTTTTTTTGAGAGGTCAAGCTGACAATGAAGAAAACAGAGGTTGGTGGTTTCTCCTTCCTTCAGTTGACACTCCAGAACAGTTGGGTCATTCCCACCATTGCAACATTATTCTGTCCTTTGTGGCAAAATAAATTATTGTTTAAAAATTAACTTAGTAAATGAAATTAAATTTTAAAATTTTAAAATTTTAAAATTACAAATAAATAAAATTAATTTTTAAAATAGTAGTAAAAACTGAATTATTAAGGGGTTGATCTGGTAATACTTTATTTTTAAAATAGTAAATTTGGAACACATTCACATTCCTATATTCCATATGAACTCTTCTCAGAACAAATTGTATCCCAAAAACTTTATCCCTACAGAAAGTAAACAAAATATTTGTATAATTTTAATGACTTTAAAACCAATGAAACTATAAGAAAAAAAGTTTTGTTTGTACTATGAAACAGAAGAATTTGATTTCCACATTTTAGCACTCACAGGTCTATACTGTTAAAGGCAAAGACCAATTTTCCTTTTGTTTCTTTTTCCTTATAAAATAGAGCTCTGCATCTCTTAGAGTTTATTCTACCCTTTTCTGAATCATTTTCTCAATAGATAGAGATGTAAGGGTAACCAAATAAAAAAAATATTACAAAACTATACAGTAATGTAAATTAAATGTATTAAGAAGACGCAACAAATGCTTGCCTGTGTTTAATGTTTAACAAGCCTACCATAGCATTGGTGTCCTTATGAAGGTTCACATGTCAGTTTCAGGATATGAAAACAGTAATTCTGTCAGTAATTCTGTCAACAGTCATCTGGATTAATCTCTCTTTCCCACAAGGTTATATGGAGTAATTCCCTAAAACTGTCGTCTTCAATAATATGATTTTTCTCATTTATTTCCAAAAGCAGTCATATTGTTTATATTCTGTAACTTCAAGTACATTCATTCTTTTTTTTTTTAATTAATGATTAAATTTTTCTCTTGACTGTGATGAAACAATATCAACAAACCAGCATAAATTAAAAAAATCAATTCTCCATAATGTTTTGTCTGGAAAATTGATTGGATTTTATCGAGTTTTGTTTCCCAAAGATAAATACTCTTTAAACACAAAAAAATAAATTCTCTACTAAAATCAATAGTATGCTAACAACATTCAAAAGAAGACAATCAATCTCAGCCTGATTCTGTAGCTGTGAGCATATTAAAAGACTGTACTGGAATAGAATAGCCCAGACAATTATTTCTTTCATAACATGAGAAAATCTTATATGACTCAAAGGATATGGCATTACTTACTTCTTACCTTCAAAGACTTACTGGATACAGATTAGCTTTCAGTTTATTATTAAAAGGAGTACTTATGAATGTAAAACACATCTTTCAAACATTTTAGAAAGTGTGGCAAGGTAATTAGTTCCAGAAATATTGTTCCAGATATTTTAGGTCAGGATGACAACTATGATGATAGTAGTAGGAGTCTGTCTTCTTCAAGCACACACCAGAATTGAAACTTGAAGTTATGTCCCCTAATGACAGAGAAATGCAAAAATGATGCTACAATCAACAAAATACAGTGGCTTTGTGTAATTAGTTTCTTATACTTCTGGAGTTTGAGACAGTGCACTTCTGTGGAAGACTTATTTTGACAATACCCTATCAAGCCAAACAAGATAACCATTTTTGGAGCAAATATTAAGACGTATCATTGCGAGTTCACAAAGCCCAAATTGCCTCTGAAGTACCTAAGGAAGGAAAAGGAAATGTTATCCATCCCGTCTTCCTCTTCCCAGGCTTTCCTGGGACTCACATGGTTGGCTAGTAGCCCACTGTATATCTATCTTCCAAATATATGTCTAGATTCTCCTCAAGCTCCACTAAACATATTGCAGACTCAGAAGTGAATTCCAAAATGAGAGTATAAAAATCACAGAATCACAGGCTGGGTAGGATTGGAACGGACCAGAATGGGTCATATGGCCCAACCTCCCTGCTCAAGCAGGGTCATCCTAAAGCACCTGGCACAGTCAGGTGACTCAAAAATCTTCACTGAGGGAGACTCCACAACCTGTCTGGACAGGCTTTTTTAGTGCTTGGCTCAACACAGTAAAGAAGTTCTTTCTCATATTCAGGTGGAATTTTCTGTGCATCGGTTTCTGCCTGTTTCCTCTTGTCCTGTTGCTCAGCCCCACTGAGAAGAGCCTGGATCCATCCTCCTGGCACCCTCCCTTTCGATACTGACAGACATTGATGAGGTCCGCTCTCAGTCATCTCTTCTCGAGGCTGAACAGGCCCAGCTCCCTCAGCCTGTCCTTGTAAGAGAGATGTTCTAGCCCCTCATCATCTCTGCATCCCTCCACTGGCCTGCTCCAGGAACTCCATGTCTCTTTTGTACTGAGTGTCCCAGAACTGGACCCAGCACTCCAGATGTGCCTCACCAGGGCTGAGTAGAGGGGCAGGGTCACCTCCCTTGACCTGCTGGCAGTGCTATTCCTAATCCATCCCAGGACACCACTGGCATTCTTGGCCACAAGGGCACTGCTGGCTCAGGGGCAGCTTGTTGTCCACCAGGACCCCCAGGTCCTTCTCCACAGAGCTGCTTTCCAGCAGCTCAGCCCCCAGCCTGTGCTGGGGCAGGAGTTATTCTTTCCCACAGCAGAACACTGCTCGTGCCTTTGTTGAACTTCAGATGGTTCAGCTCAGCCCATCTCCCCAATCTGTTGAGGTCCTTCTGGAGGGATACACAGCCCTCTGGGGTATTGGCCCCTCCTCTGAACTCTGTGTCATCAGCAAACCTGCTGAGGGGGCACATAATGTGTAATACTGCAAATTGGCTCGGGGAAAAGTTCTCCATATAATTCCCTTTTTGTATTTCTATGCCTTTCTCACTCCACAGAAAGCCTTCTTCACCAGCAAGGGCTTATGGTCGCAATTTCCTTGGTCTACATCATATCTCAGGATATCAGCTTTCTTACAGTTTCTTTCAAAATTATGGCAACTTGAAGGGGAGACACATCTGAATATATCTGCCATTGCAGCAGCCTTCTCCCTTTTTGCAAGCACTAATCAAAGTTTCAATCCTATTCTTGTCTTTAGCACAGCTGTCTTCTCCCTTCACACATGGCGGTTAAAATAGATCCATAATTTACTGAAGTCCTATCCTCAGGTTACTCTTGCATAAAACTTTCTGTTGAATCCATATCTTTATTCTTATGCAACCAGCCACTGTTGTTTTTCAATTTCATCTCCTGTCTGATGCTATTCATGGTCTATATTTAATTGTTTCATAAACTAATTATATGCATCGCCACAAAAGGATGGAACTAAGTTCTGTTGCTTATTTTTTTAAGAAATTACAGTCATGAACTGAGGAAAGTGAATATCCTGGAGATCAGGCAGGATGGCTCCTTAATCTTGGGTGTGGAAGGACGAGATAAACTTCCGTGTGGACTTTCTATAATCTAGCTATGTTAGTTTAATCTTTCCTTAAAAAAGTTCTAGTAACGGGAAACAGCAAAACTGGTTCAGAAATTATAAAAACACATTGAAAAAGGTATTAAAATCTCTTATCAGGAGACAGTTTAATCATAAAGAAGAATAATATTTTGTTCTCTAAATACTTTTCAAAATTTTGATTGTATCTTTAGGATTATAAAACTCAGTATTAGTACAATTGGCAAATAGATGTCAATCTCCTTGAAAATTGTTGAAAAACAGTAAGATTCGAGAAATATAAAAAACCCTAACAAAGCATAATTATGTATGAATGGTCAAAAAAGAAATACAATTATTTCTATAGATACTTTTAATTGTATTTCTTGAAAAAACCAAAATTTTATAAATAGCTCTGAAGTTATTTTTTTGAAAGTATATTTGTCTTGGATTAACAGATGAAGATGTCTACAAAATATTGTGGACAACAAAGGCTCTTAGTTTTTTTTTCAAAATTCAGGTCAAAACCAAGTGTCAAAAATTAATAATATAAAACTTGCTTTTGATGCAAAATTAAGCAGCACCTTATCTCCAAAATTTGTCTTATATTATTAGGAAAGTCAGTTTATTGATGCTGACAAAAAAAATGTTTTTAGGCTTATCTTCTTATTCTTTGATATTATAACTACATATATGATGCAAAATAGTAATGGCATGAGCCCACAAAAATACAATAACATTTAAATTTCTAAGTAAGCTATTCCAGACATGCAATATTTCAAAGACAGAAGATGGCATTTTTCCATAATGAAAGAAAAGAAGCATATGCTTCTTGGAAATTACTTCTTTGATTTCATGAACAACAGAAAACACATAAAAGAAACATAAACAGATTTTATAACAGTTACATTATGGAAGCGTATGTCTGAAAGAAATATATGGAAAATCAAATTTGTCATGGAGAAATTCATTACGATAACACCTGTGCTAAAAGTGAATCCTGATTTTTAAAATCTCTTTTTTCATATAGGTTAATACATTCACCTTGCTTTCTGCAGACACATGGATGTGACATAATGAGTCACAAACACTACAGTTATGCATTTGATGTTTTCATTTCACTGCTATATTTTATAGCAACACTTTCTAACTCAGAGCACAACCAAAGCTTTTGTCTAGAACTCGTCTAGGCAATTGTCACAAGTAATGACAAATCTCACATGTGTATTTACATATAATTCACCCTCAAATTCATTGTAATTTTATTCAGGACATGTGCTCTGCAGAATTATAAAACGTAATAAAGCCATAAAAATACACTATTACTTTATGAGAGGGTGTACATAAAGGACATAAATCCAAATAATATTAAAACTTAAGATCTGAAAGAGAGCAAGATGCTAACAGAATTTTATGGGAAAAGAATATTTAATTCCCTAGTAAAAAGCAGGAAAAGTATACTGAAGCTTCAAGTGAAAATTAATGATGAAATAATGCAAATATTAACCTATATCTTAGGATTCAGAACTCTGTAAAAAAATATTTCTGACTGTACTTTCTCCTCTGCTACCTTCTTTTGCTTCCTCCTTTGTCAGAAATTTACCTGAGCTATTACTGGAAGGAAAAAGTCAAAATTAGAGATACAAAACCCAGAATTATTTACTTGTTAGGGCCATGGGTGAGTAGTTAAGCCAGTGCTCCTCTGATTCTTATTAAAGCACTTACAACGTCATATTTCAAAGTGGTTCACAGTCTCAACTTGACAGGGCTATGGGGAAGCTTCAAGGTCTTAGGTAGACTCAATATACCCCGAGGGCAAGATCTTCCTAAAGCTTGAGCTGAAAGATTTACAAAGGTGCTGCTTTACACGTGAACTGGAGATACATCATATTTCAACACCATATCTGAAAAGAGGTTCAAAGCAGACAAAGAACATTGTTAAAACATGAATTATGTATCATCCTCCCATGTATCTCAGCTACTTCTAAGCTTGTTTTCTCTTCTCTTGGTTCTTCCATCTCCCAGCCCAGCCCAAATTCAGATTCAAAGTCTCAGGTTTCTGAAATATATTGGGACAGGTTATATTTCTATCATCTCACATTCATGACATACTCTTTGTGAAAATTGACTAAATTGATCCCTTAAACATGCAATAGCAGGAATGAGGATAAGGAAGTTTCCATGTGGATACAATTTAGGACCAGAAGGCTTGCTAAGGATAAAGGTTTTCCTGACATTGGACAATAATTTGAATTAAAGGAGAGCGTGTGAATTTTACTGTGGGTGTAAATCTAGGCTAGAATGAAGCAACTTTACTCATGAGTAAGAATATCTGTTATCGCAATTGCTCCAGAACAGCTGTTCTCCACCAAGTCTTATTTTGTATCTGAAAAATAGGACTGTGAACATGTGACTTTCTAGAGGTCAAAGGCTGCTGGTCATTCGGGGCTAAAATGCTAGCTTAAAATGAACTTTTCATGCTTTATGTTAGTGCACCATTTTAAAATCAGTGTGACTTACTGCAATTATTCCTAATTTAAACAAGCGTACCAAAATTGCAATTACACCTTATAATTCTAAATCCCAAGGTGTAAATATCCAACAGTAGAAATGCATGTCATTTTGGGGGTTGCTCATAGAAGCAGGTAAAATTTGCCTGCTTCAGAGGAAATTTGCTTTTTTTTTGAGTTTGGGCAAAACTCTAAAAAGTTGTCCAGAGTGAGGGTTTTGTTAGCCTTAAATATGTGTTATGTATAAAAGCACATAGCACCAAGTACACATGTAAAATATATGCACACTTACATACGTGTAAAGTATACTATAAGAAAACCAATTTTTTCTAAATTGTTATGGACAGTAACCTTGTGTTTATATACAGTCCTACAACTTAATTATGGAGGTGATTTTGTTTCTGGGTTGTGCCTTCTTGTGGAATATCCAAAGTTTTGTTAGATTTCTTCAGGGATGGTGTA
This sequence comes from Nicator chloris, assembly GCA_013400495.1. Lineage (NCBI taxonomy): Eukaryota > Metazoa > Chordata > Aves > Passeriformes > Pycnonotidae > Nicator > Nicator chloris. The sequence continues at coordinate 56,843 of WAAE01019087.1, forward strand.
TATATTTTAAAAATTAGTAACTATTTACCCACACCCTCAGCTTGAGTCTCTTTTTGTCTAATAATTGAATGAGGTTTGTTGTTGATTTTGTTGTTGCTCCAGGCATTTGTCTCAAACTTAGAAGACAAATAAGGAAATGTCATGTAAGAGAAAAAATCTGTGCACAAATTGATGAATGACTAATAAGTGGCAAGTCCTTGTTTCATCTAGATGTTTGCCTGCTGTACTTCAATTATTCTGTGAGAGGGATCATAGGACCAGTCTGAAAGTATGACAGCAAGCCAGCTTTTCCCAGCCCATCCTGAGGGAAGCTTCTCTAGAGGGACCTCATCAAACACCATGTGATGGCTTCCTGCATGGAGGCACTGGTGGGGTTTATATGGTTTAGCAGAGCAGTCTGAATTGTGTGATAAACCCTGCTTGTTTGAATGAAAGCTGTAATATGGCCAAATGAGAAGTTTTGCATCATTGAAGAAAATAAAGAAAGGAAAGCATACAAACAGGGCAGGAAAACAGGTGTCTTGGAAAAGAATGTCTCAGAGAAAGTGATGTAGGGCTTCACACTGGATAGACAAATTACTTGGAACTGATTATATTGCTGGAACATTATAATGCTGGGTCAAAAAGGCCTAATGCCATCTCTAGATAAATACAGAGAAAAAGAGTGAATACAAGGTAAAAAGTGATTTTGCTTCTGTACTGAAAAGTCATGTAGGACTTTTGTCCAATATTTTTAAAAGCTTGCTAAAAATATGAAGGGAGGGTTCTTAGAGCTTATTTTGCTTAAACTTCCAAAGACAAGTCTGAGAAGTTAGTAGAATGATGGATATAAACCAGTTTAAAGGGAAAAAACACGAGAAAGTGAAGCGCTCACTAATACAGAAGAGAGAGGAGGTAGAGGGATTAGTAGCTGCAGAGCAAGCCCAGGGCAACTGAAACACAGTTTTTGGTTTTAAACAAGTGAGTATGGTTAATCACTGCACAAATTGTGGAGGGGAGCAGATTTCCCATGCCTTAATGTCTTCATAATCAGAAAGGGAGCCTTTGGGTAGAAGGAGAACAGCAGATGAACTGACCAAATTTGAGTCAATCTGAAACCAGCTGCGAGCAGACCCTGCATAAGTCAGAAGTCTATAAAGTTTATTGCAGAAAGTAAGAGCAGAAAAGGAAGCCACAGCCTGCCGCTCTGCTCTGGCCATTCTCACCTTACCCAAGCCCTACATACTATTCTGGGGTTAGGAAACATGGCAACATCCTGGTGTAGGAAATGTGAAAGACAAGCTGAGAGTAGTGTGGGTTTAGATACCTGCTTCTGCCACGAACTTGTGGTTCCATGGGCAGAAAGAAGGAGCAAAACACCTCGAGAGATGCAGACAAGAGCATCCCTGAAAGGGAGCATGGGCAGTGCCAGCCCTCAGTAGTGCCTGTGCTCAGAGCCCAGCAAGACTCCAGGACCCTGTTAGGTGTCACTTTGCTTCTATGAGTCACTGTCACATGTGTGCTCATATATATGTATATACTCCCCCACTCACTAAAATAGCCACAAAGCCATTTATTATTCATGAAAAGTCCAGTTTGGTTGCCTCTATCTTTAGTCACAGTCTTTTTATTTACTAATAAGTCAGTTGCAATTTTAATAAAAATTAGCTTCTAAGGAGTAATTCTAAATATTTTTCCATGTGTATCCTAAACAAATTTTCCTTAAATGTACATTCAGATTCACACAGTACAATTTAATTTGACTATACAATCATTTTTATTCATTTTTACCTTGTTGAATGGAAGAAATTCTGGTTAATCAAACATTTTGTGGTGGGGTAGTCATAGCCAAAAAAGGGAAAATAAATATCTAAAGAGTCTGATATAGTGGTGGCATTCCCTGCCTTCATTTTGGAAAACAAAATATTGAAATAATTAATCTGAGACCTCTTGTATTTAAAGAAGATTTCTTATTCTAAATAGTAATCTACATTTGGATCACATTTTTTCCTTTTCTCTGAACTTCTCTTAACTGATTTCAAAATGGATAGGAACATGTTTCTGGCAAACATAACTGTTTATCTGAAGGAAGGTGGAAAGCTTCCTGGTACTAGCTGGAAGATTCTTTCCCCTGAAAAAGTCATTAGAAATATAAAGAGATATGACTCAAAGTCTAATATTTAAACTTTAGTTGTAGATAGTGTTTTTCAAACAATTTTTCCAGTTGCTATTTGTTTTCTTTTCCTGTAGAATCCTTATGAAATATATAGAGAGGAAGTCCCACACAATCTCAGATTTTATTCCTTAGAGAAATTTCCAGTGACTATAAGTTATAAAAAACTGCTGTTGATGAGACAGGTACGTGTCCTACAACTTAAGGAGATGAATAATCCACTCTCCTTTGACATTCAGATGCCACCACCTTATTTTGGTATTGTTTAATCCTGAAAATATGTTCCCTAAATACGTCTTCTCTGAAATATATTTTACCACAAGCACTCATATATGTAATCACATAGAAGGTGATTTCATGTCTTCATGATCTTACTGCAGCTTGGAAAATCCTGATAGGCACTCTGGGTTAACACTTTATCTCTCTGTGTTGCTGAAACTTTGCTGCAATTTTCATTCATAATACTTAAATGTAAATGTAACTACTTCTGCTTTTAGGCTGAAAGCTCGTTTCACATCTGCCAATATAGAGCTCTCAGAAGATAACAATATATTTTAAATTTTTCTCACTCCATTTAGACTTGAACTGAAAAACTGGAAGCAGATATCATGTATCTCTTTACAGTGCAAATAATTATAATAATTGTCCATGTAAAAGGTTAGGGGTGTCTTCATTCTTTTAAAAATTAGCTTGTTTGCATAAGAGAACTATTCAGCTGCAAAATAAAATTAATAAAACCTACAGTGAACGTTATAAAAATATTTTTTTAAACATTTACTTCTCCGACCCCAAGAAAAGAAAACAGATTCAAAGATCTTCAAATCTTAATCCCTACAATATTACCCACCACATTTCACTTTGTCAAAGTGTACTTGTGTCAAAATAAGATACAGCTATAATTTGATGGAGTCAATCCAACATTCTTAACATTCTCTAAGAGAATGTTCTTCTTGACCACTATAGTTGCTCAGCATAATGATGGGTAAATTTATTAATCAGTGAGAATGAGAAAACTTCTAGTGGGGGGAGGCAGCAAACCTAGTGGCTAACCAAAGCCCCTCCCAGAGGTGTCTTGAGGGATGGGAATTCCAAAGAGACTATGGATGATCTGGCTTTTTTCTGCAAGAGATATGCATAAGCACAACCAGAAGTCAGACACCCGAGTGCTTCAGTCATCTGTATGTATTACCACAGCTGGGGATAAAACAAACTTTCAGTTCCTATTAGGGCTCCTGAATAGAGAATGATAACTCTGAGCTCTTCTCTTATTGCAGCTGAATAATCAATTGCAAAGTTTTCGCTAGTGGTACCTCAGAGAAGACCAGACAGATCATGAGGGAAGCTGTGGGAGATTTTATCCCTTTTTTTTTTCCCCCGAAAAGTTCATCAGTTTCAGATTGGTAAAAAAGTTGACTAGAAACCAGTTTGTCAGCTTGAAGGCTGGCAAGTACCTAGGAATGCACCTCTGTTATCCAGACTTGATTAGTAGTGGAGACAGAAAATATAGCACCATTCTTAAACTTCTGGTAAAACATAGATATATATCTATTAGTTTACCTGTCTGAGCAAGTCTTTGACATTTGTCAAAAGTGGCAGATTCCTGGCTCCTCATAAAGCTACAGTGTCCCATCAAAATGGGAAAATAGTATTACAAGCACGTAAGTTGTTTCACTGAGTAATTAGTTCCTCCCTAAAAATTTATGCAGTTGCATTAAGTTCAGAACCTGCCAGTATTTCTTTAATCTGGTATTAACATTAAAGGAAAGGAAAGATAAATTTCACATACCATAATATTTTTCCTCTTTCTTCCCAAAAGATGAAACCTCAGAAATGCAGTCTTTTCGGAGTAATATTCATTGCTTTTGCCTACCTGCAGTCCTTACAGTAGTTGTCTTTATAGAACAAATGCTTTTTGCAATGACAAGGATGCCATTTCAGAAAATTGTGGGGTCAGTTGATGAAAAAATTGCAACAGGTAATGCTTTACACTCTATGAAAAGTGGTATGATGTTGTATTTGCACTTATCTTGTTGAGCAAATAATGAAAGTAACACACTTTTCTCTGTAATATCTTTTCACAAGTCCTCCTACATGTGTAGCTGCACACAAAAAAGTCCAGGATAGTAAAGGTCTTCAAATGGAAAAGGGGAGCTTGTGTAAAATAAGTGTTCCTTTTTTTTGAGAACTGAAAGAAGTCACCTTCATACAGGTGTCTTTTCTGTATTAATCTGGTCCTTGTATTGTGATAAGTATCAGTGGGTGAGTAATTCTAAATCTGAGAGAAATAGATTAGAAATTAAAGATTCTCAGATACATTTCCTTTCAAAAAGAAATGCTAAAAAGAGATTATCACGTTTTCCAGAAAAGCAATTATCAGTCAGGTAAATGTGCATTTATATAAGGTTGACTAGTGTTAAAATTAAAAAAAAAATTAAAGAAACAACGCTAAGTAAACAGGAACCCTGATGCTATGACACACATGAGGACAGACTAACCAAGACTTAGGTTGGAGTAAGCTGTTTTTGAACTAAAGGTCCCTATCTTTCTCTTTTGTGCTCTGTCAAAACCATCAGTCTTCATGTAACTCAAAGAGAGAGGGGGACGGAAGAGTTGAAAACTTAGGCTCTTGTGTGAAAGTAAAATAGTGTTTAACATTTCCCTAACTGCTTAATTGAAATAATTATTCTATGACAAACCCTTCTTATTCCCACAAATAGAAGCATTTTTTCTCCAGTCAGCAACCTGGCATGTTTTCTGTAGTTTAACTAACCCCCAGGAGTCAGAGGTGCCGTGGTCACGTTGTCTGATATTTATATACAAGGAAGCAGAATGCGAGTCATTGCTTGTGGGTCAATCAAAAAAATAGTGTATTTCTGGGCTGAGGAAGATGAAGATGCAAGAGTCCTGTGTATGTACTTCACCCACCAAGAAGGCAAAGGCATACTTCAAGGGAAGAGGTGTGTCTATACGCAGCATTTGTAGGCAAAAAGTCAAGGATTGTTACTTGTAGAGGGCAGGATGCATTGAACGGCCTCAGGAAGATTTAGGCACATCTGTGGGTAAGGAAAAATTACTTGCAGAGTTTTGGTTGGGTTGGGGGTTTTTGTTTGTTTGTTTGTTTGTTTGTTTTGCATTTTAGGCTTTCTGAATTAAAATCCCTAGATTTGACATTTTGAAAGAGGATTTAACTCTGCATGGCAGTCCCTGCAAATTCAAAGACGATTCTATCACTTCTGTTCACGACAATAAGATGGACATTGTAAGAACAAAATCTTTGTTGTGCTCCAAACACAGATTAGGCAACATGGTACAAAGAGTACAGCATAATATCTTCTAGACCCTCATTAGTGGTCCAACTTGGTTATCTATAAAATTAAGTCTAAACACCCAAAAAGAGTCTGGAAACTGAAGTCTGGCATTTAAGCCAAGAAACAGAGAAACTTTTTTTTTGAATTGAGCAAGCTCTTATCTGTCTCACATCACAATACCTGCCAAAATACAATATTATTCTGTTGAATTTCAAGGTTGTGTTCCATTCTGGCTGTTATTTTATGTGAAATTCTTCACTTGTTTCCATAATTTGCTTTATTTTCTATGGTTTAAAGCCAAGAATAAAACACATTACTTGACCCTATAGATAAAAAGAGATAAAACTATGTGAACCAATGAAGATTGCTGAAGCAATGAACATATTAAATCAGTTTCAGAGGAAAATCAAGGGAAAAAATGACGACAAAATAAGAAAATCAAGTAGCAACAAACAACAGGAAATTCAGTAGCTTTTCTCAACAGCTTCTTGTTTTGAAAACTTATTCTGTTAACCTAATTAATAAATATCTGCATTCATTTATATTTTTTCTGCTGTTTTTGTTTTCCAGTTTCAATAATATTTTGATTCCTGATAGTGAAATAGTAATTGATAAACGCTGTGAAAAGCATTTCCCATGGATAGTATTTAAACTTAAAGACAGAAAAGCAAAGGAATATTACTTGCTCAAAATTAAAATCATCTCTAAATGATTGATATTTACTGAAAAGATGTTTAAAAACAAGATGTTCTCTGACCTTGAAGTTTTGCTGAACAATGACACCAAAAGCCTCTACTATAAGTCAAATGTTCGGTGCTTCACAAAAACAAGGAATAAATAAACATTCTGATTTTCTTCCATTTTTAGCAGAATGAGCTGCTTTCTCTCCATGATGAACTATGGAATAAAATGTCAGTATTATAGTCTCCCAAGCAGGCTTATAAAGCTGTAGAAAAAGAAAATTATATATCACAATGATTGATTGCTAATAGTGACCTTCCTAATAGTGGAATAAGAGAAAATCTTTAGTGTAAGAAAGAATTTCATAATTATAATCCCTTTTTACTGCTATCCTTTACTGACTAAACCATAAGGGGAAAGAATACAGTGGTTCTGTGAGAATGTCAGAGTGAGAATAGAGGGGATCTGGGCAAAGAAAGCAAGGAGAATTTTACTTTCTGAAAGACAGACACTTAAAAATTATAAAAGGATCCAGTACTCATTTGGTCTAAGACTAAAACATATTTGAGAATGTTTAGG